>CM062810.1:515141332-515621025 GCA_031772625.1 Pinus tabuliformis
CCGCCATACAAATAGAAATTGCATTTGTGCCCGCTGCAATCCCACTCTCGGCTCTTTATCCATGGTTAAAAATGGCAGAAACAGCAGCTTAGAGACGCCGCCACTTCCTCCGGGTATTTCAGTTCCCCAAACGGATCTGTATATGCGCAGGCTGTGGGACAACCCTAGCGAGGGCTTGCCGTGGAAGCCCAAATATCTGGTCACCTTCACGGTGGGCATACGGCAGAAGGCCATTATCGACCGAGCCGTTCGAAAATTTTCTGAGAATTTCACGGTGATGCTCTTCCACTACGACGGGAAGGCCAGCGAGTGGGACGAATTCGAGTGGTCGAAGCGGGCCATCCATGTGTCCGCGCCCAGGCAGACGAAGTGGTGGTTTGCCAAGCGCTTCCTCCACCCGGACGTGGTGGCGCCGTACGATTATATTTTCGTGTGGGACGAGGATTTGGGGGTACAGAATTTCGATGCCGAGGAGTATTTGAGGGTCGTGGAGAAGCACGGGCTGGAGATATCGCAGCCTGCTCTGGACCCGAGAAGCAGGGGTATGACGTGGCTGCTGACAAAGCGGAAGCCGAACATGGAGGTCCACAAGGTCGTGGCGGCGCCGTACAACAACGAGCGCGGCGGCGGAGGGTGGTGCAAGGATCCGCTGCTGCCACCGTGTGCGGCGTTCGTGGAGATGATGGCGCCGGTGTTTTCCCGGGAGGCGTGGAAGTGCGTGTGGAAATTGATACAGAACGACCTGGTGTACGCTTGGGGTTTGGATTTTAACTTCCACAGATGCGTGGGCGGAGGAGCCATGGGCGCGCACGAGAGGATGGGTATCGTTGATTCGCAATGGGTGGTGCATAAACATCTAGCTTCCTTAGGGTTGGAGGGAGCGGTTAAGGATAGGTGTCTTCTGGAAGCGAGGTTATACAGCGATCAGTTGGATGCAGTGGAGTTTCAACATGTTTGTTGCAACAAGGTGTGTCCTCCTCATTTGTATGGTGTATAAAACATTATGTAGAATATGTAATTTTTTTGGTGTAAATTGAATTTAAATTTGTATTTTAAATATTAAAATGAGTTAAATATTTTCAAGCTTATAATATATTATTCAAAATTTATCTTGTGTTTGATTTTATAAATTTTAGATTTTAAATTTGTTTATTTAATTTTATAAATATAAAAGTCAACATTTTAAATATGATGTGTAAATATAATATTTGATTTATAAATACAAAATTTAAATTTTTATATATGTTTATTTAATTTTATAAATACAAAAGTCAAAATTTTAAATATGATGTGTAAAAGTAATATTTTATGTTTGGTCGAAAGTATATTTTAAAAATTGATTTTATTTGGTTATGAGTTTAATTTTCTAGGTTAATTAATACTCAAAATTTAGAGGTTTTATTTTAGGAGTGAAGACTTTTCTCTTTGTGTACTACTAGTGAATTATTTTAGATGGCATGAATTCAAAGCTTGCCCCTTAGTGAAAGGTGGTCTCTTACTGAATTATTTTAGATGGTATGCTTTTGAATAAAGATGGTAAGATAATGTTACATTTGTGAATTATTAAATGCTCGATATGGGCGCGTGTGTGTTTGTGCATTATTAGATGTTCGACATGGTCCCCTGTGAGTTTGTGAATTATTAGATGTTTATTAGATGCTGGTCCTCTGTGTGTTTGTGAATTATTAGATACTCGACATGGTCGCCTGTGTGTTTGTGAATTATTAGATGCTCGATATGGTTGCATGTGTGTTTAGTAATGGAATTGAAATTGGTTTTAAAAACTTAACTGTGTATTATTATTATTGTGATGTAGAGAGAATTATATTTTAAAAGATTAGTTTTAACCATTTGTTATGATTTTTATATATCGTTTTGGATAGATGGTGATTAGGTATTTTGTTAAAGCATTCTCTATGTGAAATCATTATATAAAATCATAATTTTGAAATTTTATAAAATTGCATTGTGATGTTATTTTTTATATATTTATTTTTAATATTATTTTTTATACCAAATTACTTTTGTTGTGTGTTTAAAGTTTGTTAATGTTTGTGTATTCTATTTTCATGTGCCAAACGTAAGATTATTCAATATAATTAAAATTTTATTTTTAAATTGAAAAGAAAAAAGGGAATAGTTGTGATAAAGTATAGACTCTACCTCTACTGCTAATTAATTAATTAAAGGTTAGAAAACTCTTGGCACAAAAATTTCCACATATTGATAACTCTTTACATGGTAAAAGCTCTCTACAAAACTGCGTCCCAATGTTTCACATGTGTATATGTATTATTGCTAATATTTTAATATTAAATAGTCCATATCTCTGTGTTGGGAGTATCGTTGTGTCTAGCATTGTTCCCAAGAATACTGAGGCAAGAAATGGACCCATACGATATTATTGTTATTATTTTAATAATAAATAATGCATATCTCTATATTTTGAATATTGCTAGTCAATTGAGTAAAGGTTGTGCAAAGTGTGGAGAAAAATGTGTACAATAAAAACTCTTCATGGAAAACTCTCCACATAAGCAATGTAAGATTTGTTTATGGTTATCTTTGTGAAACTGAGTTAAAGTTATAAAATTACTTAAGTGATGGACTCATATGATATTAATGGTAATATTTTAATAATAAATAGTGCATATCTTCGTATTTTGAATATCGCTACTCAATTGAGTAAAGGTTGTGCAGAGTGCAGACAAAACCATGTACAATGAAATCTCTTCGCAAAAAAATTTTCACATAAGCATTATACGCTTTGTTTATGGTTATCTTCGTGAAATTAGGTTAAAGTTATAAACACACAATCGTTGTCCTTTACGCAGTAAAAACTTTGCACAATGAAAGCTTCACACAAGGAAACATAATAGTAGTAATTCAAAATTTGTTCATAGTTAAATTAATTACGTATCGACATGGTGTGGAGTTTCCAGTATTGCCTTCGATTTTCTTGATTGCTTGGTAGCTATAGAGGCTTTAAATGAAAGAAAGTTAAACCATGGCATGGGAGGAATTTTATGGAGCGTGAACCATGAAATCTCTCCACACAATGAAATATCTCGACAAAAAAATCTCTGCATAATTGCAAATGTCAATGTACACCTCTCAGAGACCGAGTAATTTTTCTATAGTAGAAAAATCTCTACATAAACACAAGTTCTTCTCTTCTCAAGATTTTGCCAATCAATTAATTAAAGGTTGTAAAGAAAGTTCTCTGCACAAATATTTTTATCTTTGTGTCATTAGGCATATGTGTGGGGTTGTGCATGAACTCCATTGCGTGGAGGAAGCTTTCAAGGTTTCATTGTGCGGACCTCTGCATTTCACACAATGACAAACCTTTTGCACACTTCATACACACTCACACTTATAAACAAGTTTTTTTATTTGCAAAATTTACAAATAATGTCCTACCATTATGTTATTAGCTAGCTTTAGGAAGAAGAATATCGTTATGTCTACCGTTTTATGCAATAACATTGTTGGGTTGCGTCATATTCTTTCCATGACTAGCTCCAATAGTTATACCGGGGGGTCATGGGGGGGCGGATCCCCCCCTTTGTTGTGTCAGGCACAGTGGGATGCAGTAGCCCCCTTCTATGGGGTCCACGACAACGGCCTAGGAAATTTTCTTTTGGACCCTATATTACTTGGGCAGACCTACCTATGGTTTTGTATATGGATTTTCGCAGATGGTTTTGGGCACGATGGTTTTCAATCCATGGTATTTTGTAGATCCGATCAATGGAACCATGGTTATATTCTAATCCAGGGTTAATGGATTGGGGTTTATGGATGCTTCGGCATATATATATATATATATATATATATATATATATATTGTAACATTGAAATGAACATAATGAAAAATCAATCTAGTAGTCCCAGTTTTGGGATCTAGAAGAATATCTATGTGTATATTTGTTTTATGTGTTATGCTCTCACCATTGTTTATTTTTTATTTTTAGAATTCGTATGCAGGTAATTTATGTACGGGATTAAAACCTGAAAACATTGAGACAAGCGGTAGACCAACATGATATTATTGGTAATATTTTTATAATAAATAATCCATATCTTCGTATTCTAAATATCATTATTCAATTAACAACAAAGATAAAGGCTCAAAATTAAGGAAAGTTAGACCGATCATATATTTAAATTGCTGGAGCAACTTTGCAAGCATAAAGTCGGGGATTAGAGCCATAATTCACTAATTTTATTAGAAAATGTGGCATCGATTGAAGTTTATGGAACACGAAAAAAACTTTGTACAGTGAAAGCTCTTTGCAAAATGAAATCTCTCGGTAGAGAGCTCTCCACATAAAAAGAAATGTCAGTGAACACCTCTCGAGGATGTAGTTTGCAAGAAATTATGAATCTGAAAGATAGTCAACACTCGAAAAATCATGTTTTTTTTTTCTCTCCTGCGAGGAAACCTATTTTCACAAGCAGTTTTAGGAGTTGTATGAAAGTGCAGGTCCTTTACGGAGTAGGGAGAGAGTTTCTTTGGTTAATTCTCTGACTTGTATCACTAATGCCTTTATTTTTCATTATTTCATTTTAAGTTATTTTTCATTTAGAATTTTACAGATTTAGCTCTGTAGTAAAGTCATGGCATAGAGCTAATTAATTGATAAAAGGATGTTCTCTCATAATAAAATCTGTCTGCAGAGTAGAAGCTCTCTCCACAAGCATTTGTTAATAATTGTGTAGAATTCGAGTTGCATAGTGTTGTCAATAAAATTTATTATTAAATAAATTTGATTTGGTTATAAAGTTAATTTAATTTAATTGATACTTATTATTTTTAGGTTTATAGTTTTTTAAGGAGGGCTTTCCTTATGTGAAGCTTTCACCATGTAGAAGAAGCTTCCTTTGCAAAACGAAACTTTTCATTATAAGCTCGGCACAATAAAAGTTATACATAAGGAAGCTCCACACAATGATCCCTGTCGAATAAAGTTCACTATGAACCCTCATTCTTCTACACATACCCCACCCCCCCGCACAGTAAAAGCTCCACACAATGAAACATAATAATATTTCGAAGTTTGTTCATAGTTAAATTAACTAAAATTCCTTATACATCCTATTTCTACTACACATACCTCATCCTCTGCACATCCCTCATTTTGTAAATATTCATAGCTCCACATACCTTGAAGTGGCCAATCAGTTATTTATAAAGAAATACAATCTATTTCTCGGTTGAGGTTAAAGGAGATAACATGATATTATGCACTTGACCAATCAATGTAATAATGGTAAGGTTCTAATGAAAGCTTTATGCACAAATTTGTTTGCATAGTGTATGCTTTGTTTGTGGTTATATTTGTGTAATCAAGCATATGTGCAGGGTTGTATTTGAAATCCATTGTGTGGAGGAAGCTTTCAAACTTTCATTGTGCGGACCTTGGCATTCCGCACAATGACAAACTTTTCACACAATTTATACATCCTCACACACATAAACAAGTTTTTTAATCACAAAATTTACAAAAAAATACATTTTTCATGTCAAAACATATAAACAATGTTGGTGCTCGCCACTATGTTATTAAGTGGCTTTAGGAAGAAGTGTGGATCGTATTTTGAATAGCGATATGTCTACCACTATTTGCAATACAATAGAGGCAAGCGGTGGACCCATACGATATCATTGGAAATATTTTAATAATAAATAATCCATATTTATGTATTTCAAATATCATTAATCAATTAAGTAGAGGTTGTGCAGAGTGCAGAAAATTCTTTATATAATGAAAGCTCTTCTCACATTGAAATCTATAAATAGTGTTATCTTTGTTTATGGTTATCTTTGTGAAATTAAACACATATGTGGGAGTGTGGAGGAAGTCCATTGTGCATAGGATGTTTTCAAGCTTTGATTGTGTGGATGTCTACAATCCACACTAAAAACTTTGCTAAATAATTGATTAAAGGTTGTGCTCTCATAATGAAAGATGGTATAATTGTGCAAAGCACGAAAGTAGAATCAAAACTTTTATTGTAAAAAATGTGAAATATTATCATATTATATGCGAAACTTTTATGAAATAGGAAAAGTGAAATATCATTAGAACTCGCACATATCACACACAACTAAACCGGTAAAAGTATTAAATGACACAAAATTATCCAACGAACCTAATTAATTGATTAAAAGTTATAATGGAAAAATAAAATCTTATTTCAGGTGGCACTGTATGATTTGCATGTATTTTGAGAAATCAAATGCATGAAGCACTTTCCTAGTCAGAAAAAAATTCAATAATCAATTGTCTGGAGTAAGCTTCCAAGATTTCATTGTGCGGATATAAAGGGATGTGCAAAAAGTAATTTGTACAACTGAACTTTCGTTCATTGTTTTTTACACTTTCATATACATTAATCATCAACACATAATAACATTTTGGTTCATGAATTATCGAATATTAAAAAGTTGTAGATTAAAGCATTGTGTAGAATGCTTAATAACCATATTTGCTTATCGTGTGAAGATTTCTTTGTGTGTGTCTCACATAGTGCTAATTTCACATCTATATCATATTATGACTTATATAAATGTGCTTATATTAAGGTGAGGAACAAAAAACATTGATACATTGTGCAAAGTGCTTAAATATTCAAATGGATTTTTAGTACACTTGAACACAATAAAATCTTTATCTATCCTTTTATATTCTGCACAATGAAATTTATTCAACTGTAAAGACTTACGATTAGAAACTATATTCTTAAGAGATCTATGTCTCATATTGAAAACTATTGTCAAATTTTGATTTTAATCAATAAAAAACATTATGATATAAAACAAAGTCTCAAAGCATATGTTCGAAAACATATAAAGTATGTTATCATAAAGTCGATATAGTTAAATAAGGATTAAATGGAAAATAGTTATTGTACTTCAATTTGTAAATAACGAATACTTTAAATCCTATTTAGCTAATTAAATTTTTTTTCACACGAAAATAATATAAATTCAATGCACTAGAACATATTCAAGACATATATATTAAAAACAAAATTGCTCAGCAAAATCAGAACTGTATTATCGAGAGTTATTTCGTTGTAGAAAGAAAGGGTGTCAGGGCCTCGAATTGGCGAGTGCCCGAGAGAGTAAAAAAACCAATGATCACGATTAAAAGCATGCGAGCGCACCCGAGATATGTGACGGGCGCTCATGTTTGGTTAAAGGCGACTAAAGTTAGAGCGTTCGGTAAAGGGAACTCAGAGGTGGATGTTCAGTTATGTGTGACAAGTCGTCTATTAAACGTATCTCACTATCAGTTAAAGGTGACGGTAGGGCATTCACATTATAGCATACATGGTCAGTGAGCATGGTCGAGTCACCGGGTAGAGGCACACCAGGCGACTTGAGTTGGGCACCTAGGTGGGTGAGTGCTCGGGCGGGTGAAGTGCCCAAGTCTGTGGACGAGCTGGGTGAGTTGAGTTGTGACAGTGGATGATGGGCGAGTCATGTGGAAGTGTGACGAGAGAAACACAATGAACAACATTGCATGGGCATGGTCGAGTTGGCAGGCAGCGTGGGCGAGCCAATCTGCGACCCACCCAAGCGGCATGACAGCAACACAATGGGCATCAATTATATAGTAGGTTGGCCTCACTCATATAGGAGAGTAGACCCATGGAGGGAAACAAAAGGACACATTGGTTCATATGGAGGGACCACACGATGACATATAAGTAAGGATGGTCGAGTTGTGGGGAAGGTATCAAATTTAAACCAAAGAAAGCAAACAACAAGGATTGTAAAGCAAGGACGAGTGAGGGGCCGAGGCATATGGATAGGGTGCAAGCACAGGACCGAGAGTATTTTTGAAGTGACAAATTTGGGTTTCGTTGGGTGCACATATTGCAGGACAGGAAGGAAAGACTTGGGCGCGGGCCACTGCGACAAACTTGCAGGTCACCCAGACCTTAAACCAATGCATTGTGGCATAGTTGGATCAACAATACCCAAGGCTAGTGTGAAGAGGACAACAAGTAACCCGAGTGTAGTTTTTAAGTTTGGTGAACGTTGTGAAGCGAATGGGTAGCAGATAGGCGTGGGAAACTCGTGGGGTGCTGCGAACCGACCCATGTAGCGTAGGCACAATGAAACAGTGGTGTGGGCACCTCGGCATGGGAACAACAACACACAAGTGTGTGTAGGTCGACATGATATGGTGGGCATTGTAACATGATGGTTTGGTAAATTCGGCTAAGGCATGTCAGGCTACACGAAAAGCTAGCAGGTGTGCATGATGGGTGCATGGTTTTGGAAGAAGTGTGCAAGCCAAGATTTTGAAGGTTACATGACTTGTAAAGTTATTTCATACAATTGAATTTAAAAATTTATTATATTGGGCAGACTTAGATAAATTGGGAGTTTCCCCTCCCACATATGGTGTATATGTGTATTTGATTGTGTTGCTTTATTTCCACTACTATTGAAGATTAAACTGATGAAAGATAATTGAATGTTTTCCACTGCATAATAAACACTTGTGATAAAATTTGGTTAAGTGTTGGATAGGCGTAGTCCGAGTACTTGAGTATTCGTGAAAAGAAAATGTACGGTGGTGCCGCATCCGCCTATGTGTGGTTAAAATATTACCACAAGGGTAGGGGTGTGACAGTTGGTTTCAAAGCTTGGTTCAAGGCGAGCTGAGCTAATTAAAGTTGGATAAGAAGCAAGAATACAACAGGAAATGGTTGCAGTTGGTATTGAATCTTGGGCACTATGTAGTTTGTCATAGTGCAACATTAGGGAATTTGGTAGGGGCAAGACTACAGGTTAGGGCTAAAGATGAACATGGAAGTGTATGGTCTTAACACGTTCTATGGAAAAGTTGATGGTGGACAACATGGAGGAACCACAGGTTACAGGTGAGTCGAGCATGAGCCTCAAGATAGTTTTCATGAAAAATATGTTGGATCATTTGGACAAGATCATTTCAAAGATGAGTGCATTGGAATCCAAGAATGTTGAACTTAGAGATAATTTCATGAAGTAGGAAGAGGCTCATGAGAACCTTAAGGTACGATATGAGTATATTGAATGGAAATATGGCCAAACTGCAAGTGAAGTCAAGAACTTTAAAGTTGTGGAGGATGAAGGATTAGAAGAGATCACAAAGTTGCAGAAGAGCCTTAATGAGACTCTCAATCAGATAACCATTTTGAAGAAAGCAGTTTGGCAGGGACCAGTTGGAGGAGTTTCCCACATCAAAGTCAAGGAACCCGATTTTTATGATGGGGTGAGGAGCGCAAAGACACTTGGTAATTTCTTATGGGATGTGGAGCAATACTTGGAATTCTTGGGGCTTACTAATGAGGAGGACAAGGTGAAGGTAGCTGCTCAATTCCTTACAAAAGATGGAAAGATGTGGTGGAGAAGGAAAGTAGACTAGATTTCACATGGCAAAGTTGAGGACATATCTACTTGGGAAGAAATGAAGGAAGCATTGCAAACTCACTTTCGCCCACAAGATGAGACTTAGGATGCAAGGACAAAGATTAAATACATTAATTAAATAGGAAGTATGCAGACATATCAATGGGAATTCATGAGTGTGGTCTTGGAACTACCTGATATGGTGGAGAGGGACAAGGTTTTCAACATTATCATTGGATTGAAACCTTGGGCACACAATGAGTTGAAGAGCCAAAATATCAAAACACTTGATGAGACATTTGTTGCGGTTGATAGACTAGTAGACCATTATGATGAAGGGATGGAAGAGAAGAAAAATAAGTTTCACAAGTTGAAGGAGAAAACTACGAAGGAGGATCGTTCAAAAGTAGGTGGTAAACCGAAGATGAAGAAACCTCTGAAGTGTTGGTTGTGAGAAGAAGAGAATACAATCAAGAATTTTCCTTCAAGACCAACTATGGCAGCTTTGGCACAATCTAATGGAAAGAAGAAGGAAGAACCAGTGGTTGGGATGATGTAAATATTAGGTGATGCAACAGCAATGGAGGCTATCCCAAGGCACGATCCTCAAAGGAGAAAATTGGATTATGTGGACATGAAGGTTGGGCGAGGCACTTTACTCACTGTGGTGGACAGTGGTGTGACCCATAACTTCATCAGAGAGGAACCTACGAGGAAAGTTGGGTTGAATTTTACACCAACCCAAGCTCATATTAAAGCAGTGAACTCTCCACCAGACAATGTAACAGCCCTAGTGAAAATTCCATGTAATAAAGTAGAAAACAATAACCACAGATGAATGGGACACTATTCCAAGCTGAATGTTGCACAAGCAATCCTAGGGGGGTGTTCATTTGGTTGTTTATGGCTAAGGAAATTGGCAAAGGAAATGGCTAAGGCTTTGGAAATTCATGAAAATGCATTTTGGCATATTTATTTATGAAAATAATGGAAATTAAGATAAAAGGGAGGTGAAAGGTCACAGGTTGCATGTGAGGAGGAAAATAAAGGAAAATAATGGGAAATGAAGAAAATAGAAGCCTCATTCATAAAAAGGATTCTGAGGATCAGTTGGTGAACTTTTTGTCAGTTTAGCTTTGGATCTCTCTCATTATTTTCTCTGTATCTCATACTCTTGGATACTTAGAGTTTTCTTGGAGCACTTTGGCATTGGATCAAGAAAGGAAAAGAAGGAAAGAGGAGGCAAGGATCAAGCAAGGAAAGGTAGGGTCAATGATCCAAAATGGATCTAGTATAGACTTATAAGTCTAAAAATATTCCTCACAGAGGAAAATGAAAGTCAAAGGATGCTCTTGGGAATAGTCTCATTGCGTAGATCTTTTCAATCTAAATCTACTGCAATATGAATGGGCGAAAATGGACTCTTGATGAAGGAGTTATCGCAAAAAGAAGTTTGCCCATTATCCTTATAAAAATGAGGTAAATCCTTATTAAAAGGGGCTTAAGGCTTTATATGAAAATATAGCATTGCAATGTTAAAGGGTGGAGTAGCAGTCCTTAAGGATCCCTAATTGGCGATCTCCGATATATTGCATCAGAGGAAGGCCTGCATGCGATTGCGATTTGCGATGACAAGACGGACCCGACGGGTTTATAAATGCGATTTTATAAATTTTGAAATCTAGATTTTCGGATTTTCAATGTATTTTCGCGTTATCTCCGTGTATGGGAATTTTGTTCCATTTTCAGGAATTTGTCCGAAGAAAGGCCACTTTTTTCTTTTCATTATGAAATAGTACCTATTCCTACAGCATTTGGTTCCACGTTGCAATGGGGCATTTCTGTAAAAATGATGCGTTATGTAATATGGAGAGCCACAGAGCCGGCGAGCCAAATGGCTAGTCATAGAGCGAGAGAGCCAGAGGGCCAGTCGAAGAAATGCAGAGGCAGAGGAATGATTACACACAGAGAAATGGAAACAAAATCGCAGAGCCGGAAGGATGCCTCACAAAATCCAGAGAGCACAACTGACAACCAGAGCTTCGAGTTGCTTGGAGGTGGAGCGAAACCAGAGAGATCAATTAACGAGAGTTGCTTGGAGGTCGAGCAAACCCAGAAGCTCTTGAGAGCCATAGCTAAGAGCCAGAGCTAAGAGCCAGAGTCGACAGTAGAAGCGGAGGTCGCCAAAGGTTGGTGGTAGTTGTATAGAATAGAGCCAGTTTTCATTTTCAAGGTTCTAATAGTCGAGGTGACTATAGGGGACTGCTAAATCCATTGAGATGCAGTTCAGAAAATCCTGAAGACTTCTAAGAGCCATGGAGAGGTAATGAAGTCTCAGAACAGCAAAGAGATCAAATGATCAAGCTATTGTTGATGTCCAAAGTGTGCTAAAGATAGAAGAAGGAGTTCCAGAGACCGTGAAAAAATTTTGATGGAGTTGGTGCAAGCTAGAGCTCAAGATAGCTCAAAGCGCTGATTGAAGGAGTCTAGTCCAGAAAAGCCTAGATCTGTCTACAGAGTAAGGACAGATAGGGCTAAGATGGCATTCTAAGCCCATAGGTACAGTTGTAAACCTATGGAGCTGAGTGTGGAACTTGTAAAAGAATTTAAGCCATAATCCCAAAGAGCCTAGTCCAGTTGATTAGAGCTCAAGGAGACATAGCCCAAGATATCAGGGTGAACTCCATATTATATTGTTGTCTTCTATGATTTCTTATTGTTGCATTACATTTACTGTTATATGTTTAAATATTAGTTTAAGCCAATGCACTCAAGCACTTAACAGTTAAATGCAAACAAAAGAAAACACTATTTCAAGTTATTTATTCTGCAAATTGACAATCATAAGCATAGATCTTGGGAATATATAAGCTTTGGAGTGGGAGAGATTCTTGTAAGCATGACAAGAAGCCTTTAGTGCCACATTTTCAATCAGGTTGATTAACCCCACCTTCAATGAAGGTGGTATCAGAACTGGTTATATCAGAGTTGGTTATACCACAGCAGGTTGTATCATGATTCTTGATTGATCAAAGTAGAATGCTTGATTAACAGAGCAATCTATTTTCTTGCTTAACTTGAAAGGTGGTTAATTAGTCAAGGATTGGTTGTTTGATTGTTTGTAAACTAATTATGGTTTGAGTTTGTAGAGGTGAATGGAAAGCTACTGATAGCTAAGTCTAGGAGAGATCAAGAAGGAAGAAGGATTGAAGGCATTCTTCTTATCCAAAAGACCTCAAAGAAATCCTTGAAGCACAAGATGTTTGTTTCAAAAGGTTACTGAATAAGCTCTTTGTTAATCTTGTTTGAAGTTCTTTTGTTCATTTTGATAATGACAACTTCTACAAGTGAGTCCTCAAATTTTTTTTTCTTCACAAGATTCTTTGATGAAGACATGAAGCAAGATTTGTTCATCATGATGGATATGGTGAGAGAAATGTATGAGGATGAAAGGAAGAGCACCAGACTTAGAGAGCAATTGAATTCCATAAAGGAAGAAAAGCAGTTTCTTTCTGACAAATTGCAAGAAATGGAGAGACAACTTCATATTGCAAATATGGATCTCGAAAGGATGCATGAGTTGGAGACACAACTCTTTGTTGCCAAAGAAGCCTTAGTCAAGTATCAGCTTGAAGAAGAGGTAAATAATTCCAGTTTGTCTTCAATTTCCTATAAGAATGTTTATATCGGTTCTTTTGAAAAACATACCAGAGGCATAGGTTCCAAGTTAATGTCCAAGATGGACTATGAAGGAAAAGGCTTGGGAAAACATACACAGGGTATTTTTGAGCCAATAATAGTTGAGGAAAGGCCTAAGTATTTGGGTCTTGGCTATGGACAGTCTTATGGAGAAAGCTCCAAAGCTGCCATGAAGACAATTGAAATAGTTCCAAGAAGGAGTTTCATTTCAGGTCTTCTACCTCAAGAGTGTGAAGATTGTATTATTGGGGAATGCAATAATGTGAAGCATACATTGTAGAAAGGTGTATATCAGCATACACTTGAACAAGAGATTTGTGGAAACTCTGAAACCATTGAAGAGGTTGATGGTGTTTCAAAGGGAGGTACTTCTTCATTTGATTCACCTCCTCATGAAGGCAATAAAGGTGAAAGAGAAAGGTATAAATCTGATTCTAATCATATTCCTTTTGATTATGCAAAGCATGATAAATTTCCATATAAGCATGGGAAAAGAACTACATGTTCCTTTTGTGGTTTGGTTAACCATAATGTTTCTAGATGGTGGAAGAGAATGGCCACATACAAGAAACTTTTGAAGGAAAGGAAGCAAGAAGCCAAAGGTCCATTGGGCAAGGCAAATCATAATGTTGAGGAGATGCACATGTGTTGCACTTACTGCCATAAGCAAGGACATATTGCTGAAAAATGTTGGACTCTGAATCCAACAATGCTTCCACGAAACTTGAAAAAGGTGGAAAGAGAGAATGACAGGAATGGAAATAAATATTCCATAAATGATGTGTTTCAAGATGGTTCACATGTTGATGCTGATGTGTAGACAAAGGAAGGACCTTTGAAATGGATTAGTAAGAAATGGTTAGAATTATTATCCAATTAAAATTGCATGTCTATTGATATAATGCATCTATTTGCGTTTCTTTGTTAATAGAATGCAAGTTGCAGGGTTTTACCAAGAATATGAATGGAAAAGTTGAGTAGGAGACTCACTTTATTACTGCAACATTATATTTCATTTCAGATTTGAAAGTACAGTGTACTTAAGCAAAAGTTAAAGGATGAAATGCATGCATGAGGATGATGTGCATGAACACAGTGATGTTGATGATTTCCTTATATTTGAACATGTATGTGTGATTAACTTGAAGGGTTGATTGCTTTTTTTTTACGCATGCATGTAATGTTAATGTTGACTTGGAAAAGGTTGATTTGGTCTCCAAGATGGAGATAATGATGAAGTGTTTCATCTTTTAAAAAAAACCTTAAAGTTCTTTTTCTACATGCTTGACTTGAAGGGTCAATTGTTTTAAAGGCATGTTTTGTTGGCTTGTTATCTAGTTAATCATTTGTATGCAAATGTAAAGACATGGAGGTGTTCACAAGATGTGAAATCTGTTTCTTTTGTTGAAGCAGGAGTTTAGGCCATCGAGTTGTTGTCTGTAATCCTGTTGTTGTTAACAGTTGTTGTTGACAGTATGTCAAATAGGTACAAATGAAAATTCTATGAAGCAAATGTAACTTCACATTGGTTTGAGCCACCTTGGATCAATGATCAAGGCAGAGAAGTTCAAACTACTTTCTGTGACCTTCTCAGTAGGAGTTCTGCAGGAAGTCAAGGAGAAAGACAGTTCTTTCCAGGAGGACAATCACATCCAAGAAGGGAGTGTTCAAAGGCATTGGTTTAGAGGCACTATGCAAGGCAAGTGTATGGAGGCTGAAAGAAGAGGGTGAGGTACTCTCATTTACTGTTCAGATCTGTATATCTGTCTTTTGGAGTCCAAGAGCTTTTTAGTGGGAAGACGTGATCCAAAATGGATCTAGTATAGACTTCTAAGTCTAAAAATATTCCTCATAGAGGAAAATGAAAGTCAAAGGATGCTCTTGGGAGTAGTCTCATTGCATATATCTTTTCAATCTAAATCTACTACAATTTGAATGGGTGAAAATGGACTCTCGATGAAGGAGTTAGCACAAAATGAAGTTTTCCTATTATCCTTAGAAAAAGGAGGCAAATCCTTATTAAAAGGGTCTTAAGGCTTTATATGCAAATATTACATCGCAATGTTAAAGGGCAGAGCAGTATTCCTTAAGGATCCTCGATTAGCGATCTCTGATATATCGCATCGGAGGAAGGCTTGCATGCGATATCAGAACCCTAGGCAGAGCTGATTGCGATTGCAATGAAGTAGGTCAACAATCAGTGAATCGGTGATATATATATATATATATATATATATATATATATATATATATATATATATATATATATATATCGCATCGAAACAATGCATTAGATGTGGTATAGGCCTTGGGCCATTGGACAAAGCAACTGCGATGGGCCGATAGCGATACGCCGATGTGATCGGCGATCGGTGATTGGATCACAACAATGCAGAGGGGAGCACCATACCATGAGACAATGCAATTGTGATATGAGATTGGAGCGTAAGGATGGACGCGATTTCATATAATTTGAAATCCAGGTTATGCAGATTTCTTTGTATTTCGGTGTATTTGGGTTTCAACCTCTCGCCTATGCCTAGGGGACCGCTGAATCCATTGAGATGGAGTTCAGAAAATCCTAAAGACTTCTAAGAGCCATGGAGTGGTAATGAAGTTTCAGAACAATAAAGAGATCAAATGATCAAGCTATTGCTGATGTCCAAAGTGTGCTGAAGATAGAAGAAAGAGTTCCAGAGACAATGAAATAATTCTAAGGGAGTTGGTGCAAGCTAAAGCTCAAGATAGCTCAGAGCGTTGATTGAAGAAGTCTAGTCCAGAGAAGCCTAGATCTGTTTGCAAAGTAAGGATAGCCAGGGGTAAGATAGCATTCTAAGCCCATAGGTACAGTTGTAAGCCTATGGATTTGAATGTGGAACTTGTAAAAGAATTTAAGCCATAATCCCAAAGAGCCTAGTCCAGTTGATTAGAGCTCAAGGAGACGTGACCTAAGATATCAAGGTGAACTCCATATTATATTATTGTCTTCTGTGATTGCTTATTACTACATTTCATTTACTGATATATGTTTAAATATCAGTTTAAGCAAATGAACTCAAGCACTTAACAGTTGAAGGCAAACAAAAGCATACACCTATTTCAAGTTATTTATTCTGCAAATTGACAATCATAAGCATAGATCTTGGGAATATATAAGCTTTGGAGTGGGAGAGGTTCTTGTAAGCATGACAAGAAGCATTTAGTGCCCCATTTTCAGATCAATCAAGCAGCTACAATAGGCTTCATTGTAGTTATCGACTTGCACGTGTATTTTCCTTGCTAGATTTGGCATGCATGGCATTGTATGTGGTTCTTTTCTATCATGGCATGGGTTTTTCCAGGTGTGATAGTGCTTTTTAGCCTAGCCTTTCCATTTGTGGATAGCCATGGTGTGATGGGGGTTCTCATGTTTGGTTGAGCTCGATTGTCAAATGGATTCAAAGATAAGTGAGGTGGATCTTCGAAATGGAAGAACACGTGGCCTAGTAACCCCTGAACCAGACTGTAGGTTGCGGTAAAGCCAGATTTTATATTGCCTCGGATGGCCTAGGAATCCTTGCCTATGAATGGCAAGATATACGGTAGAGCCTAGAGGGGGTTTTCTCTTTGTTGGGCCTAATAATCCTCAGTTTGGGATATGCGGTAAATCCTGGAGAGTGGGTCTTGGTTTAGGGCCTAGTGATCCATGTTTGGATTGCGGTAAAGCCTGAGAGACTAGGAGACATGAAAATTCATCACAGTGTAGGTGGAGAAATCTGCTGGAATCCACGCTTGTTTGGCCTAGTGATTGGGTGGAGATCGCGGTAGAGTTGGTTATGATGCGTTCATTGTGTTGGCCTAGTGGTTTGGGATGGATTATGGTAAATCCTGGTTTTGATTGATGAGGGTGAGGTGGTTTAGCCTTGGTATGCCCTAGTTGAGTTATTTTGGTTTGAGTCCCACATTCATGCTTGGAATATGGCACGAGGGTGAATGGTTGAAGAGAGATTTGGCTCAATCATTCTATGGTCAGTCGGAACATGGTAGTCACATCTCCAATCAGTTCATTGCATTGATTAATGAGAAATTCATTCCCTTGATTTCTATGTGCAAATGTACTGATGTATATATGGATTTTGATGGCTGATATGTTTATGGTATTTTTGTTCCTATTATGCTAGTTATATGTACATTTTGTGACAACAACTATGTATGGATCTCAACATGTTTTTACTTTTAATTGAATGGATATGGTATCTATGACCTAATAAGTGATAAGGTAGCAAATGACATAAGGAAACAATGGTTTATGGTGATTCTCAAATAAGTAACAGATTCTTACACTCAACTCTGTTGTTTACACCTGTAGGTTACATGTCAATGATATGCTTGATGAAATGCATGTCATGGCTAGTAGGTGTCTGGTTAAGGCCTTGATCAAATATTAACTTTTTCATCATTGTTTCCTTGTACTTTACTTAATTCTGAGCTTTCATTCCATTATGGGCAATGGCCTGGGCTTTGGGCCTAAAAAACTGGCTCAAATCATGGAGTGGCTCGGACAAAACTAGCAAGCTTGGACCACAGTCGCTGGTAGGCAAGCATATGAGAGTGACTTTAGGTCTTTTATCACTCCCTTGCCCATAACATGAGAGTGACTGAGCCTTAAATTGTCTAGAACAACAGTGGGACCTATGGAAAGGATGTTTGAGTGACTGACTTGTCTCCTGAGGGTTCTGTTGATGGTGTTGGATGGCTGCATGTGATGTTTCATTGATTCCGCTTCCTTAACGTTACCTAGAAGGTTAAATTTTATCATAGTAGACTCTCGTCTCATGCTTACCCCAGTTGGCATGGTTTCTTGGGTGGACATGGAAGGAGGGTGTTACAGAGTGGTATTAGAGCATGGTTCAACTCTCAGACTGAATGGGTTGAATGTTTGTTGGTCATGCATGCATGTCAGTTGCATGTGTGTCTCTTACACTTATATACTTTTTGCATTTTCTTGATGATGGATTAGGGTTGTAGTATGGTTATCGTGGAGAATTTAATGTTGATTTTGTGAAGAGTATTCAACAAGTAGTATGTGACTGACTGTATATGATTATTTGTCACTTACATGTTGATTTTATCTCGCCTACTTATACCCTTGTATGTTAGGTTACATTTTGAATATTTTGATTACATGCATAAGTCTTGTAGGTTGATTAGAAGAACTGATTGATTATGTTCGACTACATGAAATTATGCATATTTGCAGTTGGTTAGGCATTGCTTATGCATACTAACAGTTGCATGTAGCAATGTGTACAATGGGGTAATGGTTATTGTCATGCACAAGGTCATATCATGCATTGTTGATATGGCCTTGCATTGATGACTGGATCCTAATTAGAGTGATGTTTATGTGTTGATTCATTTATTTGTGCATGTCTGTACACTGCTATGATTATTTTATACATGTATCACGCTAATTTGGTGATCTTGCAAACAATGTATCCTCCCCTAGCTATACTAACATACGTTTGTTTATTGTGATTTGTTTTATCTGACATATTATGCATTGTAGGAAGAGAAAGATCAAGTGGCTATCAAGATGGTAGATTATGTCCAATATCCCTATGTATCAGATGATCAACATGGTGTGGGGCATACTTCTGATTTGGCCGATACATTTAGAAGTTTGAAGGAAGATATGAGGAATTGTAAGGCAGATAATGGCTGGATCATACAGGCACAAGAGAAGTAGGTAGAGGTGAATTCTATACTTCTTCAAAGTTTGTCGGACTTGTAGCGACAAGGGCCGCTTCAGATCAGCCATGCACATGACGATGGGAATAATGGAGCATATGGCAGTAGATCTCCTGGTAGAAACAAGTTAGATAGATCTGATACCGTGCGAGATGGTAGGTTGTTGGACAATCCGGATAGGAGGGGTCGTAATTGTAGGTATTATTCTAGTTCTGGATCTGATAGACATCATTTTCATCATTGTTATCATCATTATAGGAGGAATGATAGGGGATACCTGCTGGATGAATTCAAGAAAGAAAAACCACCCACTTTTGATGAAGATATGAAGAATTGTTGAATTGAGGCTTCTGTGATCCATATAAAATATACGAGAGATTTTTCAACGTTAATCACAAGATAATTCATTTGTCGACGCATTTCGAACCAACCAGTGTGGTTCATCATCAGGACAAGTTGAATTATTGGATCTAGCTTTGCATGTTAAATAGTTTGAGCAGAGCCTCCAACGGCTAACTAGATCAACGACTAAATTTGACTTCGGACCCGGGTCAAATTTAGCCATTGGTCTAGTTAGCCATTGGAGGCTTTGCTCAAACTATTTAACATGTAACGTTGGATCTGATTCTTCAACTTGTCCTGAAGATGAACCACACTGGTTGGTTCGAAACGCGTCAACAAATATTTATCTTGTGATTTACGTCGAAAAATCTCTTGTATATAAGATATGAAGAAGTCGAAAGATGCAGAGGCGTGGATACTTGGGATGAACAAAATCTTTGAATTGCATGAGTACACAGATAACATGAAGGCTAGAATAACTATCTTCAGCTTGAAAGGTAACCCAAACATCTAGTGGGTTAGAGACATCAGGACAGATGACTGGAGCTAGTGGGAATTCAAGAGGCTTTTTAGGAAGAAATACTTGTCAAAAAGGTACTATGACAGTAACAAAAAATAATTCTATAAGCCAAAGATGGGATCAATGACAGATGAAGAGTACACAGCCAAGTTTCTAGAGCTATTGAGGTATGCATTGTATCTTACTGATGAAAAGGCTAAATTTCAATGGTTTTTCAGTGGTTTTCCATTAGCATTTGGTGATCGAATTGAGTATGATGAGCCTCAGTCACTTGAGTAAGTCATTGGGAATCTGTAGCATTTTTATGAGCAATCAAAGTGTAAGAATGAATCTCATCATGGATGGAAAGGAAAGGACAAAGATAAAGGTAATTTTCAGCCTAAGAGGACAAGTCCTTCACATGAAGATGAGAAAGAAAATGTGGCACTGCAAAAGATATTTAATGCAACTAAACAGGAACATGAGTCGCAACAACAACATAGAGGTGTTGGTACTAGTCGGTTGGAGTTTTGGACAAGTGGAAAGGAACACCTTAAGAGAGATTGTCCATAGAATTAGGGAGGTAGGCCTCAGATATAGAATGCACAAGAGGCGCAGACTGTTGGGGATGTTGGTTAAAGTATTCCATGTATCTATGCAGCAGTGGAAAACATGTAGACAAAACACCATGCATCTATCATTGAGATGGAAGGTAAGATTTATGACCAAGTTATTTATATTTTGATTGACCCTGGATCTAATTATTGTTATGTTAGTCCTGACTTGGTGGGTAAGTGTGTTTTGAATAAGGAATTGCATGCAGATTCTTGGTTAGTGGCATTTAGCTATAGGTACAAAGAAGCGAGTTCATCACTGGGTAAGAGCTTGCGCATTTGATTTAAATGGTATGCCTACAAAATCACATTTGAATGTATTACCATTGGGTTCATACAATATGTTATTGGGCATGGATTGGTTGTATCTACATAGAACCAAGGTTGACTACTATGACAAAACTATTGAGTTTGTTGATGAAAATGGAGAACCAAGAGTTTTGCAAGGTAAGAAGAAAGCCACATCAATAAGGATAGTGACAACTATGCAAAAAAAGTGTAGCCATAGGAAGGGGTGAAAGCTATTTGCAGTACACATTTCTAGTGATAAGGGTAAGGAGGTTGAGGATGCAAATGTGTTGAAAAGGTATCCACTTTTGCAGCAGTTTTAGGATGTATTTTCCGAGGACATTACAAAGTTACCACCTCATAGAGAGGTATTAATTTTCTATTGAGTTAGTGCAAGGGGAAGCTCCAACATCAAAAGAACCTTACAAGATGAGCACACCTGAGTTGGTTGAGTTAAAATTATAGCTAAAGGAAATGTTGGATAAGGGATACATTAGGCCAAGTGTATCACAATGGGGCACATTGGTCTTGTTTGTGAGGAAAAAATATGGTACCCTCAAATTATGCATTGATTACAGGCAATTGAACAAAGTGAATATCAAGAACAGGGACCCTTTGCCAAGGATTGATGACTTGTTCGATCATTTGAAGGGAACAACAGTGTTCTCGAAGATTGACTTGAGATTCGGATACCATCAGGTACACATCAAAGAGGAGGACATTTACAAGACTACGTTCAAGACCAGGGATGGGCATTATGTATTTTTTGTTGTTCCAT
Organism: Pinus tabuliformis; assembly: GCA_031772625.1. Classification (NCBI taxonomy): domain Eukaryota; kingdom Viridiplantae; phylum Streptophyta; class Pinopsida; order Pinales; family Pinaceae; genus Pinus; species Pinus tabuliformis. Next base: position 515,162,698 of record CM062810.1, read on the forward strand.
TTGGCTTATCGAATGCTCTAGCTACATTCATGTGTCTGATGAATAGTGTGTTGCATCCATATTTAGATAAGTTTGTTATTGTTCTCATTGATGATATACTGGTATATTCTAAAATGAGGAAGCGCATGTTGAGCATTTAGAGGCAGTGATGAGGTTGTTGAGAGAGCATCAATTGTATGCTAAGCTCAACAAGTTTAGTTTCTTTTAGACTGAGGTGCACTACTTGGGACATGTTGTCTCTAAGGAGGGCATTACAGTAGATCTAAAGAAGATAAGGCCATCATGGAGTGGGTAGCTCCTAAGAGTGTGTATGAGGTGAGATATTTAAGTATGTTGATCATGTGATTGACTGGTTTGTATTGCAGGTGGAACTAGATGGAGATCTCTTGCCAAAAGAAAAAGGTGTTCATGCTTCGGAATCAATAAATTGAGCAAGTTAAAGCACAATGGAAACAATTTGGGCCTAATGAAGTTACATGGGAGATGGTGGATCATATGTGGGCCATGTATCATTCCTTTTTTCTCGGTTGAGGCAAAGAAGCTTTATATGGTGGTTTGGTACTTGCTTATCGTGGTTTGGTATTTGATTTATGATGGATTGATATATGCTATATGATGTTTTGATATACGTTTAGACATGGTGTTAGTATATGTTTTGATATATGCTTTAGTATATGATTTGGCATATGTTTTGGTCTATATTTTGATGATGTTGCTATATGTACACTCGTGTAAGGATGTAAATATCATAACGAGCTATGTTATAAAGCTCCATTATGTGGTATGGGTGTCACATTATTATTCTATCATGTGGTTACATTATCATGATGTTATGATTTCATGTAGATTAGCACTCAACATGATGATCATTGTAAATACCGTAATGAGTTGTGCTATAAAGCTCCACTACGTGGTATGTTGTCATGTTATCATGATGTTATTTTCTCTTGAGTAGATCTTTCATTGTAAATAATTCATTGAGCTGTATTAAAAGGCTCCATGAACAATATGTCTTCTTTCAGCAGGTTGATGAGGTATATGTGTGATTGAATGCCGAGGACGATGTTCCCCAAGGGGGAGGGTTCCGTAACAACCCTAGTGAAAATTCCATGTAATAAAGTTAAAAACAATAACCACGGATGAATGGGACACTTATTCCAAGTTGAATGTTGGGAAAAACATCTTAGGGGGTGTTCATTTGGTTGTTTATGGCTAAGGAAATTGGCAAAGGCAATGGCTAAGGCTTTGGAAAAGATTTAAAATGAATTTTGGCACATTTATTTATGAAAATAATGGAAATTAAGAGAAAAGGGAGGTAAAGGTCACAGGTTGCATGTGAGGAGGAAAATGAAGAAAAATAATGGAAAATGAAGAAAATAGAGGCCTCATCCATAAAAAGGATTCTGAAGATTAGTTGGTAACCTTTTTGTCAGTTTAGATTTGGAACTCTCATTATTCTCTCTCCATGTCATACTCTTCGACACTTAGAGTTTTCTTGGAGCACTATGGCATTGCAATAAGAAAGCAAAAGAAGGCAAGAGGAAGTAAGGATCAAGCAAGGAAAGGCAAGATCAAGTAGCTACAACAGGCTTCATTGCAGGTATCGAATTGAATTTGTATTTTCCTTTCTATATTTGGCATGCATGTGCTTCTTTTCTATCAATGCATGGGTTTCCGTAGGTGTGACAGTGTTTTTCAGCCTAGCCTTTACATTTTCGAATAGCCATGGTGGGATGGGAGTTCTCATGTTTGGTTGAGATGGATTGCCAAATGGATTCGAAGTTGAGTGAGGTGGATCTCTGAAATGCTAGAACATATGGCATAGTAACCCTTGAACCAAACTGTGGGTTGCGGTAAAGCCGAATTTTGTGTTGCCTTGGATTGCCTAAGAATCCACATCGGTGAATGGCAAGATATACAATAAAGCCTAGAGGTGGTTTTCTCTCCGTTGGGCCTAGTAATCTTGGGTTTGGGATATGCGGTAAAGCCTAGGGAGTGGGTCTCAGTTTATGGCCTAGTGATCCAGGTTTTGATTGCGGTAAAGCTTGAGAGACTAGGAGACAGGAAAATTCCTCATGGTGTAGGTGGAGAAATCCAGTGGCATCCATTATTTTTTGGCTTAGTGATCGGGTGGAGATCACAGTAAAGCCGATTATGATGTGTTCATTATGTTGGCCTAGTGATCTGGGATGGATTACAATAAAGCTTAGTTTCTATTGATGAGGGTGAGGTGGTTTAGCTTTGGTATGCCCTGGTTGAGTTCTTTTGGTTTGAGTCCCACATCCATGCTTGGAATATGGCACGAGGGTGAATGGATGAAGAGAGATTTGGCTCGACCATTCTATGGTCGAGTGGAACATGGTAGTCCCATCTCCGGCCTGTTCATTGCATTGATTAATGAGAAATTCATTCACTTGATTTCTATGTGCAGATGTACTTATGTATATATGGCTTTTGATGGCTGATATGTTTATGGTATATATGTTCCTGTTATGTTGGTTATATGTACATTTTGTGACAATAAATATGTATGGATCTCAACATGTTTTTACTTGTAGTTGAGTGGATATGGTATCTATGACCTAATAAGTGACAAGGAAACAAATGACATGAGGAAACAATGGTTCATGACAATTCTCAGATAAGTAAGAGGTCCCTACACTTAACTCTGTTGTTTACACTTGTAGGTTACATGTCGATGATATGTTTGATGAAATGTCTGTCATGGCTAGTAGGGGTCTAGTTAAGGCCTTGATCAACTATTTACTTTTGCATCATTGTTTCCCTATACTTTACTTAATTCTGAATTTTCATTCCATTATAGGAAGTGGCATCGGCTCTTGGCCTGAAAATGTGGCTCAAATCCTGGAGTCACTGGCACATAACTAGAAAGTTTGGACCATAGTTGCTGGTAGGCAAGCTTATGAGAGTGACTTTAGGTCTCTGGTCACTCCCTTGCCCATAGCATGAGAGCGACTGAACCTTAAATTGTTCAGAACAACAGTGGGACCCTGATCTGAAATGGGGCACTAAAGGCTTCTTATCAAGCTTACAAGAAGCTCTCGCATTCCAAAGCTTATTAATTTCCAAGATCTAGCTTATGATTAACAAATTGTGGAATTAAAAGTGCTTGAAATAGGTGTATGCTTGTGTTTGTTTTCAGACTATTCAAGTTCTTATGTACATTTACTTATGTTAATGTAAAAACACACATAAAAGTAAATACAATGCAACAAATAAGCAAACACATAAGACAATAATATAATTAGGAGTTCACCCAAACCTCTTGGGCTATGTCTCCGTGAGCTCTAGTCAACTCAACTAGACTCTCTGGGATTATGGTAATCTTTCTTTTACAAGTTCCACACTCAACGCCATTGGTTTACAACTGAACCTATGGGTTTAGTATACCATCTTATCCCGCTGGTTGTCCTTTAGCTGTAGACAGATCTAGGCTTATCTAGACTTGATTCCTTCAGTCAGTGCTCTAAGCTTCTTGAGCTTCTGGCTTCTCTGACTCCCTTAGAATTCTCTTTACTGTCTCTAGAACTCCTTCTTCTATCTTTAGTACGCTTTGGACACCAGCAACATCTTGATCATTTGATCTCTTTATTGTTTTGCAGCTTCACTACGACATCACGACTCTTAGAAGTCTGCTTTGAGCTCTCTGGCTCTGCGGTGAGCTCTCTGGCTCTGCGGCTCTCTAGCTTTGCAACTCTACTGCACTCATCTCCTGAGGAATCATCCCTTTACCATCGCCCCAACCTCTGGTGGCTTCTCTAGCTTTCTCAAGCTCTTGCTCTTTACAGCTATCTACCCTCTCGTTCTGCACAACTATCTTGTTCTCTAGCTCTGCGCAACTATCTTGAGATCTAGCTGTCTGGATCTCACGAGCTTCTGGGTTCGCTCGACCTCCAAGCGACTCTCAACAACCTTCACCTCTCTGTTTTATCTCTCGGCCTCTGCGCATCCCTGTCAATTCTATTCTATGTGTTTTTGTAAAACATCGGTTACAGTCCTTCATCATTGAAGAACCTGACTGTTTCATCACAAGAATCAGTTTGCAATTGGAAAGGAACCAAGGGTGCGGAAAACCTAGTTCTTTTGCCTTCCTCTGGCTGGAATAGCCAAATAACAGAAATACACAGGAAATGCAAGAAAAACTCATCATGGCCTTTAGCCTAAACTTCAAATAGCCTTCAATCACATCCATATCCCTCTCGGGTCCGTCTTGTCATCGTAAATCGCGATTGCACAGGCATATGGCGAAAAGACCCAATTACATAGGAATACATTGAAAATCCAAAAATCCTAACTTCAAATAATATGCAGTCGCATTTATGAACCCTTTTGGGTCTGTCCATTTATCGCAATCGCATTGCGTAGGCAAAAAACCCAATACATGGCAAATACACAAAAATTCCGTAAATCTGGATTTCGAAAGTTATGAAATCGCGCTTATAAACTCTATTGGGTCCACCTTTTATCAGCATATCGCAATCACATATTGCAATGTGCATTGGCCCTTTGTATCGGGGATCATCAATCGTTGATCGCCGATATTGCTGCATCGCATATCGCATGTCGGCACTGTCACATATCGACGCCATCACTGATCGCATATCGGCATATCGCAGTGCATTGGCCCTAGTATCAAGGGTCACCGATCGCCGATATCAGTGTATTGCTATCCACCCCATCATTATATCAGCATATCACAATATTGTTGTCACAACAGCCCCGGGGGTCTTCCCTTTGACTGTGCCGATCGCCGATCGCCGACATCGATCATCGCATATCGCAATCGGCTCCGCCTGGGTCCCAATATTATGCTAAGGCCTACCTCCGATGCGATATGTCAGAGATCTCTATCAGGGGAGCCCTTCTGCCTTTGGTCTAAGTACTCCTTTTAACCTTTCCGACGTGATTTCTTCAATGAGCCTTGTAGACCATTTTTATAAGAATTTGCCTCCTTTTTAAAGGACAATGGGCAAACTTCTTATTACAATAACTTCTTCATTTGAAGTCCATTTTAGCCCATTAAAATTGCATTAGATTTAGATTGAAGGGATCTATGCAATGGGACTATTTTTAGAAGCATCCTTTGACTTTAATTTTTGAGTAAAAAGTCATCTAGGATCATTTTCTGATCACGCCTTCCCCCTAAAAAGCTTTTGGTCTCCAAAATTCTGATATACTGATCTAAACAGTAAATGAGAGTACATCACCCTCTTCTTTCAGCCTTCATACACTTGCCTTCCATAGTGCCTTTGAACCAAAGCCTTTAAACACTTTCCTTCCTGGATGTGCTTGCCCTCCTAGGAAGAACTGTCTTCCTCCTTAACTTCCTACAGAACTCCTACTGAGAAGGTCACAGAAGGTAGTTTGAACTTCTCTACCTTGATTATTGATCCAAGGTGACTCAAACCAATGTGAAGTTACATCTGCTTCACAAAATTTTCATTTGTACCTGTTTGACATACTATCAACAACAACTGTTAACAACAACAGGATTATAGACAACAACTGGATGGCCTAAACTCTTGCTTCAACAAAAGAAATAGATTTCACATCTTGTGAACACCTCCATGTCTTTACATCTGCATACAAATGATTGACTAGATAACAAGCCATTAAAGCATGACTTTAACAATTGACCCTTCAAGTCAAGCATGTCTTTACATCTTTTTCTACATGCCTTTTCAAAGATGAAACACTTCATCATCGTCTCCATATTGGAGACCAAATCAACTTTTTCCAAGTCAATATTACATGCATGTTTAAAACCAAAGCAATCAACCCTTCAAGTTAATCACAGATACATGTTTAAATACAAGGAAATCATCAACATCCCCGTCTTCATGCATATCAAGCTTGTGCATGCATTTCATCTTTTAACTTTCGCTTAAGCACATTGTACTTTCGAAGCTGAAATGAATATAATGTTGCATCAATAAAGTGGGTCTCCTACACAACTTTTCCATCGACCTTCTTGGTAAAATCCTACAACTTGCATTCCATTAACAAAGAAATGCAAGTAGATGTGGTACATCAATAAACATGCAATATTAATTGGATAAGAAATATAACCATTTCTTACCAATCCATTTCAAAGGTAGGAATTTTGTCTGCACATCAGCATCAACATGTGAATCATCTTGAAACATATCATTCATGGAAACTTCCTTTCCATTTCTGCCATTTTCTCTTTCCACCTTCTTCAAGTTTCTTGGAAGCATTGTTGGATTCGGAGTCCAACACTTTTCAGCAATGTGTCCTTGCTTATGGCAGTAAGTGCAACACATGTGCATCCTCTTGACAGCATGATTTGCCTTGTCCAATGGACCTTTGGCTTCATGCTTCCTTTCCTTCAAAAGTTTCATGTATGTGGCCATTCTCTTCCAACATCTAGAAACATTATGGTTAGCCAAACCACAAAAGTAACATGCAATTCTTTTCCCATGCTTATGTGGAAATTTATCATGCTCAACATAATCAAAAGGAATATGATTAGAACCAGATTTATACCTTTCTCTTTCACCTTCATTGCCTTCTTGAGGTGGTGAATCAAATGAAGAAGTAGCTCCCTTTGGAACACCATCAACCTCTTCAATGGTTTCAGAGTTTCCTCAACTCTCTGGTTCAAGTGTATGCTTATGAACACCTGCATCTTGCAAGTTATGTTTCAAGCTATTGCATTCTCCACGAATACAATATTCACACTCTTGAGGTAGAAGACCTGAAACGAAACTCCTTCTTGGAACTATTTCAATGGCCTTCATGGCAGCTTTGGAATTTTCTCCATAAGACTATCCATAGCCAAGGCCCAAATACTTAGGCCTTTCCTCAACTATTATTGGCTCAACAATACCCTGTGTATGTTTGCCCAAGACTTTTCCTTCATAGCCCATCTTGGACATTAACTTGGAACCTATGCCTCTGGTATGTTTTTCAAAAGAACCAACATAAACATTTTTAGAGGAATTTGAAGACAAACATGAATTATTTACTTCTTCAAGATGATACTTGACCAAGGCTTATTTTGTAACAAAGAGTTGTGTCTCCAACTCATGCATCCTTTCCAGATTCATATTTGCAATATGAAGTTCCCTCTCCATTTACTGCAATTTGTTAGAAAGCAACTGCTTCTCTTCCTTCATGGAATTCAACTGCTCTCTAAGTTTGGTGCTCTTCCTTCCATCCTCATACATTTCTCTCACCATATCCATCATGGTGAACAAGTCTTGCTTCATGTCTTCATCAAAAAATCTTGTGAAGAGAGAAGAATTTGAGGACTCAATTGTAGAAGTAGTCATTATCAAAATGAACAAAATAACTTCAAACAAGATTAACAAAGAGCTTATTCAAGCAACCTTTTGCAACAAACCTCTTGTGCTTCAAGGATTTCTTTGAAGTCCTTTGGGATAAGAAGAATTCCTTCAGCCCTTCTTCCTTCTTGTCCTTTCCTGGACTTAGCTAACAACAACTTTCCCTGAACCTTTGAAAACTCAAACAACAGTCAGCTTACAAACAATCAAACAGCAAAGTCCTTACTACTGTTTGAACAAATTTGAAGTCAATCAAGCATATACCAGTACCACTTGCATCATGATACCATCTGCTCTGGTATAACCAGTTCTGATATAACCAGCTTTGATATCACCTTCTTTGAAGGTGGGATTAATCAACCTGATACTCTGATATAACCGCTCTGATACCACGTGATCTGAAATGGGGCACTAAAGGCTTCTTTTCAAGCTTACAAGAACCTCTCCCACTCCAAAGCTTATTAATTTCCAAGATCTAGCTTATGATTAACCAATTGCAGAATTAAAAGTTCTTGAAATAGGTGTATGCTTGTGTTTGTTTTCAAACTCTTCAAGTGCTTATGTACATTTACCTATGCTAATGTAAAAACACACATAATAGTAAATACAATGCAACAGACAAGCAAACACATAAGACAACAATATAACTAGGAGTTCACCCAAACCTCTTGGGATACATCTCAGTGAGCTCTAGTCAACTCAGCTAGGCTCTATGGGATTATGGTAATCTTTCTTTTACAAGTTACACAGTCAACTCCATTGGTTTATAACTGAACCTATGGGTTTAGAATACCATCTTATCCCATTGGCTATCCTTTAGCTGTAGACATATCTAGGCTTCTTTGGACTTGACTCCTTTAGTAGGTGCTCTGAGCTTCTTGAGCTTCTGGCTTCTCTGACTCTCTTAGAATTATCTTTACTGTCTCTCTAACTCTTTCTTCTTTCTTTAGCATGCTCTGGACACCAGCAACAACTTGATCATTTGATCTCTTTACTGTTTTGCAGCTTCACTGCGGCATCACGTCTCTTAGAAGTCTACTTTGAGCTCTCTGGCTCTGCGGCTCTCTGGATTTGCAACTCTGCTGTGCTCAGCTCTTAATGAATCACCCCTTTGCCATCATCCCAACCTCTGGTGGCTTCTCTGGCTTTCTCGAGCTCTCACTCTTTGCAACTATCAATCCTCTGGTTCTGCGCAGCTATCTTACTCTCTGGATCTGTACAACTATCTTGAGCTCTATCTGTCTAGCTCTCACGAGCTTCTGGGTTCGCTCGACCTCCAGGCGACTCTCGGCAACCTTCAACTCTCTGTGTTATCTCTTGGCCTCTACGCATCCCTGTCAATTTTGTTCTCTGTGTTTTTGTAACACATCGGTTACAGTCCTTCATCATTGAAGAACTCGACTATTTCATCACAAGAATCAGTTTGCAATTGGAAAGGAACCGGCGGTGCAGGAAACTTGGTCGTTTTCCCTTCCTCTAGCCAGAATAGCCAAATAATGGAAATACATAGGAAGCGCAAGAAAAACACATCATGGCCTTTAGCCCAAACTTCAAATAGCCTTCAATCGCATCCATATCCCTCTCAGGTCAATCCTGTCATCGCAAATCGCGATCGCATAGGTGTATGTCCAAAAGACCCAATTACACAGGAATACATTGAAAATATGAAAATCCTGACTTCAAATAATATGCAGTCACATTTATATACCCTTTTGGTCTGTCCCTTTATCGCAATACCGCAATCGCATTGTGTAGGCCAAAAACCCAATACACGGAAAATACACAGAAATCCTGTAAATCTGGATTTCAAAAGTTATGAAATCGCACTTATAAACTCTATCGGGTCCACCTTTTATCGACATATCGCAATCACATATTGTAATGTGCATTGGCCCTTTGTATCGGGGATCACCGATCATCGATCACCAATATCTGCGCATCGCATATCGCATGTCAGCATTGCCACATATCAACGCCATCATTGATTGCATATCGGCATATCACAGTGCATTGGCCCTAGTATCGGTGGTCACCGATAGCCGATCGCCAATCACCGATATCGGAATATCGCTATCGGCACCATCGCTATATCGGCATATTGCAATATCGTTATCGCAATGGCCCCAGGGGTCTTCCCCTTGACTACGCCGATCGCTAATCGCCAACGCCGATCATTGCATATCGCAATCAGCTCTGCCTGGGTCACGATATCGTGCTAAGGCCTACCTCCGATGCGATATGTTGGAGATTTATATTGGGGGAGTCCTTCCGCCTTTGGTCTAAGTCCTCCTTTTAACCCTTCCGATGTGATTTCTTCAATGAGCCTTTTAGGCCATTTTCATAAGAATTTGCCTCCTTTTCAAAGGACAATGGGCAAACTTCTTATTACAATAACTTCTTCATCCGAAGTCCATTTTAGCCCATTCAAATTGCATTAGATTCAGATTGAAGAGATCTATGCAATGGGACTATTTTCAGAAGCATCCTTTGACTTTCATTTTTGAGTAAAAAGTCATCTAGGATCATTTTCTAATCAGACCCAGGGACATGTTGTCTAAGTGGCTGACTTGTATCCTGAGGGTTCTATTGATGGTGTTGGATGGATGCATGTGATTTTTGGTCGATTCCACTTCATTAAGTTTACCTAGGAGGTCGCATCTTATCATAGTAGCCTCTCGTGTCATATTTACACTAGTTAGCATGGTTACTTGGGTGGATGTGGGAGGATGATGTTATAGACAAGTTCATTGGCATTGATGAGAATGTGGATGTACATATTGGTGAGTGGTATGGGAAGATCGACTTCACAATAGTGTGGATGGATGAATATGAGTCAATTCTAGGGATGGAATTTATGAAGTAATATGAAGCTATGATGGTGCCACATATGAAGGAGTTATATATTTACAATGGATGGGAGGATTAACCATTAGGGGTTCCTACTGTGGTAGCTATGACAGTTGTGTAAATTGGAAACGATGAATGTGGAGGACATCAAGTGAGATTAGGAGGCCTATGAGAGGTTGAATCGTGCAGAGGAAAAACTCATGGAGAGGGAAATATTATGAGGACATTGTCTGATAGTATTATGGACTTGATAGGAAGACTAGAGGCAATGGAGGATAATAGAGATGTGAAGCTGGAGACCCAGGAGGAGAGATGAGAAGCATACATGCATATATTGGAAGAGATTTATCCTAACAAGTGGATTGAGTTGTTAGAGAAGGAGGGTGGAGAGCCTTCAAATTTCCCATCCCCTCCCTCTTTCAAGACTAGCATGGTGATTAGGCTCATTTTTTTCTATCCATGGAGGTGAGTCCTCTGTTTGTGACATAATGAACAGACACTTGGGGCAAGATGGATGCGATTGAGAACATGATGCGATGACATTCATGATGATGTGAGATGCATGAGTTATTTTGGGGGAGATGTTACGGTTTGATTAACTACCCAATTAATCACCATCATAGGGGGATCCATCACATGATGTTTTTGCAGAGTTAGACGAGATTTGTGCATGGAGAAGGTAATGAGAAGAGCTATCTGGGTGTCGATATATGGAGATATGTCTTATTAAAATAATTATATTCATTTTAGTTCAAGGTTTTGTAGAGGTGTTATGAGAATGGGGTAGTTACCGATCTTTCAATCTCATTTTCAAATATGTGTTTGAAAACCTTTTAATTTTTTCACTTTTTTTTTTTATTAGTGGATAGGATAACATTTTATTATTCATTGCATCTTTCTTCCATTTAATATATGGGTTCGTTATGGTTTATGCACAATTTAGTAGTGAAAATATATTGTGAATACTATATATAAATTCTTAGTTTTGGAAATGTTTGATTTATATAAATGGTATTCACTCTATTACAAGACAATGTAGTTATTTGTAGATTTAATGGGTTCTAGCCTACAATTATTTTCTTATGTAAGTGGATTCATACAACTTGGACAACAAACTGTGAGATTTCCTTTTATTTGAAGGGTTTTTAATTTTTTACTTCAAAAAAATGATGATTATAAAAAAAAAATTGAAGGACAGACCATGAAACTAGGGAAGAGATGGACTCTTATTCACACCATAGTTTCTATAATTTGACACAACTATGATCTCAGTGACTAGAAATCTAAGGTGGGCTTAGTTATTTAATTTGGAATTTCATTTTTGAATTTTACCGTAGGACATTGTGAATACGATAGGTATTATATAGAAATAGATATTGGAATAGAAAGGACAAGTTTAACTACTTACACTTTCATTTTTTTGAAATAGACCTCAGTAACTTCCAGATAAAATGATCCTTAAATGGAAAAACTACAAATAAAAACATAGTAAACAAGAAATATTTAAGATAATTTTTGACATACTCATTCCTCTCACCCCTCCTCTCCGCTTGGAGAATAAAAGAGACTCAAAACAAATTCCAAATGTTAGAAACCTTGTAAGCAACACCAACCAAATGATTTAGATGTTTTAAGAGAAGGATTTAAAACAAAGGTTAGATAAAAAAATGTTGAAGAAATCTATGCAAAAAGATATGAATATAGAAACTCCTTTTTAGAGAATATTCCAACTATACAATCCACAAACATTTTTCATTTTAAAATTGTCATATGCAAAGATATTTCATCAAAGAGAATAAATATAACATACCAAATAACATGATTTTTAGGGTTTGAGCACTCTCCGCGGCCTCCCCTCGCGCCTCCGGTTGAGGCCTCTCGATGCCTTGACCGCCATGGCGGATCCACAACAACATCTTGGTGCCAACTCCTTCAAGGATATGGTCACTGGTCGGCCGCTAGACCAGGCTTCCTTCTTCACAAAGTTTGCCTCCAGTTCTACCTTCTGGACGCTACCAGGAGGAAACTTTGATAAAGTAGGAACAACACATCCACAACAAAAAGAGTTGTCTCGGAGCAATGAAGATACAATGAAAACGATAACCAAGGATACTTGTGTAAAAAAGGTAAGGCCGCAGACACGCCCTTCCCTGCTAATGTAAATCCTTCAAAAACTTATGAGTAGCCGCAGGATCAGGGGAAAATGACTAAGAATAACTGCAACCCCAAAGCCAAGAAAATTCCAGAACTAGAAATCTAGGACCCTGGGGTAGCAATATACAAAGAATACATGCAAGAACATGCAATAATATGCAAGTTCATGGGTATATGGCCAACTAAAAGGGCCCTGAACTAGTGGATTCAAAGTAAATGGACACCCAAAGGGGGGATCAGACTTTAGTTGGGCTCCAAAGGATTCTTTATAGTCATCTTTGACCTCCTAGAAGATTAAGACAGAATATTTGAAGGAGGACCCTCTTTATACAATTCAGCCAGATTATACATGAGATTTTGGAGGGATAACTTCACACCGTAAAAGGGGGATTTTATGAGGATTCTAATCTAGGAACTCCTCTACTCCTTACCAACTGATTACTGGGATAATTTGGTCTTAAAAGGTACAGGAGACCATCTGTGGGAGTACATCAAAATGTTTGAAGGCACCAGAATGGGTCACTAAGTTTCTTATGCACAAATTTGCGTATATATAGACATCTCTGGTGCCCTAGCAGAAGCAATTAATTAATATTTAGGGAGGAAGTTTGGCTACAAAGTATAGACTATGAACATATTCCCTTTTGATGCAAAAAGTGTCTTGAGCATGGGAATCTCTTCCAAGAATGTCCAATGAATAAAACCCCTCAATCGCAAGAGCAAGCAAGTAAAAGAAAATATAGCGAAGGATTTACTAAAGTCATTTTTAGGAACAAGAACAATAGGAAAAAAGCTATCTCCAAGAAGAACCAATTTAAAGAAGTAGGCCAGAACCAATTCAATGCATTGAACAGCACCCAGGAGCAAATGGATCCTAACGACTTGATAGGAGATCAAGCAGGAGAAGATGAAATGATCCCAATAGACAGAGAAGACGACGAAAGGGACACGAGTTGTACCAACAGAAGAAAGGAGCATATGCAAGAGGATACAGAAATGGAGTAAATAGAAACGGTGGAAACACTAGAGGAAAGTGCCATAGAGGAAGCTCTGGAGGGGTTAGACCTTGCAACAATTGTAGAGGAATGGAAACAAAATGGAATAAATGCCATATTAGAACACTAACTACACAAAATCAAAGGCACTTATCTCCTCAAGGAAGAGCTAAAACTCAAAGCTCACCATCCAACACAAGAAACAACAACATCAAAGGGCATATTAGCCAATATTCTAGTAGAAGGACTCAACCTCAAAGGCTCGAGCCGAAAGCGAGGTCGAAAGACCACCAGTTAGCTCCTCCAAGAAATGGGTGCCAAATTATTCTACGAAGGAAAGGTAAAGGCTTTGGCTCTATACCCATCTCCATGTCAATGAATTGCATTTCTTGGAATATTAGAGGACTGAACAGTCCTGGGAAGAAATGTATCTTAAAAAACAGAATCTTTTCTAATCATCTTGACATCCTGTTAATTCAAGAAACTAAACTAGAGTCGGCTCACCCCCCTTTCTTCTCAACTCTTGCTTCAAGCCATACAGCCCCATAGCCAACATGGTTATCAGTTCAGCTGGGGGTATAATGACCTTTAGGAAAAACTCCAAATTTGACCTCATGTCCTCTCTAGCCACTCATCATTCCATAACAGTGATCCTGAGAATAATAGGTACCAACGAGATCATTTTCATAACTAATATTTATGCCTTGCATAAGGTGATAGACCGAATCAAAATTCTCCAAAGCATCTCCAATATCCTAGACCCATTACAGCATCCTCTCAAAATCATAGCTGGTGATTTTAATATGATAACAAACTTGTCTGAGAATAAAGGATGTATTCGTAAGCTTGATAAGGACTCTTAGGCTTTCCTCACCACCATTGAAAACCTCAACCTCATCGACATTCCCACCAACAATGGCATTTTCACTTGGAATAACAGAAGAGGAGGAGACCTTCAAATTGCCTCTCATTTAGACCACTTCCTTTTATCCGGGGCAACTTATCTTACCTCCTAGGAAATGGAGGTGAGAATCCTACTACAAGCAGACTCTGATCACTGGCCAATCTCTCTCAAGATTCAAATTTCCATTGGTTTGAAAAATAAGCCTTTCAGATTTGAAGCCTTCTGGTTGGATCACCGGGACTTCATGGAAAAAATGAAACAATGGTGGACTTACACTCCCATCAGAACTGGAAACAAAATGTACACTTTCCAACAAAAGTTAAAACATATCAAAGAGGAAATCAAAAAATGGAATAGAGAAACATTTGGCAACATCATCACAGATAAAAAAAACTTGGAGAATGAGTTGGAACTTCTCCAACAAAACATCATTAAAGAATGGATAATGGAGAACAGTGAGCAAGAGGAACAAAGATTACAACAAATTTGGGAGGAAAGAGCCATCTAGGAAGAAAATTTGTGGCAACAAAAATCCAGAATAAATTGGCTGAAATGTGGGGAAAGGAACATGGATTTTTTCCATAAAAAATGATACAACATAGGAGAAACAACAGAATTCTGGCTTTGAATAACCAATATGGTCATCTCATTCACTCTCAAGAGGAGTTGGAAATAGAACTCAATCACTGTTTCAACTCTCTTCTCAAAGAGCCAAGGAATGACAAGGATCAGGACATTAAAAAAATCACCAAGCATATCCCCAAAATCCTCATAGAGGAACATAACAAAATGCTCCTAAGGAAAATCTCCCTCTGGGAAGTGGAATATGTGGTCATGGGAATTCCCAATGGAAAACCACCATGTTCGGATGGTTTCACCATTGATTTCTACAAAGCTTGCTGACCTATCCTCAATTTTGATGTGCATGCCCTTGTGGAAGAATCTCGAATTCAAAAGTCCATCCTTAAAGCCCTTAACTCCACCTTCCTAAATTTTATTCCCAAGGGAAATTATTTTGATTCCTCGGACAAATTTAGGCCCATAACCCTTTGTAATGTCATCTACAAAATAATCTCCAAAGTTCTTGCCAATCGAATTAAAGTCATCCTCCCTTTCCTCATCTCCCATTAATAGTTTGGCTATGTGGAAGGAAGGAAAATCATGGATAGTATCATTCTCTGTCATGAGATTATCCACTCTCTTAAATCCCAAGAAAAACTTGGTATGATGATTCAACTAGATATGTCCAAAGCCTTTGATAAAGTTAGCCGGGACTATATGAGACAGGTCCTGGTAGCGTTTGGGTTCCACAAAGACAACATCAAGTGGATCATGGCTATGGTGTTGGGAGATTTTTTCACCATCGTCGTGAATGGTTCCCCTTCACAGCCCTTCAATCCTTCCATGGGTATCAAGCAAGGGGATCTAATCTCTCCCTTCCTCTTTGTCATAATGGATGAAGGGCTAAGCCACTCAATCTTTATTGTCTTGCAAGATAATAAGCTCTCTAGTCTCCAGCCCCATGCCTCTGCTCCCCCCTCCATGCACCAATAATTTGTGGATGACACCCTTCTCATGGGCCTCTAATCTATCAAAGAAGCTTCCTCTTTCATATCCATTATGTTGGACTTCTCTGCTGCATCTGGAATCTTTATCAACCCTGAGAAATCCAAGTTGTTCTTCTTTAACACTCTGATGCCCATTCGCAGGAACATTGCCAGACTCCTAGCCATTCCCATTAATACCCTCCCCTCCACTTACCTTGGTGTTCCCCTTACAGACAGGCCCCTCTCCCGGGCCACTTGGGAGGACCTGATTAACAAGCTGGAGAAAAGAGTGACCAATTGGACCTTCAGATCTCTCAATTTGGTAGGACATCTTATCCTGGTCAAATCTATTTTATAGGTCATCCCGCTCTACTTGTACTTGGCTCTGGCAGCCCCAAAATTGATTTTAAACAAAATCAGAAACCTACAAAGGAAATTCTTATGGAGAGGCATAGAGGTAAACAAAAATGGGCTCTGGTGGCATGGGAAAAAAATTGCAAGCCCAAAAAATATGGTGGCCTTGGTCTTAGAGACATAGACCTCCTGGGAAAGGCCCTGGGAGCCAAAAAAATATGGAGATGGATTGCAAACCCCAACTCCACTTAGGGAATCCTGTGGAAAGCAAATTATACGCCCTCCCTCTCGCAAGAGAAAATTATAGGGCTAAATGGAAATATCAAAGGTTCATCCATCTGGAACCAAGCGTGGGAGAATAGGATATCATTCAAAATCATAGTTTCTAGGAAATATGCAATTTGGGAGGACGCCTGGAAACAAAGGCCATAACTTGATCAAGATCATTATCACTAAATCAAGGCTGATATGCAAAACAAAGGGAAGATCAAAGTTAGCCAGTACTAGAAAACGAGTGACGAAAAGGATAGATGGAGAATTTGGATGGAACAAGAGGATTGGACTCCCCATATGAATCCCCAAGCCTGGTCGGACCTCTCATCAGAACTACAAAAAAGAAAAATCCTCCTTGACTCTGTCGAGGATCAACTCAGATGGGGGAAAAACTTAGCAGGACATTTCAATTTAAAAGAATCCTACATATACATCACCAAGCTAGATCAACTTCAACCAGACCCAAAGTGGAACTCAATCTAGGACAGGAAGCACTGGCCGAAAATATCTATCTTTTTATGGTTAGTCATGCATAGAAATATTTTAACGTGGGACAACCTAAGAAGAAAAGGATTTATTGGCCCATCGAGATGCCCTCTTTGCCAACAAGAAGAAGAAACCCTCAATCATCTGTTAAATGTATGCCCATATGTGTCCAATTTATGGGATTGGATTTCAATGGTTTTCAACAACTCTGATCAGGACCCCTCCTACATTCAAAGCACCATGTGAACCAGATATTTGTCTTCTCCTCACATCCTTTGGTTAACAGCCATGGAATTTAAATCATGGTCTGATCTTTTGGGCTTTGTGGAAATAGCACAACACAAGAATCTTTTGTGGCATCTCCACCCAGGAGGAAATCATAATCTCGAAGATCAAAAGTGCGATCCAGGAAACAGTGACCTCTCTACCCACTCAGACTATCAAAGCCCCTCCCACCATCTTCAAAGAGAGAATTCTCTCAACGTTGGATCTCCTTCAGATCAAGATCCACGAAGTGACCCCCCTCTCCAGGCTTGAAAATAAAAAACAACATTTGGAGGTCGCCAGAGAAGGGGACTTTCAAGCTCAACTACGATGATGCGCTAAAGGGAATCCTGGCCAAGCCGATTTTGGAGGAGTCTTCAGAAACTCTAAAGAAGAGATAATATAGATATATGAGGGCAATATAGGTTCAACCACAAACAATGTCGCAGAACTTCATGCCGTGAAAAGTGGTATTGATACCACAACACACAACCTAAAGCTCAGTCCTCTGATTGTAAAAGGAAATTCCACGTTGGTCACTCAGATTGGAAAAAAAACTTCAGCAGAGCATCGAAGTGGACAAAATTTTTGAACACTGGCGCCTAAAAATAATAATACAATGGATCAAGTAGAGAATTGATAGCATGGAAAACCTCCACTTTCAAGCGATGAGAAGGAAGGGCAATAAAATCATGGACATACTAGAGAATGTGGGTACGGTTGGGACCCTACGCCTTAATTCCTGAGCATGGCAAGATTTGAAGGACAATGAACTCCGTCAGCAATGCGCATTAATCAATGATGAAGATAACCACTCCAGCGAACAATAACTGTTCACGTCCCCTTCATCATTTCAAGGTCGATTCTCTGTTCCGTAGGAATGACAGATGGATGGCGCATGCACACAGACTCATCCATAGCTTGCCTAGTTCTAGAGCCCACGTTGCCACCTCCCCTCTCCCTTGTGTGATCATCGCCTCCCAGTCACATCCTCTCTACTCAGACATTCTTCCACCACCTCGCATCAGATCTTCGCATGCTTCCCCTTCTCGCCCCTTTTCCCTACTCCCAACCTCCCACCATACCTCGGCTTCTATATATTTCCCATTCCCCATTATCTCCCTCATTCTTCTCTTTCCCTTCATCCCTCTCTGTTGGTCCTTCGCTCTTTGGTTCCCTTCGCTCCCCAGCCCTTATGCTTCTCTCATGCCCCTGAAGAATTTCTCCACCCCTAGTTCTAGTCAGGGAGGTGTGCACAGTTGCGCAACCTATCCCTGGCAGTACCTGTGTTCGCCTCCCACCACTCGTGCGGGAGACCTCTGCAAGGCGCATAGCTCTATGCTACATGGCAGACATTAATCTTGAAACTCAATAGCACATTGACGAATTGGAAGGCCAAGCAAATGATCTCTGTAGAGAGGTCACTACTGAGGAAGTCAACGTTGACTTTGCCTGGATTCCGGACCTTGCCTTCACCCAAGCGTGCGCAAACCTACACACCCAAACTATTGAACATGGTGGAAAATGAAAACCATCATGGGGTTAGCAATACAGGAGCAGGAGGAGTGCACCAAGGCACTCGAAACAAAGATTGACCAACTGACTAAGAAGTTTGTGATTTATGTCGAAGCCATCCACCACTGTAGATTCATTACTCAGGACGCACCACAATACACAGTTATCAAGAAGAATTCAGTGACAAAGGTCCATTTGACTGTTGAAGGATCCCAAAGCATCAAGAAAGAGGTTGTTGGGGCCTCTACAAGTCAACAAAACACCACCGCCTAGTAGGAGGGAATCTCTCAGGAGACTCCCATTCGTCTAGACGAGGATCTGGTAACCACCAACTAGGAGTGACTTCGTCAACCTCCTTTTTGTCTTTCTTCATTCGCGAAGGATTGTCTGTCACGGAGGAAAATGATTGTTGCCTTGTCGGCCTTGCTATGGTTTTCTTCTATTCTATTGGTTTCTATGCTCTCAATTTTGAGAATGTTGTAAAGAGGGTTCTTCTCTATTTCCACCTTCGGACTCAAAACCCACTTTTGACAAGACTGCACTTTAAAAAAGACAAATCCATGGCCATTTCAGGGATTTCTATTGGGTCTTGTGTCGGGCTCTCTCTCCCACACAACCCAAATTATGTAATCTGTCAGTTTCCATAGTAATATATTTTATCTTATTCACAAAAAAAAACATACCAAATAAGTATATATATATATATATATATATATATTAGTAACATATACTTCTCGTAAAGAAAACCTATAAATGATAGTAACATATTCGTAACATACCCCAAAATAACTGAAGAATACAATTAAAACTACCTCTATTCTTAATTCTATGTATTGAATCCATAATTATGTGGTAACATGATTACCTATAATTATTTTAAGAACAACTTTATATATGAATATTACATACATTTATAAATAAAATTAATTTATATTTATTATTATTAATATTTGTGGGTTACCATAATCTAACCAGGTGTTAGTTTTGTGTGGAATGTAATAGAAATTTGGGTGTGATTTTGATAAAATTTATTAGAAATTTTTGGAAATCTAGGTTACTCTTATCAATTTTCAAGATTTTTGATGCTTTAAGAATGGTTGATATTGCTGAACCCATTTCCATCCTAAAAACAAAATTTAAACACTTATGCCATCAATTTTTAAAAAACTAAAAAAAATCAATTTTATTTAAAGGCTTATACTATCAAATTTTTTGAAAACGAAAAAAAATAATAAAATTCCACGATTTTCAACTTCCACACAAAATTGACATCTCTTTAAACAACGCAATTATGGATTTCCGTTATGACATTAACATTGCAGTGCTTTGTCATGAAAATATGAAATAATCATGACATATTTTCATAGTGTGTATTAGGTATGTACATCGAAGATAAAGAGAAAATGGACGAGATGAGGACGCATAGGGGGGCATATATACGATAACTGAGTGAGAACAAATACGTTTGGTTTGACCATCTCCACTATGTAAAAGCCACACAACGTATAGTGGGTACGACCACATGTGGACCCATTTGACATAAAGTTAATGCTACATTTCTGAATTATTAGATGCTAGCCTGCGTTGAGTAACGGAATTGAACTTGTGTTTAAAATAGACGATTTACTTCAGTGAGTAAATTATTTATTTTTAATGCGTAATTATTTAAAAATAGGTTTTGATTAACTCATAAAAAAAATTAAGATTTAAATTTTATTTAAAATAATAAAATGTTATTCGAAATACTAAAATCTTATCATTATCATGTGATGAGAGTAATAATTTTATTTTAAATACTTAAACTAAAATTATCTTCTAATTCTAAAATAAAATTTAAAATAAATAATCTTGAATTTATCAAAAGATTAAATTTATTTTAAAATTTTAAAATAATTTAAATTTAAATAAGATTTAAAATAAAATTGATATCTTATAATTAATTCAATAGTTTTTTTATGGTGAAGTTCTTCCTCAGGACACTGTCGCAGATTCGTTAGCCTTCAAGGAATATATAATTTTGATGGTGCGACGTTCACGGGTTTCGATTCCTGATCTCCGATAGGATGAGCTCTTTAGTGCTTGGCTCTTGCTTCATTTCTCTCCATAGCACACGACCCTTGCTACTTGTCACTTCCATATCGGGCTGCTGCTATAATTTTTAAACCTCTTTTAATGGTTTTACAGGAAGTTCACTCTATGCCATGTAGCTTATCACTTTTCAACACTTGTCCTTTATCGGAACCAACCTTTATCCACCGCGTGTCCCTTTGAGGAGAGAGAAAATACCTTGTCCTTCTCTGGTTTTGCTGAGAATTTCTTTCTTAACCTATAATTGGCCCTCCTCGCAACTTTAACACTAGTAGCTTTAACAATATCGCATATCGCAATGGGCACTATTTTCCTTTGTTAAATGCTTTAAGCCCAAGATTCTTTGAGTCTTACTAACAATGCACTAACCTAATATCAGACGAAACTTTTGAAATGGAACATGTTGCAAAACATTGATATGCAATCGACGATTGTGATCGCCCTTGGTTCTCAACCTTAGTTCTTTCCTTCTTTGTGACTGTGGGTCAACCCCCATATCGGAGCCCCTTAATCGGAGGATTTCAATCCAAGATTTTACTTTCATGCAACAACATGCCTCAACCTCTGAATGTCGATCTCCGATCTATTACTTCATTCACTGCCACGTGGCACCTTGTAATTGGTGATGAGTGGCACCCTGTTTTGCTCCCCTTGGGACCCTGAAAATGTTGAAACTACCTGCCATGTGTCCACCGTCCCACCACAACATGCTGATGTCTTATGCCATGTGGCTTTATCAGAACTAATCTTTGTCCACCACGTGTCCCTTACCAGAACCAATCATATTGTGCCACACGTCCATTTGAAAGAGAGAGAAAAGGCACGTCCATGTCTGGTTTTGCAGTGAAAATCCTTCATTATTTTGTTTCGTTCTTTCTCTGACGGTTTAACATTCTCGGTACTTTTATATCACAACTTTGTAACATCGCAAAAGTTGAAAGTTGTCACCCCTATGATTCATTGATTGCCGATATGCAATATGGACCTCTGAATACACATAGGGAAATCCGAATATCACATCCACTGTCATATCGAAAGTTTTGAAATGCTACATATGTTAAATCGTCGATATGGCTTAATCCACGGATTGTCAATTTGGCTTCGGACCCAATATAATAATTGAAAATAATTTAATGGAATAACGAATCTGCTAGAGTTATATCGGAGTTAACATCATAGGATTCCTTTTAGAAATTTCTGATACATATAACATTGGTCATATTAATAACAACAAAATATCTAAACTCCGAACTATGCTATGGACCTCCAACCACCAATATGCTTTCACAATATCGCATATCGCAATGGGCACTATTTTCCTTTGTTAAATTCTTGAAGCCCAAGGTTCTTTGAGTCTTAATAACCACACGTCAGTCCAATATTGGAGCCCCTCTATCGAAACTTTTGAAAAGGAACATGTTGCAAAATGTCGATATGCAGTCACCCTTGATTCTCAGCCTCACATCTTTCCTTCTTTGTGACCATGGGCCAGCCCCCATATCGGAGCCCCTTAATCGGAGGATTTCAATCCAAGATTTTACTTTCATGCAACAACATGCCTCAACCTCTGAACACCGATCTTTGGTCTATTATGTCATTCACTGCCACATGGCATCTTGTAATTGGTGACACGTGTCACCCTATTCCCCCCTTGGGGCCCTGAAAATGCCAAAACTGTTGGCCATGTGTCCATTGTCTTGCCATGCCATGTTGACGTCATATGTCATGTGGCTTTATTGGAACCAATCTCTGTCCACCACGCATCCCATGTCAGAACCAATCATATTGCGCCACACGTCCATTTGGAAGGGAGAGAAAAGCCATGTCCTTTTCTGGTTTTGCAATGAAAATCCTTTGTTATTTTGTTTCATTGTTTCCTCGATGTTTAACATTCTTGGTACTTTTATTTCACAATATCACAAAATTTGAAAGTTGTCACCCTTATAATTCGCTGATTATCGATATGCAATTTGGACCTTCGACTAAACACAGGGAAATCAAAATATCACATCCACTGTCATATCAAAAATTTTGAAATGCCACATATGTTAAATCGTTGATATGGCTTAATCCTTTGATTGT
Source organism: Pinus tabuliformis (assembly GCA_031772625.1). Classification (NCBI taxonomy): domain Eukaryota; kingdom Viridiplantae; phylum Streptophyta; class Pinopsida; order Pinales; family Pinaceae; genus Pinus; species Pinus tabuliformis. The sequence goes on from CM062810.1 coordinate 515,185,535, forward strand.
CGATTTGGTTCTAGACTCGATATAGTAATCGAAAATAATTTAATGGAATAATGAATATGCTAGAGTTATAACGGAGTTATAACATCGCAGGAATTCTTTTAGAAAATTTTGATACATATAACATTGGTCCTATATATTAATAACCAAATATCTAAACTCCGAACTATGCTATGGATCTCCAACCACCAATATGGTTTGAAAATATCTCATATCTCAATGGGAGCTATTTTCCTTTGTTAAATGCTTTAAGCCCAGGGTTCTTTGAGTCTTAATAACCATGTGCTAGTCCAATATCGAAGCTCCTCTATCAGAACTTTTGAAATGGCACATCTTGCAAAACCTTGATATGTGATTGGCAATTGCGATAGCCCTTGGTTCTCAGCCCTGCATCTTTCCTTCTTTGTGACCATGGGCCATCCCCCATATCGGAGCCCCTTAATCGAAGGATTTCAATCCAATATTTTACTTTCATTCAACAACATGCCTCAACCTTTGAATGTCGATCTCCAGTGTATTATGTCATTCACTGCCGCATGGCACCTTGTAATTGGTGACATGTGTCACCCTATTTTACCCACCTTGGGGCCTTGAAAATGCCAAAATTTCCTGTCATGTGTCCACCGTCTCACCACGTCATGTTGATGTCATATGCCATTTGGCTTTATTAGAACCAATCTCTGTCCACCACCCAATCCTTATCAGAACCAATCATATTGTGGCACACGTCCATTTGGAAAAGTGAGAAAAGGAACATCCATGTTTGGGTTTGCAATGAAAATCCTTCACTATTTTGTTTCATCGTTTCCCCAACGGTTTAACATTCTCGGTACTTTTATATCGCAACTTCTCAATATCACAAAATTTGAAAGTTGTCACCCCTCTGATTTGACGGTTGCCGATATGCAATATGGACCTCCGACTACAAGCAATGCGATCAGAATATCGCATCCACTGTCATATCGAAAATTCTGAAATGCCACATATGTTAAGTCACTGATATGGTTGAATCCTCCAAATGTCAATTTTGTTATTGACCCAATATAGTATTAGAAAATAATTTAATGGAATAGCAAATCCACTAGAGTTATATCAAAGTTATAACATCGCAGGAATTCTTTTAGAAATTTCCAATACATATAACATTGGTCCTATATAATAATAACTAAATATTTAAACTCCAAAACTCTAAACTGTGTTATGGACCTCCAACCACCAATGTGCAGACCTAGTTGTTTTATCATATAAAACTTAAATGTAAAATCACATTTTCCCCTTACCACAAATTTTATGCCCTTTTGTGGAACCACATTAATAGGATGAATCATATTTTTTCTTTTAGATATTCCCAAAATATTTATTCTGATGTCAAGGTTTCAATACGTGAAAAATACGATATATGTTTAATCAATATGCCACATTTTTTGACGATACCAACTTAAAACCTATGCATGCATCTTGGTCTCGGTGGTTATTCCATTCATTAATCTAATTAATGGACCAACTATCTGCATTTATTTTCACTTTGTTCTTACTTGCACGAAGTTGATACGTATTATGTCGTGGCCACTTTATGATATGTGTTTATTGAAACGAACCACATTAATATGCTGGATCAGACTTTCTGCTTCCAATATTTCCAAAAGGATTCTTCTCGTATCAAAGTTTCAAAGCCTAGAAACTCTCGTATATACTTAATCAATATGTCACATTTTCCTTTGATTAAGGTTTCAAACCTATCCACACATCTTGGCGTCGAGGCCTCTTCTATTCAATAATCTAATTAATGACCCGACTATGTGCATTTATTCTCACTTTACTCTCACTCGGACGAGAATCTCTCTTATTGTATATGTCATTGGTATCCCCGCGATCTATGTGACATGTCCCTTCTCTCATATATTTCTTCCTCTGCTTAGTTGGTAGATAGGCATGTTCTCTATTTAGCCTCTTCACCTCGCACTATTCTGCTACCTTTTCGAGTTACGGTTTCTATTTCTATTGTTGTACTATTGTTGGCATCTTTCTATTTCTCTTTTTGTTGCTATTGCATGTCGTGTTGCTTCCTTCAACCGGATAATTGTCCTAGAATTTCATTCAAAAGCAGGTGAGAATCAAAAACCTGCTAAACATATCGCCTTGTACACTCAAATGGAAAGTATCAATGTTTTCATATGGCATATATAGCTTAACATAATATCTACATTGTTACGACATGGAGAACACCCGCCTATAGATTTTCTGAAATGTCATATATAGAGAGCCAAATTTCTATGCTTAGACATTTCAAACTTGCTACTCTATTACCTTTCACTATTGGCAACAATTTATATTATGAATCGTTCTTCTTTCATTTGTGCTCACTACTTTATTTCCATTTCTTTTCTAATGTTGACAACATTCCACGCGCTTTCACCTCTCAGGACACCTCCTTTGCTCCTCATCATGGAAGTTACCTTGACAGTGAATGCCATCACTTTGTTGTTGGCTCTATAGGGACCCAACCATCACTCCAAATAGTTGAACTCACCCTTCTTGCTTCCATAAGGACAACGTCCCAACGCTACCGAATTTCCCTCTCTAACGGTACCTCTCAACACATAACTTTTCTTTCGTCTTCTTACAATGGCCATGTCATCTCTGGTGCCCTTGAGTTGGGGTCAGTTGTCATTCTCCAAGAAGTCACTTCCATTTTTTTGCAAAACTATGCGTATGTTCACTCTTCACCATATCCATCATGTTTTTTTGTTCCTTCCCTCTCTGTGCCATTGTCACTTTGACTAATCTCTCATTTCTTTTATCTTTATTTCCTTCTTTTCAAGACTCTCCAGGTTGTTGAACTCCAAGTTCTTGAATGTCATGCACCTTTGATTGGGGACCCGACCCTTCTTCAAATTGTATAACCAGCCACATACCAACTAGGGTCTTCAATGTCACATGACCTTGCCTCATATACCTCTCCTTCGACACATGCTTCTCCTTCATCATAAACTTAGTTTTCCTCTACTCTTCCTATTGCCATTACATTCATAGCGCTAAACCCCTACCATAAACAATGGTTGATCCCAGGTAGGGTCCTTGGAAAAATAGTTGTTCACTCATACAACAGTGCTCGAGCCTCCAAAAAGGTCTTTGGATTTGACCTCATTGATTGTGTCAATGATACAATCCATCTCTCTGCCTTCGGTGATCTGGTAGATTCCTTGCATGACCTTATCCAAATTGGGCAAATTTACATGGTTTCAAATGGCACAGTGAAATCAAAAAACACAAATTACAACCATCTCAATAGAAAATGGGAGGTCTCGCTCCGTGAAACTTCCACTGTTGAACCTTCCCTAGATGATGTTTTGACAGTTCCTTTCCACCATTTTTGTTTTAAATCTATAGATGAAATCAAATCTGCAAACCTCAGCTCAATTGTTGACATCAATGGCATTGTTAATTCCACTTCTCCAACTTCCACCATTCCTCCAAGAGATGGCTCTAAAACACCTAGAAAAACTCTTAGCTTGGAAGACATGTCTAGGTATAGTATCTACGTCACCCTATGGGGGGATCATTGCAACACCGTAGGCAAGCAACTTATTGAACTTGTCTCTTCTAGTGCTTCAACCATGCTTTCAATCAAAGACGACTTCATAGCCGAATTTAATGTAAGAACTGTCGGGACTATCTCGACCACCAACCTCGTGCTAGATCCTGACATTCCAGAGACTGAGTAGCTCCAGTCATGTTTTGATCAAAGAGGCTGCTTGGCCTCTTCACCATCATTAAGTAGAAAATTCTCGGGGTCTTCCAAGCACCGCCACCCACAACGTACAATTGTCGACCTCATAGACTCGCATCCTGCCAGAAAAGAAACATGGTTCTCTGTTCGTGGAACCATCACCTCTATTGACATGCAAGATTTCTACTTCCTTGCATTCCCTCTCTCATCTGATGGCATGGAATGCATGAAAAAAGTTGTCAACCACTCAAATATAATGTGGCACTGCACAAAATGTGGTGGGGACTTCCTGGAATGTCAGTATTGTTATGTGCTGAAATTTGAAATGCATGACCACACAAGCCTACTGGAAAATGTTACTAGTTTTGATGATGCCGCAACTGAATTCATGGGTGTCCAATCAAAAGACTTTTTCATACTCTCCAGTGATCTTGATTCTATCCACGAGCTTCATGCATGGGTTTCGTGCCATCCTTTCCTCTTCACACTGCCTATGAAAACATATAGCTTTAATTGTGTTGAATGTTTGAATTTTGTGCTAATTAATTCAGAGGAAATCAACTATGGATTTGCATGTTCCATTCTCCTCTAGGATATCAAAATAATGTCTACTACTTCAATTGTTTTCCACCTTTGAAACTTGTTTTCTTTTCCCAATTCCATGTTGAAGTGTAAACAACTTCTATATGCTTTTTCGTTGATTGTCGTTTTGTTCCCTGTCGCCGTCTTCTCCTCTTCACTTTGTCATCGTACTTCTCTCGTCTATGTATATACACCTATGTTACATGTTACAGCTTCCCCCTTTTCATAATTCTACTTCTTTTACCTTTACATGGAGTATATATGTTTTTTTCTTCTTCCTTCTAAACAAAATAAAATGTTTGCATCCTTTTAAAGTGTGCTTTGTGCAACTAAATACAAACATTGGCTTTTTATAAATGATTGTTGTTTCCTTACCTTAAATCTATTTGGTAAATCAATGATAAATAGTTATCGGTCACCACAAAAATACTTCATTGAAATAAGATTGATTTCAACAACAAAATTTCAATGGCACGACATTAGTGTGTAATGTCAAAGAAACATAAACTCTATTATAAAAATGTTTTTCCAACCAATTAACTGCAACCACTTTATCAAAAGACACATCTACTTTATAAGCTAAAAGGCATTATTTTGAAAATATAACCAGTAATGAAATTCTTGGTTTTGGGGGCTATGTACTTTATCTTTGTGCTCAAGAATACACTTTCTCATCTCCTATATTCACTAATACTTGTGTCCCCATATTTGTATCAGGATGGACATGTCAATGTCTTCTACAAACCCCTCAAGAAATGTTCGCAAGTGACTCCTTTATGCACAGAATAAAGACGCCTCCAACAAAAAAAGACGACTCAAATATAAACATGATTTTGTTGGGTGTGGAGCCTTGTTATCTTTTGTATTCAAAGGTTTCAGCCGGATGTATACCCCAGGAAGACTATACACCCATCCACGCAAGGGTTCGGGGGCAACACCCCCGAAGCTAAGCATAGATGTAAAATTTCCTTGTAAAATGTTGTAATTTCATAGTCAATCTGGTTCGTTCATTAGGCGGAGATATGACAATAGAAGTTATGTTTAATTTAGGGTTTTTTGCCTTAGAAGGCAACCCCTCACTATATGAGGGAATTGTATTGTGTCTACGTATATCTGTATTCTAAGTGAGGAAGAGAGAGGAGATTGAGAGCGAAGAGGGAGTTACAGCAGATCTACTGTAGGTTGTATCTCTTCAGTTTGCTAGATAATATAATAAAAAGAGGATTGGTTGTTTCTCCGTGGATGTAGCCCAAAGTGAGTGAACCACGTATATCTGTGTCTCTCTTGTTTCGTGCATTTTCTGTGTTTATATTTCTACAATATTTTTTGTGTTCCATTGCTCTGTAATATATAATTTTCTAACAACTGGTATCAGAGCCGAAGGTCTATTTGGCTAATAAACTCACAAGAGAGAGAAGGGTTCTTGGTTCAAGTGGGAGCAATGGCAGAAGATGGTAGGTTTAGGGTTGAAAAATTTAATGGCCAAACTAATGGCTGTTGTTACACAAAAATATCGTCACCATGATTATTTGCAGTCAGTATGGGTCTATCATCACTTATACTGTCCTCCTAAGCAAGTCTCAGACCTCAGCTCTTCAAGTCAAGCTTTGAAAATGAGAGAAAGACATTGAAAATCAATGAAACTCTCGTTCCGCACTTTCTCTCACTGTTACCTGCGGTCCCGCACCTTCTGTTTACAAAAACTGTGGACCTGCCCGCTCTGTCCCTAAAGGTGTGGGTGCGGACCCCTGCGAAAGTAAAAAAGGCGCAAGTTTATTCTAAAAAACTCACTTTGGGTTAATTCTAGATGATTCTAGAAGGAATTTTGACGTGGATTTTCCGCTCTTAGGTGGTTCATGCATCCCAAAAGAGAAGGAGCTAATCCCTTGATGAGAGGAGCTATCCCTTTGAAGGAGGACCTAGTAACTTCCCTCCATTTCACTATAAATTCAGGCATTGGGCTAGTTGCTAGGGAGGTTAGAAGCTAAACATTTTTTAGGGTAAATGTTGGTGAAATTAAGACTTCCTAGTGGAGCTTAAGAGGAGAGATCACATACCTTTTTGGCTTCATTGGGAAGAGAGTGAAACTTGTCAAAGTAGAGGAGACTTCTTGCTGGACCTTGGGAGGAGCTTGTACAGCGTCAAGGCACAGGTTGTAAAGTTCTTATTCTTTTGAATTAATACAATCAAACTCCTTTTTCTCAACAAGTATCTCATGTTATTTGTTTCATGAATTCCTTGACTTTCATGTTAAATATGTTTTATGATATTGGCTTTTCAGGTGCTATTTAATTTGTTTGTTTGTTTGTGTTTGCAGATTCACAACAAAGGAGCTAATTTGGATCAAAGGAGCGAAGGCTTCCACAAACTCGCGTTGGACCTAAGGTAGGCCCTAAAACACTTGTTTGCCTTTGTTTATAAAAGCATATTTAGAGAAAGATAGTGTGTGATTGGTTTGCTTGTCATTAGGTCTACTTTAGATTCTAGGAAGGTCTATCTTGTCCACAAGATCGAATTATTTCGTGTGACAAAATGGCGACTCCGTTGGGGACTTGATTTTTTCCTTGTTTTTACTTTGACCTGAGAAACTGTGTTTTTGTTTCAGTTTTTGGCCAGTTGTGTGTGGAATTGGGTAGAGTTTGTAGATCCAGGTTTATTTTTCATTTTTCATAGCTTTGGGAGAGGACCGCACCCTAGCCTTTTAACACAGTGCGTACTTATCCGCACTTTTGCTTTTAGCATAGAGCGGGACCGCACCTGTGTTAACTATGGGCCTGCGGACCCTGTCAAAATTTTGAAAAACCTAAGATTTCCTCTGTTAGTCAGCTTAGTTTTTGTTTAGAAGTTATTATCCACTACCCAGATCTGCATATAACCTGTCAGAAGCTTTCCTTAGGTTGATTTCATTGGTGTTAGGGTTTTAGGTGAAATTCCTAGGAGTTTTGCTTGTTGGGCTTGTTTTTCATTTTGGTCTTGTAGTAGCTCTGAGCTTAGAAGTTGTAGGGACCTCAGATCACCTTGGTGTCTACTAGCCTTCTTATGAGTCTGACCATTTATGAAATCTCCCCTTGTTGAGGAATCTGCTTTGTGTTTTCTCTTTACAAAACTTTGAAAAGCTTGTGTTTAAAAGTTTGGATTTTCATTTTTAAAAAGAAAACAAAATTGGTTGTTTTTGACTGATTTGTGATTCTACATAAATTGGTCCTTAGCTTACATCTAGCTAAGTAAAACATCCTTAAAAAATACATCTTGTAGGCTTTGACTTCAAATAGGTTTTTATAATTTATAGATCTCAAAGTTAGTCATTTCCATAGTTTTGAGTGTTTTATAAAAAATAAAAAAAAATCTCTTTTGGAAAAAAGTTTGTTTTTTGTAGTGGTTGGTGCTTTGAAATGAAAAAGGGAAATTTTTGTGAAATAACTAGTTGTCTCGTTTTGCGTGCATTGGAAAGGAAAAAAGCTCTTCTTTTAATTTGTTTGTTAAGAAAGATTTGTGTTTACAAAGTATTTGCATTCTCAAACTCTTTCTTAGTTAGAAGTTCATCGAAGAGAAAAGATTGTTTAGATCATCTTAGGTGCATTTTTAGTGATTTTGAGTCGAGTCTTCATACCACGAGTTTCATCTCCGCACCTTTTGACTTAAACAAAAAACCAATAAAAATAATGCTTAAAGTAAAATTCATCTAGCAACATTTTTATTTCTAGGGCTCTGATACACCAACTTAGCTTAGGCTAGTGTCTTGGAGTAGGAGAGTAATTAACTCTCCAAGACAGTAAAAACAAACAAGTAGTTGTATCTTGTGGTAGGGAAGAAATCCAATTGTTGCATTTATGCTCTGGGAAAGCTCCTCTTAAAGGAGAAGCACGAGATCGTGTCCGAACCAGTGTGGGAATCAATCCTTCCTCATTGGGAACGACGCCAGATATTCACGTATTAAAAACGGTAAACCTCGGATTAACCATTGTCGAGGAGCCTGGGATCACTTGTTGGTAAACCTTGGATTATGTCAAGGAGCCTTCAAGGGGATTGAGCTTGCTACTCTGCCCTTGCGTGCGTATCAGATCGTAGACTGTTCCCCTAGGTATATTTGTTTCAGTTGGTAACCTTAGTGGCCATATTCTTTAGGATTCTTCCTGAGGTGACAGTGGTGGGAAGATCCCACTGTACCTGGAGCAGACGTTGGCTAGACTCACTTGGATTTTCTGGGGGGTTCTCTTCACTCGAGACGGTTAAGTGGAGGAACTTGTGCCAGTCTATTCATTAAGCAGGTTGTCGGGGTAACTGTTCCAACCTCCATTTCTGTATTGAACTCTGCGACGTTGGATTTCATCACCAACTAGTGTTTTCAGTACGGAAAGTTATTGTTTGTGTGTGTTTGATCTCCTAGATTCTTTAGGTGTGTGATTCAAATTTGTTTGGTTCTTTAGAGGCTTTAGGTGGTTTTTATTGAGATTTTACTTTGTTTGCGTGTGAAGTAGTTAAAAGTTTTTAACCGTGGCTGAATTGTCGAGGAAGTCCCGTAGACTTCGGGGCCAACCTCTTGAGTTTTCAACGAGCCAGCTTGAAGGCTTGAAAGTCCTTGTAACTCCTAGAGACAGTAGAGTTGGGTCACCTGAAGAAGGAGAGTCTTCTTTGGTGGTACATCCTGATTTTCAAGCTTTAGTAGCAGATTATAATCTGCAGTCAGTATTTGTTTCCGAAGTTACTGGTAGCTTTTCATCTACTAGTGATATAGTTGAGGAACCTGAAATATCTGAACCTGAAAGTGAATTTGTTGCTACTCCGACATCGGGGTTTGCTTCTCCAGCTTCTAGTGGTCCTGGTTCACCTAGGGTAGAAAGAGTAATCACCCAAGATCTTCCTTCTAGACTTATAGCTATTGAAGAACTTGCTACTCCGGAAGAAGAAGTAGGCATCCCTATCCCTGAAAATCAACCTGTTATTGAGCTAAGGGAGCGTGAATCAATTTTTTACAGTCCACCTAGGAGTAGTACTTGGTATCTTTCTTTGACTAATTTCTTAGAAAACCCAGGGTTAAGTTTTTCACCACCTCGTGTTCCTTATCACCCAACACCTAGAGGTTATTATCCTCCGTTAAATATGTCAAGACAGTCGTCCATGTTTACTCAATCGCCTGAATCCTTTTTGTATGGTGGTCCTTCTGTTCCCTCTAGGTATCAGTCACTTTCTGGTACTTTTTCGGGAGCATCTCCTCAACCCATTGAGCAAGGGTTATTAACTGGAAGCAATGGTACTAAGCCGTTGAGCATAAAAGATATTCTCATGATGTCAGGTTCTATTCCCAATCCTCAACCTCAAGGTGGCCAGTTACCGCCTGGGGGGCAGCCTCAATTATCGCCTGGGGGGCAACCTCAAGGTACCCAATTTGCATCTGGGGGGCAACCTCAAGGACAATACATACCTACGAGACAGTATGTTCCTCAAGGTCAACCCCAGACTCAATATGTACCCCAAGGTCAACCCCAGTATCAATTTATACCTCAAGGTCAACCCCAGTATCAGTACGTGCCTCAAGGGTATCAACCCCAAGGTCAGTACTCGAACCAAGGTTTCCAACCACCCTCCAGTCAATCATATGTTCAAGGAACGGGAAATGTACCTTTGAATTATCAATCTTACCCTCAACCCGGTTATGGTCTTCAATATTCTCAACCTGTTATGGGTCTGTACCCCGGAATGAATTTAGTGTGGGATCCATCGCAAACTCAACAGGTGTTGCAGCCAAATGTACAGTTGTCATCACAAACTGGACAACCCTTAGTTTCTGGTACACCCCAGCAACCAGTCCAGTCTAATATTCAAACTTCTGTACCTTCGGTAGCTTCTCAACCTTGGCCTAGTACGCCTCGTACTCCGCCTCAAACGACTGTTGCAACTACCGCAACATCTGTTCAATCTAACCCACCTACTTCTGGAGTATCGACAGCTCCGGTTTCTACTGTTCTTGTATCTACTCCTCAGACATCTTTACCACCGTCTGGATCCATGATTCAAACTTTGGTTCAGATGCCTGTAGGACAACCTGGTTCAAGTACGGTTGTCACAAGTCAACCACAATTTACTTATCAACCGTACCAGGGACAGTACCAATTCGGTCTTCCTGTGCAGCAACCAGTCTATCAGTATCAACCGTACCCTCGGTACACTTATCAACAACCTCAGCAACCCCAGTACGGTCCGGTTAATCCTGGTTTTCCGGGAGGATACAATATCCCAAATGCAATCCCTATTCCTAGTTATCCTGGATATCCTCCTCCTGGGGCTGGTCTCATGACCCAGAGTTTTAGGGACACTAATCGTCAGTTACCGTTTATCGCAACTTTGGACTTGCCTGACTTGTCGCGCCTAACGAACGATCCCATTAATTATCTTCCGTTTTGGCCGCCAATGCCGAATAAGTTGCTTAGTGACATTGCTAAGTTCGAAGGTAAATCAAGAGAGGACCCGTCGAACCATGTGATGACTTACCACCTCTGGTGTGTGTCTAACTCCATTTCAGATGATTCAATCTGTCTAAGACTTTTCCAGCGCACTCTAATTGGTCTTGCGGCCAATTGGTACATTGAGTTACCGCGAGGCACTTTTTATAATTTTAGTCAGTTAGCTACCTCGTTTTTAACCCATTCTCAGTTGCCAGTCAGATATGACAATGGCACGGAATTACTAACTTCGTTAAAGAAATCGACGTCCACTTACATTTCATATCATATTCATGAGTAGAGACGTCGACGACGTTTAGTGAAGGTTTTTATTCCGGATCAGATTTTGGCTGAGTGGTTTGTAAAGTCTTTGTTGCCAAAGATTAATGAAGATGTAGCTAAAGCCGGAGTTGTTACTGAGGAGCAAGTAATTGCTCAAGCACAGTACCTTGACTTGGTCTATACTCAGTCAGGTACGTTACACGAGAAAATCCCCGATCTTCCCAAGCAAAATCAAATCGCTACAACTCCTTCGGGATCTCATGCCGCCGATGGTATGATTGGTACGGTTAACACTAAAAGTAAGAAGAAGTCTTCCAAGAATTCTTCTCCTATCATAACCTTGCCTGATTCCCCGACAGGAGATTCTTCTGCAGAGATTTCCGCCGATATTCACGTTGTAGAGTCATCTGCAGCCAAATCAAAATCCGGTGGAAAGAAGAAAGGAAAGAAGAAGAATAAAACGAACAAAAATTCAAAGGAGAAACCTGAAAAATCGGAATCCAATGATGAAAAATGCAAACCTCGTTATCCTTGTCTCATTTGTGACGATGAACATTTTACAAGAGACTGCCCTCATCGTGCAGAGGTTGCGAAGATTGTCAAAGGTTCCCAAACGCCTGCTGTTTTGAAGGATCCTTTTCCAGCTCAAGACAGTAAGATGATAGGTTCTTCCTCGAGTTCCAATGAAGAACCCATACTGATGATGTCCCATGTTACTATTGCGACTCGATCACATGATTATGGTAGTAAAAGTCCTGTTGATGGTAAAGAAGCAGAATCTTCTCATTCTAATCCATCAACCTCAGCTCTCGGTTCTGATCCACTACAGATCGAGAAACCTAATCCAGACTTGGTAATCAAACCATCCGCCAAGGGTATACTTCGAAAGTCAGCTTTCAATCCACATGCGAGAGCGGCTCAGAATTATAACATTGTTGAGGATTTAGCTGTTTCACACTCAGCAATGTCGGCTTTGGAAGTGCTGCAATCATGTCCAGCACAACGTAAATTACTTTTGTCGGCTATAGGAGTTGTTGACGTTCAGAACTCGAACCTAATAATTTTCGATCTAGAAAATAGTACACCGTGTTTGCCTCATCAAATGGCTTTCCAGATTCCAGTGATAGTCAAAAACAGGCCTATTCATCGGACTGTGATTGATGAGGGAGCCTCAACGTGTATTATGTCGATACAGTGTTGGAGATCGCTTGGTTCTCCTTCGCTAAATCAATCCCCGATGATTCTAAAGGCCTTTGATGGCCGTGGGTTTCATCCCTTTGGCATTCTACAGGATTTGCCTATAGGGGTTGAAGGAAAAACCGTTAATCTAGATGTGGAGGTGGTTGATGCCCCTCTAGATTATAACCTTCTCTTGGGTCGAATTTGGTCTTACGCTATGACAGCGGTCGTTTCATCGGTCTTTCGGGTTATAAAGTTTCCTCATAATGGAAAGATCGTAACAATAGACCAGCTGGCTCACTTTTCATCCGACCCAGCCTCTTCTGAAAGTATTCAACATGTCGGTAAAACGACTATCCCGTATAAGGTTGTTGGAGTAGGACTAGTTAAAGATGCTGGTTTACTAGGAACTTTTCCTTTTCCTCCGATCAACGCATCGTCTTCATTTGCAACCATTCATATGATTACGTCAGACACCATTGTTTATGATGATCCTTGGATCATTCCTTCTGAATCTGAGATAGACTCATTTGGTGATGTCATGCCTTTGAGTCCATATGAAATTGCTTATGAGGCCGTGCAATCGTTTACCGACCCATTTTCAACCAAAATTGACCTAATGAATGTGGTCCGTGAAGAATCACTTTTCACATCAAGCTCGGATTCAATCACTTTTTCTGAACTTGTTCACTCTGATGAACAAATTCGTGAAATCCTATGTGTAGATGATCTACCATGGGAAGATCTCCATCACAGATCTTCGTTTTTACCCGAGAATGATCGTTTTGAAAATGATTTTTCATTAATCTTTACGACTGAATATGTCAAGGAACCTCAGAATCCAATGAAACATCCTGATTCAGCGTTAAATTTGGGAAACATCTCTCGAACTATTCCAATTGACATTTCGGTTAAGCCTGGAATTGTTGAGAACATTCATATAGGTGCCTCGTGTACAAATGACGAAATTCAAATATATAAGGCCATATTTCAAGAATTCTGCGACGTGTTTGCCTGGTCCTATGAGGAAATGCCAGGAATTGATCCCGCGATTGTTGTTCATGAGATCAAGACTTACCCAGATGCTAAACCCATCCAACAACGTTTGCGTCAGATTCACCCAAGAAAAGCTGCTATAATTAAAGCAGAAGTTGAAAAATTACTCAAACCAGGTTTCATTTATCCGATCCCGTTAACGGATTGGGTATCGAATATTGTTTCGGTTAACAAAAATAAATGAACAATAAGAATATGCATCGATTATAGGAACATTAATCGAGCCTGTCCAAAGGACAATTACCCAACTCCCTATATCGATCAAATCATTGATGATTATGCTGGCAGTGAAATATTCTCCTTCATGGATGGTTTTTCCGAATACAATCAAATCAATATTCTACCTGCCGATCAACCAAAAACGGCTTTCATTTGTCCATGGGGGACATTTGCTTATTGCAAGTTACCTTTTGGGCTCAAGAATGCTGGAGAAACTTTTCAAAGGGCTATGTCTTATGCGTTTCATGACATAAAGCACATTGTGCAACCCTATCTCGATGACTTGCCTGCTCATTCATTACATCGAGCAGATCACCTTGTCCATTTACGAGCAATCTTTATGAGGTGTAGGAATTATCAGATTCGGTTGAACCCACACAAATGTGTCTTCTGTATAGAAATGGGTCGATTGCTGGGGTTTGTAGTTTCGAAAGCCGGCATTCGCGTCGATCCCTTGAAGGTCGAAGCTATTGTCAAATTGCCTCCTCCTTCGAGTCTTCGCCAACTCTAAAGTTTTCAAGGGAAAGCAAACTTTTTACGACGATTCATTCCTAACTACGCCAAGGTTACAAAGGGTTTTACCCGGTTGTTGAAACAGAATAATCCATTCTATTGGGATGAGATAGCTCAGAAATCTTTTGATGCACTCAAACACGCGTTGACCCATGCACCGTTATTGCATCCTCCCAACTACAGCCAGGATTACTTCTTGTATCTCACCGCCTCTCATTCCACCATTGGAATGGTCTTAGTTCAGGAAGATGAATTCGGTACTAAAAAAGTGATATATTACCTTAGTCGAACTTTAAATCCAACTGAGCTAAAATACTCACATGTGGAGAAATTGGCATTGGCAGCTGTTCAAGCTGTTCAACGTTTTCGTCACTACATTTTACTACGTAAAACTAAATTAATTTCGGATTGCAACCCTATGATCTACATTTTGACCAAGCAATTGCTAGGGGCAAGTACTCTAAATGGATCGTTATCCTGCAGGAGTTCGACTTGGAATTTGAAAAATCTAAGTCTAAGAAATCTTTAGTTTTTGCAGAATTAATGTGTGATTTCCCGCGTGCTGACACGGAAACTATGGCGGAGGAGCCTATTGCGGACGAATCCTTGTTTCTAATGAGCACTTTAGATCCGTGGTATGTGGATATCATCGTTTATCTCCAGACCCAATCCTTTCGGCCATAAATTTCAAGGTCAGAACGTCGGAAAATACGATTCCAGTCCCAACAATTCAGGATTATTGGATATACTCTTTATCGTCGTGGGGCGGACTCTGTTTTTCGACGTTGCTTAACTCACGAAGAAGCTGAAAGGGTTCTAAATGACTGTCACTCTGGAGCATGTTGCGGTCATATGTCTGGGTATGCCACAGCCCGAAAGATATTGCGCGCTGGCTACTTCTGGTCGTCTTTGTTTAAAGATTGTATTACTGCGGTCCAAAAATGCCACAACTGCCAAATTTTTGATCGAAAGATGCGTGCTCCACCTGCTCCTCTCCACCCTATAATTGCCGTTGGTCCTTTTGCCAAATGGGGTATCGATTTTATTACATGTAACCCTCACTCGGCCGGGGGGCATGCGTATATCATCCTTGCAGTAGATTATTTTACCAAGTGGGCGAGGCGATGCCTACATTTGAGGCAGACAGCAAGACAACTGCAATTTTTGTGTTCAATCATATAATTGCTAGGTTTGGTGTCCCACAAGTGATAATCACTGATCATGGGCGTCATTTTCGAAACGTTATGATGACCGAACTTACAGGCCAACTTGGTTTGCGTCATGATAGTTCAACTCCTTATTATCTACAAGCTAATGGTCTGGTTGAATCCATCAACAAAGTTTTAGTCATCATGATCCGACGAATCATTGGGATTCATCGGTCGAAGGGTTCACTCCTTTCCAACTAGTTTATGGTCTGGAAGCTGTGTTACCCATTGAATGCGAAATCCCGTCATTGAAAATGGCCATCGAGTTACTTCCAGCCACTTCCGAAGAGGAAAAGATTTTGTTATACTTGGCTCAATTAGATGAGAATTGACGTGATGCTGCATTGGCGATCGAGACTCACACAAAACATATGAAAGCTCAGTGTGATCGAAATGTGACCCCTCGAAATTTTTCGGAAGGAGATCTAGTCTTAGTTTACGATCAAGCTAATGATAAATTGGGCACTGGAAAATTCGTTCCTATGTGGCATGGTCCCTATGTTGTCAAGTGAAAGCTAGAAAAAGGGGCCTATGAATTGGTAGACTTTAACGGGGACTCTTTGGGTAAACCCAGAAATGGTCTTTACCTGAAGAGGTATTATGCTTAAAGAATGGGTGTGGAGATTTTTAGTTAGGATAGCTCTTCTTTCTAGCTAGTGTGTTTTAGTTTAAACAGTGTGCTTAGCTTAGAGAATGTTGTTTCGTCATTATTCTTGCTTATCTTGGTTTTACTCTTGATATTGCAGATGTCGATGCCTCTCCAAACATACATTGGTTTCGCTGATGGTGCTTGTTGTAATACACGGAGCATTTCTTCCGCAGCTTGGGTTATCTATTCGCCCTCTGACGAGTTAGTATCTATGCATGGGGTAAGCCTCGGTCAAACAACAAACAACATTGCCGAGTATAGTGCAGTGATTGAGTTATTATCTGAATCTATTTCATTTGGGATTCGGAGCTTGATAGTGAGGTTAGATCCTGAACTCATTGTATTATAGATTAATGGAGTATATGCCATTAGAAATCGAGTGTTATTAAGATTATTTTTGAGAGTGCGTCTCTTGGAACGTGAATTTGATTATATTGAATATCAGCATATTCCAAGATCTCTAAATACATTAGCAGATGCAATTGCTTCTCGAATGTTAAGTAGACATTTGCAATAATCATACATGTAAATTTAAAACCATTCCATAACATGATTTACAAGATAAGCCGGTAATAGTGATATATATATATATAGATAGATAGATAGATAGATAGATAGATAGATAGATATATAGATATATATATATATATATATATCTATATATATATATATATATATATATATATATATATATAGGAGTGTGTCAAAAGATACATCGTCCTCGATCATAGGTTGAAAAACACCTTATGATCGGAAAAAATGATAAGTACAAAAAACAAAAATGTCATATGTGCCGACAATAGGCGATCATCCTATCACTGGTGATGATCTCGATAAGAAACCACTACACGGGCCACCTTTCAAAGGAACCTCCTAAAAGGTCCTGGGACCCCAATCACATAGCGCTGAAGTCGGCAAGGAATGTCATCTATAGTGGTCTCCGGAATATCTCATGTCAAGCGCTCGAGTTGACCCTCCAACTCGGCCAAAACCTCTGCTGATTCGTCCTGTGGGGCTGGCGTGGCTGCAACTGGTTGTTTCCTCTCGTAAGGCCGGAGAGCGGATGGTCGCTGTGGACCCACATCTGCATTTGAAACATTTGCTATCAGTTTTGGACGATTAAAAAAAAAATTAAAATAAGGAAAATGTTGAAAATGATTTTACCTGAGTCATCCCACTGCTCTCCTGGTGGAAGAGCCATGTCTGAGTCACCACGAAAATCTACCTTACCGTAAGGGAAGTCCTGAATAGAAAAAACCTGGTTTTCCAACCATTGGAAATACTCAAGTTTGAATCGAGCAACCTCTGTCCTCTCGTCCGGATGACTGGCCATAACTGCGACCCATCGCATCAGTTTGGGCTCTCGAGGAAGCCCAGCTCCAACAGTAAGGTGTTGTGGGATCAACAGGGGAACCCTCTCTAGACCAAAACTCACAACCAAAGCCCCATAACCAAAGGTCTTTAGTTGTCCGTTCTTGGCCCTGGTCAGTTGGCCTTTCACATTGGCCAGCACAACATCGCACCAGTTGAAGATGGTGCCTCGAAAGCAATCAACTGCCATACGCATCTAGGATCCAGTGGCAATATGTAATGCGACACTCCCGCAAAGTCTGGTGACAGTAAACGCGATCACCATGAGTTCAGGAAGGGATATGGTTTTTATGTCTATCCCTTTGTCTCTAGCCTGGCTGTTGCAGAACTCTAGCCGGAGGCTATCAACAGACTGGCCACCTGGCCTAGCCCTGAATAGAGTCAAGTCTTCGCCTCTCTTAGGCAAACCAGTCAAGAAATATATGTCTGCCAGCTCGATTTCGAGCTGGTGGCCACCAATGAAGAAGCACTGGTCCTGTATGCTCCATCTGTCAACCAGCCACTGTAAGAAATCCACCTGAGCCCTCATGCCAGGAATGGCCCAGAATTTGTACAAGCCGCACGCCTTCAAAGCATCAAGCGAAGGTTGATGATTCCATGCGGCAGCATCCACATCCTCATGCTCTCGTTCACGCCAATCTAGCATGATGTACTCTCTGCATCAAGTAAAAAGATAAATTAGAATGCTAGAAAATATTTTGTTTGGGCTAATTTTGAGAAATTTTGGGTTAAAAACCCTTGCGGCAGGGACCGCACCCTCCGGGTTAGACACAGTGCATGGGCCCGCACTTTGTCTACATGGAAGGTGCAAACCCTTGACTTTTTCCCAATGGAGAAAAAGTCGGGGTCCGCGGGCCAGCAGTGGTACACCGCAGGCCCCCACGTGTGGGTTTTAAGCCTAAAAACCCTCCAAAAAATGAAATGAAAGCCTAAAACAAGAAATGAAACTGTTAAAAATGAAGAGTAGGATGATGTGGATTACCTGGAGAAGACGGCGTTCGATTCCGACGGTTGGATTTTCTGCAATCTTCCCGGGAAGTTTTCTGAACAAAAGCACTTTTTTCTCACCCAAAACTCAAACAGTAAAAATGAATTGACGAAGCCCCTTTTATAAGTTTTTTGAGTAAATAAATTGAAAATTTGTTTATGTTTCACTTTGGAAAGGTATTTTTGCAACATTTTTATCCATTTTCAAACAGGTATGAGTAATGTTTGCGTTTTTGTTCAAGATAACAGATTATTCAGGTGAAATCTATCATTTTCGATGAAAAAACATTTAGAGTCACCTTTAAGCTCTTTTCTGACTCCTAAAACTGAAGCAAAGAACTTTAATATACACAAAAATTATATATAAATATTTTATTAAAGAGATGAAATTACAGATGATGATTCTTACAATTGCGGATGCCTGGCTTATATACCGCCATGGACACCCTTTGGGGAAAGGGCATGATCTTATGATCATTCCCTTTCATCTAATTTAATTGAAAATTAAATAATAACCTAATCTAACTAATTTTTTACATAACATTGCATTCCTCTCGAAAGAATGCTTTGTCCTCAAAGCATAAGTAACGACGGATGTTGTTGAAGAATGATTCATTCTCCTAGAAGGCGTCTTCTTCGGGTAAGTCCTTCCACTTGATCAGATATTCCAAGATGATCAAGGTCACACATTTTAAAAGGTCTTGGATTAATCTCTCAAGTTCTGTTTTTTGGTGATGTGGATATTGGTATGGCTTGATGTTGACAGGGTCTGACCCTGCCTTGACTTCTATTGTATGCTCAATTTCCCTATTAGGCGGCATCTTCATAGGTAGGTCTTGAAATACTTTTTCATGCTTCCAAATCAAATCTTGTATCTTTGGTGACTCTTCTCTGGTCATATTTGCAGATAACATCTCTAACTGGTGACATTGTACTACATAAGCGGGTGCTCCTTTTCAACTTAGTTTCATCATCTGAGATGATGATACAACTTGATTTTTTGGTGCTTGGAATCCGTGTAGCTTGTACTTCTGACCTCCCCATTTGAATTTTATAAATTGCACTTGATGGTTGGTGGCATAAGTACCTAAAGTTCGTAACCATTGGATACCTAAGACTACATCTACTCCTCCTAATGGTATCGTGAAGAATGGAGACTCTAGATTAAAGTCTTGAATCTACAAATTGACCTTATGGCATTTCCCTACCTTTTCAATCTTCTTACCATTAGCTACCACCACTTTCATGTTTGGTAAGGGAAATGAAAAGATATTGAGTCTCTTTGCCACGATTGCATCTAAAAAATTGTGTGTGCTTCCAGAGTCGACAAGAACCACTACGTTGTTCTTCTTTATGTCTCCTTTTAACTTTAAAGTCTGAGGTTGTGATATACCTATCATAGCTGATAATGACACTTGTGGAATACTTCCATCATCTAGTTCTGGTGAGAATTCTGGGGCGTCTTCTATGTCTTCTATGTCATAATCTTCACTATTTGAATCATTGGTTGCTTCACAATTATATAGGTTCTTTGGTTCTTTTCCTTTAGCACATCTATGTTTGGGGTCCCATTTCTCACCACACCTCTTTTATCCTTTGCATTTCCACATTAGATTTTTCATCTTCACGACGATGTGGTGGAACATATCTTGTATTATTTGAGTCCGCATACTGGGGTATCCTTCGTCTTGCATAAGCTTTTTCCGCTGTTGACCAAAATATTGGTTCGGATTTCTTTTCGGCTGTTTTTGCTTTTCGTCTTGCTACTTCTATAGATGTAATGTCATGCATCTCAAGTTTTGCTTGTAAATGGGTTTTTAGTCCCGAGATGTATGACTGAATTAGACGAGATTCTGATAACCCAGGTACTCATGTTACTAAGGTCTCCCATTCTTGAGTGTATTCATCCACACTTCCTTTTTGTCGTAATTTGATGAGTTTTGAAAAGAATTCTTCTTCCTTTACACCTTGGAATCTTTTGAAGAATGCATCTTTAAATTTTCTCCAGCTAATGACGTGTGTTGTCTTTTTCTACCACATATACCAGTTATATGCTTCTCCTTCCATTTTCATGGATGCATGCCTGAGCTTTTCGTCATCGTCATTGATGTCATATATCTCAAAGTATTCTTCTGCTTTATTTATCCATGCAACATTGTTTTTTTCGTTTCCATCGAATTTAGGCATCTCGACTTTTGCCCGTCATTGGTATGTTGCTACTGGTTGAGCGAAAAAAGGGTGTTGATTGGTAAAGTTATCCCAGAGTTGCTTGTTTGTAAAGGTTGTGTTACTCGCTTCTTGGTGGGGTGTCGTTGATTTTTTTGGGGATTCAACTTTGTCATGAGAGTCTGTGGACTTAGTTGAATCTGACGAGATGTGTTCTTGATTCTCTTCACCTTCTTTTAGTAGTTGTTCGGGTGTACAATTCGACCTTTTACACAGACTTTTCAGCATTGTTAAGACCTCTCTAATCCCTGCTTCTGTCTGGACATGGTAATTTTCCATCTTTATTTCTATTCGATTCGTCGTATCTTGAAGATTTTTTATTTTGTCTGCTTGCTCCCCAAGCTTACTCTCGACTTCATTTAATCTTTTATTGACCTCGTCGTGGTTGTTATTTATCTTATGCTCTGCATCAACCAATTTTTTTTGGAAATCCGCCATTTTCATTGTCGACATTGAGCGGGTTTGCGGGGGCGTGTATTTATCTGCCAGCGTAAGGGTTTTTTTTTTTTTTTAATTAAATTAAATTAATTTAATAATTTAATTTAATTAATAATTTTTTTTATATAAATTATAATAATTATAATTTATAATTATTAACCTCTTTTATATATATATATATATATATATATATATATATATATAGATATATATATATATATATATATATATATATATATATAGATATATATATATATATATATATATATATATTAAAGTTATGAATTATATAACTTTTAATTAAATTATATATATATTATATATAAATTAAAATATGATATACGTATATTATAACTAATCACGTTATAATTATTTTTGTGTATATATCATTAACTCTAAACAGTCACGTTGATTTAACGGCCCCTTTTGACTTATTCGAAAAATCGTATGGAATAACACCGCAGGCTGGAGATTAGTTATAATTATTTTTTGTATATATCATTAAACTCTGAACAGTCACGTTGATTTAACGGACCCTTTTGACTTATTCGAAAAAATCGTATGGAATAACACCGCAGGCTGGCAATTATATCGAATATCGAATATCACCGTAACCGCAGGCTGGCTACGGTCGATGGTGGTGTATGGGACGGTGGTGTATGGGACGGACGCAGTGGGGACGGGGGACACGGACAGTAATTTTAACGGCTGGCTACGGTCGAAGGTGAAGTCTGTGGGCAGCCGACGGATGGCAGGCTGTGGAATTTAGATGGTGGGCACAGTTGGATGGCAGAACGAACTGCTCCGATACCAGATGAAGCAGAGAACTTTAATATACACAGAAATTATATATAAATATTTTATTAAAGATATGAAATTACAGATGATGATTCTTACAATTTCGGATGCCTGGCTTATATACCGCCATGGACACCCTTTGGGGAAAGGGCATGATCTTATGATCGTGCCCTTTCATCTAATTTAACTGAAAATTAAATAATAACCTAATCTAACTAGTTTTTTACATAACAAAAACATGAAAAGATTGCTGAGTTTTTCTTTTAAACTCGTTAAAACGGAATTAAAAGACGGTCCATTTGCAGCTCTTTTCCGACCGTAAAAACATGAAAAGATTGCTGGATTTTTGTCGTTTCAAATTCGATATTGGTTGTAAAACGACGTGTCGTTGATCGCTTTTTTACTTTTTCGGATCAAGGGCACTAATTACGAAAAGTACTCCTTGGTCGTAAAGATCAAGCGGTTCTCTCAAGTATTATTTTATACTTTTTCGGGCTTGGGAGACACAAATTTAAGAAAAAGGTTAACCTTGGAGTTTTCTTAAGTTTTTTCAGACTCTCTAAAAGTGAAAAACGTCGAGTTTCTCCTATACTGGACTCGTTAAAATTTCACAGTAAAGGACCTGTTCAATTACAAACAGGAATGAACCACTCCTTGTTAGGGTTCGAATTTAAACTAAGTTGGACTCATCCGAAGGATGAGCTTATAATCAAGCAAATTTTATCCTCCTCAAGCTTGTCAAAAATAAAGAGGTACTTGCTAGAAATGGTGGGGGAAAAGAGAGAAAAATGAGCCTGTTTGTCATACTTTGTAACCACTCTTGAACACGACACTTTTATTCACCTGGGTTGGGAAATCCTTTGCCTAACAGTTGATCAAACCACATTGAAAGTCTTCAGCCGGTTTCTGGGTATTAACTTTGGGTCAATTGTCACCAAGCCATCTGTCATGTTGTTATGTGTTCAAGAGGTCATTGCCAATAAGCCATTCATCTGCAAAATATTTATCATCCATCTTGACCATCCCTGAGTCAGTCCTTGCAACTAAATTTCTTCAACTTGATCTATGATTTCATGTTGTGGGCTTGCCTTCGACGGATCGCTTTCTATCGACTTCAGCTCATTATCTAGAAAGATGATCTAGAAATCGTCAGTACCTTGGGATCTGCATGCCTCAATGGCAAGTTTCTCGCCTTTGACAACAGTTTGCATCATTGACCTTCGATCAAAGGATTCCATGACATGTTCGACATCAACACATTTATTCACATCTCATGGATTGTACTGGGTACTTTGAGAGCCATTGACATCACTGGTTGTTTCTCTCACACTTGTTAACAGTTTACATCATTGACTGGTAATCAAGTGGTTTCTACCATGTTCGACATCAACACATTCATTTGCATGGATAGAATCGTACTATTTCAGGAAGTAGAAATGAAGACCCTGGATCTAGTTTCCACAATCCAGGCTGCGAGGAATTTTGTATTCATTATATAATGGACTATTTATAAACAGATGGTTGCGTTCATATTGTGTCCACATGAGTCTATACTTGTGATGTATTACAAGATCATTACTGTATCAGAGCAGTAGTTAGTTTTCTAAGTCAGTTTTGATCTGAGTATGGGAATGCCTACCTCAGCGATGATATGATCTCATATATATATCTTGCATTGAATGTTTTTGCAGGTTCCAACCGGGCTCTCCACAAGATGATCCTCAAAATGATAAAGTACTTCACTCTTCCTAAATGATAAATGAAATCCTCATCTACTACAAACTTCGCACTTTAGGGGGCAATCTGTTACACAAAAATATTGTCACCATGATTATTTGCAGTCAGTATGGGTCTATCATCACTTATACTGTCCTCCTAAGCAAGTCTCAGACCTCAGCTCTTCAAGTCAAGCTTTGAAAATGAGAGAAAGACATTGAAAATCAATGAAACTCTGGTTCCGCACTTTCTCTCACTGTTACCTGCGGTCCCGCACCTTCTGTTTACAAAAACTGCGGACCTGCCCACTCTGTCCCTAAAGGTGTGGGTGCGGACCCCTGTGAAAGTAAAAAAGGCACAAGTTTATTCTAAAAAACTTACTTTGGGTTAATTCTAGATGATTCTAGAAGGAATTTTGACGTGGATTTGCCGCTCTTAGGAGGTTCATGCATCCCAAAAGAGAAGGAGCTAATCCCTTGATGAGAGGAGCTATCCCTTTGAGGGAGGAATTTATCCCTTTGAAGGAGGACCTAGTAACTTCCCTCCATTGCACTATAAATTCAGGCATTGGGCTGGTTGCCAGGGAGGTTAGAAGCTGAACATTTTTGAGGGTAAATGCTGGTGAAATTAAGACTTCCTAGTTGAGCTTAAGAGAAGAGATCACATACCCTTTTGGCTTCATTGGGAAGAGAGTGAAACTTGTCAAAGTAGAGGAGACTTCTTGCTAGACCCTGGGAGGAGCTTGTACAGCGTCAAGGCACAGGTTGTAAAGTTCTTCTTCTTTTGAATTAATACAATCAAACTCATTTTTCTCAACAAGTATCTCATGTTATTTGTTTCATGAATTCCTTGACTTTCATGTTAAATATGTTTTATGATATTGGCTTTTCAGGTGTTATTTAATTTGTTTGCTTGTTTGTGTTTGGAGATTCGCAACAAAGGAGCTCATTTGGATCGAAGGAGCGAAGGATTCCACAAACTCGCGTTGGACCTAAGGTAGGCCCTAAAACACTTGTTTGCCTTTGTTTATAAAAGCATATTTAGAGACAGATAGTGTGTGATTGGTTTGCTTGTCATTAGGTCTTCTTTAGATTCTAGGAAGGTCTATCTTGTCCGCAAGATCAACTTATTCCGTGTGACAGCTGTGGAAGATGTAGATGGAAGATTATCTGTATCAGAGAGATCTATAACTACCATTGAGCGGAAAGACAAAGAAGCTGATGAGTATGACAGACACAAAATGGGATATTCCCAACAGAAAAGCACTTGGAACAATACGGCTGTGCCTAGCGGCATCAGTAGCGTTTAATATTTCAAAGGAAACGACAATAGAGGGTTTAATGTTGGCATTAGCCAAACTATATGAAAAACCCTCGGCCTCAAATAAGGTATTTCTTATGAAGTGTTTATTTAATATGAAGATGTCAGAAGGTGGATCTGTTGCTGATCATTTAGATGAATTTAATACAGTTACCAATCAGCTAAGTTCTGTAGGGGTAACTTTTGATGATGAAGTTAGGGCTCTGTTATTTCAGTGCTCATTGCTAGAAAGTTGGAATGGTTTAGTTATGGTCATTAGTAACTATGTCTCTGGATCTAGTACTTTAAAGTTTGATGATGTTGTCGATGCAATCCTTAGCGAAGAAATGTGACGAAAAAGCTCCGGTGAGACATCAGGTAATGCTTTGACTGCAGAGACTAGGGGAAGAAAAATGGAAAGAGGAAAGAGTCCAGGATATCGCAGTAAGTCAAGAAAAGGCAAATCCAAGTCCAGATTGGGGATAGTGTGCTGGAAATGCAGGAGGAAAGGACACCTGAAGAAAGACTGGAAGTCTCGGAAGGGAAAAGGAGACGCGCAGCAAGAAACTAATCATGAAGCGAATGTAACAAGTGATGTGTTGCAAGATGCTTTGATTCTTTCACTAGAAAATATTTTTGATGCCTAGGTGGTAGATTCAGGGGCCTCATTCCATGCCACATCTGATAAGAAACATTTTCATGATTATGTTCAAGGATATTTTCGACAGGTTAGATTGGGTGATGATAAACCTTGTAAAATCGTTGGAACGGGTACAATTTTCATAAAACAACAGAATGGAAATCAATGGCTATTGAAGGAGGTAAGGCATGTTCCAGATTTGAAGAAAAATCTGATTTCAACAGGGCAGTTGGGAGGTGAAGGTTTTATAAGTACTTTCACAGATAAAACCTAGAAATCCATTAAAGGATCCTTGGTAATAGTGAAAGGAGGAAAGGTTGGTACATTGTATTTATGCTATGGTATTTCTAATTCTGTTAATGCTTTAACCTCTAGAGGAGAAGATACGGCATTGTGGCATCATAGGCTCGGGCATATGAGCGAGAAGGGGATGCAGATTCTTCACTCAAGAAATCTGTTGCCAGGTTTGAAGCATGTTGATTTAAAATTCTATGAAAATTGTGTTTATGGAAAACAGAAGAGAGTCAGATTACTTAGAGTTGGGAAATAAAAGAAGAGCGAAAAATTAGAGCTTGTGCATACAGATGAATGGGGACCTTCTCACGTATCATCTCTTAGTGGCTCTCATTATTATGTTACTTTTATTGATGATGCAAGTAGAAAAACCTGGATTTAATGTATTCGAAATAAATTTGATGTATTTGATACTTTCAAGAAATGGAAAGATTTGCTTGAAAATGAGACAGGGAAAAGGTTGAAGTGTCTCAGATCAGATAATGGAGGTGAATATTGCAGCAAAGAGTTTGATAGGTACTGTTCAGAGAATGGAATTCGCAGAGAGAATATAGTTCCAGGAACACCACAAGAAAATGGTGTGTCAGAAAGGATGAATAGGACAATCATGGAGCGTGCAAGGTGCATGAGATTGCATGCAAGATTGCCTTTACAATTTTGGGCAGATGTTGTAGACACTGTTGTTTATTTAATAAATAGAGGGCCTTCAAGTTCCTTGGATGGTGGTATTTCAGAGGAGGAATGGACAGGTAAAAAGGTAAACTACTCATTTTTAAAGACTTTTGGTTGTGAAGCCTTTGTCCACATTAATAAAGAAAATAGAACAAAGCTTGAGTCAAAATAAAAGAAATGTACCTTTATTTGATATGGTGTTAATGATTTTGGTTATCGCTTATATGATTATGAAAATCACAAAATCATTAGGAGTAGAGATGTAATATTCAATGAAAAGGTCTTGTATAAGAATTAGTTGCAGGAAAAGAAACAGGAAAAAGAAAATAGAGAATACACAGTGCTTGACGATATCACAGGAAAAGTGATGGTGTCTGAAAATCATAATGATCAACAGCTAGAACAACAACCACAAAATCAACAAGCACTTTAAACACCTGAAAGTGGTGTTAGAAGATCTACCAAGATAAGTAGACCCCCTGAATGATACTCTCCTTCACTATATTATGTATTGTTGACTAATTCTGGTGAACCAGAATGTTATGAAGAAGCAGTGTAGGTAGAAACCAGGAAGAAGTGGGAGCAAGCCATGAAAGAAGAGATGGATGCCTTCACACATAACCAGACTTGGGACTTAGTCAGGTTGCCTACAGGTAAAATGACATTGTAGAAAAAATGGGTTTACAAGTTGAAGGAAGAAGATGGAGGTAGAAAAATTTATAAAGCTAGACTTGTGGTGAAAGGGTTTGCACAGAAAAAGGGTATAGACTTTGATGAGATATTTTCTCCTGTTGTGAAAATGACTTCAATCAGAACTATCTAAGTCTAGTAGTTGTTGAAGATTTACATCTTGAGCAGTTAGATGTAAAGACAACCTTTCTCCATGGGGATTTGGAGGAAGAGATATGTATGTAGTAGCCACAAGGATATGAGGTAAAAGGGAAAGAGAAACTAGTGTGAAGGTTGAAGAAGAGCTTGTATGGCTTAAAGCAGGCTCCAAGGCAGTGGTATCTAAAATTTGACAGGTTTATGACTGAACAAGGTTATACTAGATGTCACTTTGACCATTGTGTTTATCTCAAAAGGAAAAATGATGGCAGCTATATTATATTGTTATTGTATATAGATGACATGCTTGTTGTAGGTTTTAACATGTAGGAAATAAATGTGCTCAAAAGGAAATTGGCAAACTCATTTGCAATGAAGGATTTGGGTGCTACAAAACAAATCCTTGGTATGAGAATAACTAGAGACAGGAAGAATCGTAAACTAACATTGTCTCAAAGTGAGTACATAGAAAAGGTGTTGAAAAGGTTTAATATGCAGAATGCAAAACTAGTTGGTATACCTTTGGCTAGCCATTTCAAATTAAGGAGGCGTGTCCCAAGACTTAGGAAGAAATGGCTCATATGTCTAAAGTTCCATATGCATCAGTAGTTGGAAGCTTAATGTATGCAATGGTCTGCACAAGGCCTGATATTGCACATGCAGTGGGAGTTGTAAGTAGGTACATGAACAATCTAGGAAAAGAACATTGGATGGTGGTGAAGTGGATTCTCAGGTATTTGAGAGGTACCAAAAATCAAGAATTATGCTTTGGTGGTTCAAACATTTCTCTACAGGGATATGTTGATGCAAATATGGTAGGTGACAGAGATAAGAGGAGGAGCAGTAGAGGATATGTATTTACTGTAGGTGGAACAACTGTAAGTTGGGTTTCAAAAATCCAAAATTTTGTTGCACTTTCAACAACAGAAGCAAAGTATGTTGCTGCTACAGAGGCTAGTAAAGAAATAATTTGGTTACAAAGGTTTCTGGATGAATTGGGTAAAAAGCTGGAGTTGGGCAGGTTATACAGTGACAGTTAGAGTGCCATAGATCTTGCAAAGAACTCTGCATTTCATTCCAAGACTAAACATATACAGCTCAAGTACCATTTCATACAGTGAGCATTGGAAGATGGACAGTTGAAGCTGGAAAAGATACACACTAGCCAGAATCCTGCAGATATGTTAACAAAAGTTGTAACCAGGGAGAAACTAAGAATCTACTCAGTTTCAATTGGTCTTCAAGTATGATGAAGAAGATGAGAAATGGCTAGGTCCAAAGTGGATTCATTGTCTAGCAAATGAAGCACCGGTGGAGTTGCTATAATCAGTCTCCAAGTGGGAGATTGTTGGGTGTGGAGCCTGATTATCTTCTGTATTCAAAGGTTTCAGCCGAATGTATACCACAGGAAGACTATACACCCCTCCACGCGGGGGGTCTAATCCCCCCCAGCTGGGGGGTCCCGAGGCCAGCGGTCCCCTGGCGGGGGTTCCAAGGCAGCACCCCTGAAGCTAAGAATCGATGTAAAATTGCCTTGTAAAATGTTGTAATTTCATAGTCAATCTGGGTCGTTTGTTAGGCGGAGATCTGATGGTAGAAGTTATATTTAATTTAGGGTTTTTTTCCCTGGAAGGCAACCGCTCGCTATATATGAGGGAATTGTATTGCATCTACGTATATATATATTCTGAGTGAGGAAGAGAGAGGAGATTGAGAGCAAAGAGGGAGTTACAGCCGATCTACTGTAGGTTGTATCTCTTCAATTTGATGGATAATATAATAAAAGAAGGACTGGATGTTTCTCCGTGGACATAGCCCAAACTGGGTGAACCACATATATCTGTGTCTCTCTTGTTTTATGCATTTTCTGTGTTTATATTTCTCCAATATTTTATGTGTTCCATTGCTCTGTAATATATAATTTTCTAAAACACCCAAATGTTTCCAGGTACACCCCCATGTAATGTTTCTCTTCCCCAACATCTCGAAGCTTCACTTGGAAACTCATGTTGTTCAACATTCCTTGCTCCAACTATACCTACCCCTAAACTTTCTCCATTCACTAGCACTTCTTCCCCATATACATTGCACACCCAACCATCGACTCATCCTCCATCACCCTCCCATCCCCATATTTTGCTCAACCCTGCCCTTAACCATGCACACCACCAATTTCTTGGAAGGATAGACGACCTCTCTCCCTTACATGTTTTCTCCATATGCAAAGAATCATACCCAAATATGAAAAAAAAAATCTTACATCGTAACCTTTGTTTCTCCTAATGTGCAACTACAAAATCCACCCACTGCTTTTTGCTTGGAACAACATGGACCCTGGAAACTGACCATTTTTCCTTGCTGATCTAACACAAATAGAGGAAATGCTCACATCAGGTGCCAGCCCGGTCTTACAAGTCACCCATGCACGAGGCGGGAAGTACAGATACATTGGTCATACTATATTTCCCCCCCAATACATCACTACGATCGCCAACATTTTTCCGCGCTTGGTTTCCAATTTGGGAATCGTCGTTGTTACTAGACATGGCTCTGACTGCAAAACATATGATTTCATTGTTAGAAGGACACGTGTTCTTGTAGCTTTAGCGTACAAACTAGCCCATTGTCCCTATTACAAGGATGTCCATCTGGACCAAGCTACACTATCTACCTTGCTGACCCACCCTACTGATATGTCTTCTCTCGTCCGTTGCATTACCCCCTCCTCTCCTTGACCATGATTTGCCTTCCCTACTTTCGATGATAAAATTCCTACACATCCCACCCCAATAAGCATCCAACCATCCTCTTTTGTATTAGCACTCCCAAATTCCCATACTGAGCTTGAAGAAATATCGAACTACCTGCACTCTCCCCATCATAATTCCACTACTTGACTTTCGTGCCCCCCTGTTTCCTGTTCTGTTATCAATGAATATGCTATAGAAGTCATGTTTTCTATGGCATTCCCCACACTCTCCCCCACAGGGGTTACCATGATTTGTCAACCATGTCTTAGAAAAGTTGAAATGCAAGAACATGTTGTTCACCTCATACACTACTATAATAACCACTTTTCCCATCATCCAAGATTCTGGTATTACTTGTATAATCTTATGTTATGGCATCATAGTCAAGAAACTATTGTTGTTTTCATGAAAATAAACCTTCAAGAGGGCTTTCCAATGACCGTTGCAGAGCTTCATGCATGCCTCGATGACATGCCTGATTCCATGGTTCCTTACCAAATTATGCGCTTCAGGTCGGGCCTTAGAGGGAGATGCTCATTCTGGAACAAAAGCATAGGTGAACTCACTAATAATATTGTACAAATAGGTGGATTACTATAGTTTGAGGAGGTGCAAGTTGCTCTGCAACAAACCCTAATGGCCAAGCATCCATGAGGTAGACGGCGGGAAGAAACCAAGACAGACAACGGGGAATCAAGCCAGAATAACAAAAGACGAGTGTTGAATCTGAGAGTAACAGCAATGAAGGATGAGGTCAGGAGGGGAGAGATCCCCTCCTACCGATATGTAGGGGCAGCCGAAAGACAGAACAGTCATTTGGTAGCAGGAAAGCAGAATGCAGGCCCTGTTCTTGGGGCGACCTGGCAGGCAAGCAGAAGGGGAAAATGTCTGCCTTGTGCAGAGGAGAAACCATGGTTTGTAATCCCGCCAAACAAACTAGAACGGTACAGAAGCTACATGAAAGATCATGCCCTGATCTGCAAGTTCATTGGAGTCTGGCCGTCCGAAAAATACCTCACCATATGGATCCAGCAAAAATGGCAACCCCTAGGTCACATCGAGCTGAAGCTAAGAGCAAAAGGCTTCTTTACGGTAATCTTCTCAAACCTGCAAGACAAAGAACTAGTGTTTGAAAATGGCCCTTATTTCCATTATAATGCTCGTTTATTCATGAGATAGTGGGAAGAATGCTATAACCCCAATAAGGAAAAGATTTTAGCGGCACTGGTATGGGTTAGATTATTCGGCTTACCAATGGACTTCTGGGACCCAGAAATTCTGGAAGGGATAGGAAACACGATAGGGAGTTTTGTGAAAATAGCGGAAACTATGAAGAAAGGAAGATATACTTCATATGCTAGGGTATGTGTATACATGAATATCACTAACGCGATTCCTGATATAGTGGAGCTAGAGTACCACGAAGAAGTATGGCAGCAAACCCTAGACTATGAACATATACCCTTTAGATGCCAAAGATTTCATGAATATGGACACTTGGTTAAAGAGTGCCCACTAACAATGGAAGAGGAGGAGAGAAAAAGTAAGCGGCAGAAAAAAAACAAACAGACCAGGAGGGGTTTCAGGAGGTGAAGAGTAGAAGAAGACCAATAAAAGAAAACTCTAATGAAGGTAAAAAGGAACAGCAAACACACCCATTCAAATCAAACATCTTTGAAATACTCCAAGAAGAGGGGGACGATGAGGATCAAACTATGGAATACCAGGAAGACAAAGAGAAAGAAAGCAGCTCAAGTAGTGAAAGGACCCACACCAAGAGAAAAGCACAGAGTGAAATCTCGGAAAAAGAAACAGAACAGGAAGAACAAACAAAAAATATGGTGACAAAAATGGAGATAAACAGGAGGGGAGACCTAAGCATAAAATAAGAAGTCCTGAGAAAATTACTAAATGAATGGAGAAACATGGATGAGCGATTTATCCCCGAGGAACAAAAAAGACTCTATGCGGAAACATTCCAGCAATATCAAGCCAAATAGGGAAAAGGCAAATCAGAGATGGAAGAGCATCAAGAGATTCAAAAGGAAAGTCGCCCAGACTAGCAAGGAAAATTAAAAGGAGGAAAAAAATGAGGCAGAAAAAACATCAAGGATTCAATCCAACTCATGGGGGAAATGCTAGTAAACACAAGGCAAGTTGTTCTTCTCTCGGTGGTGTTCCAAAACCTCAACCAAACCGCCCAAAGATTATTACATCCTGGAATATAATAGGTCTGAATAGTAAGGGGAAGCAGAGACACATAGCGGAATGGCTAAGAAATGACAAACCCCAGATAATGCTGATCTAGGAAACCAAAATTTCCGGCCAAAAGATGGAGGAAATCCTAAATAAAATTAAACCTAAATATGAGCAAGGATTTCCTCCAGCAAAACAGAAAACTTGGTGGCAGGAGAGTAAAAATGGCATGGAAGGTAGAAACAAAATTCATATGCTCCAAATTATATTAAAGGGCCTAAAAGGCAAAATAAAGAAATGGAACAAAGAGGAATTTGGTAAAATTCAAAAAGAGAAAGAAACACTACAAGCAATAATGAAGAGAATCCAACAACAAATCATAGAGGGAGGAAGAAGTGCAGATCTTGCAGGGGAGGAAGGGAGGGTGATTACCTAAATTGAGGAAAGAAGCAAGCAAGAAGAAATTCTATGGAAACAAAAATCAAGGGTTCAATGGCTGAAAGAAGGGGAGAAAAATACAAAATTCTTCCACAAAGCAATGTTGAACCAGAGACAGCATAATAGAATCTTTTCACTCAAAAACAGTCAAGGGAACATGATACTTCAACAAAAAGAAATGGAGAATTTACTAGTAGACCACTTCAAAGGGATCCTGACTGAACCTAATATATGAAGGGAGGAGGATATAATCAATGTATGCCAATATATCCCTAAAATAGTGTCCAGAGATCAAAATCTAGCCCTACTTAGGGTGATCACGAAAGAAGAAGTGGAGGAGGTAGTTAAAAAAATGGCGAAGAACAAGGCCCCGGGGCAAGACAGACTCACTATAGAATCCTACCGAGCCTCCAGGAGCTTCATTAGCTAGGGCCTCGTGGAACTAGTGGAAGAATCAAGATGTACGAAGTGAATGCACCTGGCCCTCAACGCCACCTTCCTGGATTTGATCTTGAAAACGGAGAACTTAGAAGAATCCCAGGGCTTTAGACCTATAGCTCTACGTAATGTAATATAAAAAATATTGGCTACAATAATGGTAAACAGAAAAAAACTAATCCTGCCTAACCTCATAGTTCAGGAGCAAACCGGATTTGTAAAAGGAAGAAAAATAACGAATGGCATAGTAATCGCTCAAGAGGTAATACACTCACTGAAAAATTCCAAGAACAAAGGTATGCTGATAAAATTATATCTAGCGAAGGCTTATGATCGTCTCAATTGGGAATACTTGGGGGCATCTTAAAGGCTTATGGCTTTAATGAGAGATGGGTTAAGTGGATAATGTTAATGTTTAATACCCCAGTGATGTCAGTCCTGCTAAATGGATCCCCAACGTAAGCTTTTAACCGTACGAGAGGTCTCAGATAGGGATATCCCCTCTCCCCATTTCTATTCATTCTAGCAGCAGAAGGTCTGGGCCAGCTAGTGAAAGTGCGTCTGGCCAATGAACAGATAAAGGGATTGTGCATATGGGGTAACGAAATTCCTATAACACATCAGCAATTCGTAGATGATTTCATGCTCTACAGACAAGCTACTCTCAAGGAAGCTCAACAGATTCTAAAAATCTTCTCAGAGTTTATGAAAGCCTTAGGGACAAATATTAACATTGAGAAATAAAAAATCTTCTTCTTTAACACCTAGGTTGCATCCCAAACATTCCTGGCAAGAACAATGGGATTCCGAATAGGCAGTTTCCCAGCTAAGTATATCAGCATCATGCTTAATGAACTTCAGTATAGAGTAGCAAATTGGGGACCTCTTATAGGCAGGATACGAAAGAAGATAGATAATTGGACGTTTCGGGCTCTAAATACCCCTAGCTAGATAATCTTATTAAAAGCAATCTTGCAATCCATCCCAATATATTAGATTTGTCCCTAAAACTATCTGTCAAAAATTAGTAGCTATGTTTAAAAAAAATTATGGCAAGGAACAAGTAAAACAAGAAAATTGGCATTGCTATCCTGGGAATGGCTCAGCAAACCAATCAAAGACAGAGGATTAGGTCTGCAGGACCCTTACACCCTCAACTAAGTGATGGGAGAAAAACTATGGTGGCGGTGGATACAGGGAGGGCAGGACCTGTGGAAGAAAATATGGGAGAAGAAATATGAGGTGGCAGAGATGCCAAAAGACAAGATGAGAAGTTAAACAGAGAAAAAAGGAATAGTAATATGGAACTTATCTAGTACCAATAAAGATCTAATAAGAGATTACAGTTTTTGGGGAGTAAGAGAGGGGGACACCGCCAAGTTTTGGGAGGAATCCTGGCAATAGAGAGAAAAGATTCTCCACAAAGAAGCCCTATAATAAATCCATGAATTTACCTCCCAAGCAGAAGGTGAATTGGTCAGAAATTTCTGGAAGCCAAGTATAGGGGAATACTGGCGAAATTGGAAGCAAAAGGATGACTGGGTAGTAGCCCCAGAGATAGCAAGCTAGGAAACTTAAAACAAAGAAATGGCATCCAGGAAAGTCACGGTTAAAATAGGGAAGGACATACTATGATGGGGAACTCGAATCAAAGGAACGTTCTCTATAGCTAAAGGTTATCATTTAAAGGCAGGGCTCAATCAACTGACAGAATCTAAAAAATGGAAAAACAACTGGAAAATTAAGAGTTGGCTAAAATTAGCTTTCTTTCTATGGATTTTACATCATGGTCGAGCACTAACCTGGGATCAAATACGAAAGAAAGGGATGCAGGGAACCTCGCGATGTGCATTATGCCAGGAACAGGAGGAAACAATGGAGCACCTAACCAACAACTGCATAGTCAGTTGCAACTTGTGGAGTAATCACCAAAAAATGTTTGAAATCAGTCATTAGAAACTACAATAATATAAAAAATACACTGGAAAATTGGCCAATAAAACCTTACCAAAACCAGATCCTACACCACACATGGACACTGTCCATAGGTTTTATTCTTTGGAACATCTGGAAGGAAAGAAACAGAGTGATATTCAATGAAGACAAGAGAACCTCTGTTGAAATATGGAAGCAAACCACGCAAAGTACTAGAGAAACTATTTTAGCAGAATCATGGAATGAAGAAGACTGGAAAATCAACTAAATAGAGGAGAGAATCTTGCAACGCCTACAATTAAAGTAGAGCATGACAGATAGAACAAAAAGAAAACCTCAAACCAGAGAGGTCGAAGAGATTAGCACTTACAGGCATCCACCCCAAGGCTTTGTCAAGCTAAAGTTTGATGGGGCAGCAAAAGGTAACCCGGGTGAAGCAGGAATAGGGGGATTATTCAAGAACAATGGATGAACCACCTTGAGAATTTACACGATGGATTGCAGAGAAGCAACGAACAATGAAGCTGAGTTACACGCGCTAAAACGTGGACTCGAAATTTCCATCCGGGAAATGTATCAGAATCTTCAGATCAAAGGCAATTTGAAACTGGTTGTCGACATGGTAAAACGACTGCAAAACAATGCACCGGTGGAAAAGATCAGCCGAAGCTAGCGAACATCATGGTTGACCAGTGAAATAGGGAAATTGATAAACAAAGTAGACTATATTCTACCTACACATGTAAAGAGAAAAGGAAATGGATCGAGCGACTGGCTAGCTAATTGGGTGAGTCGAAGCAGTGGAAGGACAATGGATCTCAGAGGGACAGATCTCCCTCACCCGAAGGAGAGGGCGCAGTTGCAGGAACTCCTTGCAGTCGATAATGATGGCAATAGAGACCCAGAAAAACAAGGTGGGAGGCAACAAAATGTATAGGAAAAGGCATAAAGTGGCAAAAGCGGGGAAAGGATACAACTGGCGATGACAGAAAGGACACACAAGCGAAATGAAAGGATTAAATGGCAAAAGGGGCAGCTGATGGAGCAAGGCAAGGTTGGATCACATCCTAAGATGCCAACAAAGGGGAAATCAAGGAATGCGATGGTTGAGGGCAGGAGTGAGGACAGGCATAGGGTCAGAGAAAGGATGGCAAGTGGCAGCAAAAGGGTAGATAGTACATGGCAAGAGCAGCCGGGAGGATGTAGGGAATGAGGTGGAGTAAAGGAGGACAAAATGGTTGAGGCACATCCTGAGATGAAGACTCCGGAAAGAGTGCCGATAAAGGAACAGGACAGGTGGAGGTAAGAAGGGACAGAAGGAAAGGAATAACCCCAAGAGGGCCTGAGGTGACAATAGCTACTTGCATGCAATAGAGAACGAAGCTGGCTGGAATGCAGAAAGGTGGTGGATGACAGGAGTAACAAATAGGCAAAGGGGACAGTGGGGTAAGGTGGGATGTAGTCTCAACCTCTTACTTGGTATTTTACGCTGTAGTTAGAAGTAGAAGTCTAGGAAACATGCCTGAGAGTACCATGAAGCCAAGATCAGGGAGTAGACAAAGCCAGTATGTAGGAGCCCTCAGACCAAGGCAACGGTGTCCACCTCTGTTCAAAGGAGCAGGCCAGAAAGTCATGGCTCTGAGGATAACTACTGGTCATCCGGGGAAAAATACTTATAGACCCTTAAGGAAAGGAAAGACCAACTCTAGGAATGTTATCCGAGTGGGGAAGGAGGGGATCTCAGGAAGGAGAGGTACTCCCGTAAGTATCTGGACCCAATTACCAGGAAATTTTAGAGAAAAGGCTAGAGGAAGAATTAGTAGGAAATCCCTGATAAAAAGGCCAGAAAGCCACCTCCTTAGGCATTCAGGGAGGAGAGACGACCTGTATAGGCCCTCAGACCGATAGAAACTTTGGCAGCAGGGGGTACCCTTAGCCATCTTGAGTGGCGAAAATGAAATGGGTCGTTTCAAAGGCCGCCCCCCGAGGCAGGATGCACCATTAGACCATTCTCCTATCCTGGGATACCAAAACCCTAGCAAGGCAAGGATGGTAGGTAAGTGGATCAACAATCAAATTCTAAACCATGGTACTGATTGATGTTGTCATGTTTTCATAGGTAAGAAACATGCAGTAAAGTGCAGCGTTCAGTTCAGAGACAAGGAGAAAAAGGGAACAAACTCTCAGCCAAGAAGGAAAATGGCCCTGAGGAAAGTGAAATGTGTTCCAAAATAAGAAGAGGGCACCAACAAAACTACGAAAAGGAAAGGTAGGAAATCTGAGGCAGAGCACATGAAGAGCATCATAGATGCATACATGGCCAGGAACCCACCTGAAATCAGAGAGCAGATAATTGGCTAGGAGAGAGAGCTCAAATCTATCAACAAGAACCAAGAGGTCCCCAGAGAGGAATGGGAATGCATGGTGCTAGACCCTGGAAACACGAGGAGTCGCAATTCCCTCTTCAACAAAACTCTGCAACAATACTGGATTATGAAGCATGTTGTGGCTAGAGCCATGAACCTGAATTGTGATGCCCGAGAAGAAGAAGAAGCAGAAATGTGGTAGTGGAACGAATGGCAAAGGAACCAGATCCAAGATGAAATGGAAAACATCAAGTATGTGCTCCTCAAGGAAATTGTAGCAGTGCAAATTCATGCCTACTGCAACAACCTCATTATGTGGAGAATTGAACAAATGCTGAGAGACCTGAAATGGAAAATGGAGCAGAGGAGTAAGATCCCTGGATCAAGCGCCAAGGTGCCTTCCCCTATAATTTCCTTGGATGAGGATTGAAGTAGTATGTTAAGTCTTTTAGTGCTTTCTTTTTGTGATAAATTGGAATATGATGTACTACCTTAAAATTAAGGATAGGATAATGAGTAGAGATAGTAAGAACAGACACGCTAGATACATAGAGATGAACCTTTTCAAGTTTTGGGCTGGATTTAATGCAGACAGGTGGTTACCTGGTTTCCTTCGGGCAGGTTAACCACTTGTGACAGATGATAGATGTAAATTTTTGAATTTGAAATATAGATAGCAGCTCTACCAAATTTCACAAAAAAAAAGATCGTACAAATAGGTAGCCCTACTTTTTTCTTCACCCATAGGGAAGTTGACGTTAAATGGCATGACATGCACATGGTCATGCTTGGAAACCACCCCAAGATTAAAAAATATAATCAACAATCGACATCTTGCAGCGCAATACATTCATTTTCAATTCACAATCTTCCTCAAAGAGGCCTTTCAAAAAGGTTTCCATCCAAAGGACTTCTGGTGCAAGTTTTTTCCTAACCATCCTTCTCCTTTTTTGTTTTTTTTTCCTAGATGTACACTCGCCTCATAAAATTTCCTTTCTCATCTTTACAGGTATGAGTGGCAACATAGGGGCTCCGCACACATACATGGTTTCCTTTGTCTAGAGAACACACTTGATATGGACAACCTCGATTGGGATGACCACGGTGTGGGGGATAGAGCGAAGTCGTATTTCGATGAACACATTTATGCTTGGAATCCTCAACCTACTAAACAACATGCACCTTATGTACACATCTCTATAGAGCATGACCCATGCATCCTCCCATCGCCATTGATATTTGCATCATCTTTCCTTTAGGACTACGAGGATAATCTTAATTGCGTTCAACAACATACAAAATGCCACCCCTCTTCATGTCTTGGCAAAAAAGTTCATACTTTTGTTTGCCACTATGAGTTCCATGGGATTTAAATGCCACCCTCTCTTTAATGATTGATGACAGTGGATAAAAGAAATATGTCCTTGCTCATAATGATGACAATTTAAATGCGCGCAACTATAGCAAGCTATCCACATGGAGAGAAAACATTGATTGCCAACTTGTTTTGTCTCAGAATGTTGTTCTCCGCTACATTGTGAAATATGCAATGAAACCAGAGACAAAATCATAAATTTATTAGCAAATGTTGTCATGTCTCTCGTAGGCTATTCACCCGAAAACACCTGTTGTTAGTGTTTTTCAAAAAATTTTAATAGAAACAATTGCCGATAAGGACATTAGTGCACGTGAAACATGCCACATGCTACAAAAACTGCCCCTTTCGCTTTCTAACCACTCATTTGTTTCCCTCAATGTTACTAAACCTGTTTTTCGACGTGTTTCTCATGGTCTAGGTTCCCCAATCCCAAGACCACCCTTCATTGTAGTATACATGAATTTACCTCCTTCACTTGAAACACTAACTCTTCTTGAGGTTGTACATTCCTGGTCCTTCTCTGCTAATCAAAAACATAACCAATGGAAACAAATAAATCCTTGTGAGATTTTTCATGTCCTCCCTTGTTATTCCTCATTCCCTTATCCTGCTGATGCATCCTACACTTCTTTCTGCTAGAGTGAACTACTGTTGATGCAACCTATGTTTCTTTCTGCTAGAGTGAGCTACTTCTATACTTCCCTTTTCGCACACTTCCATCAGACATTGGCTCCACTAATGCAACAATCATTTTGCATTGGGAACAAAAAAGATATGCGTATGTTCCATGGCATGTTCTTTGAGCCCCCGAAACCCCCCCTCCCCTAGATATGGTGACACCTCCATTAATAATGTGCCTAACCTACATGAATCCTTAGACATAGATGAATGGAAATTCCTTTTTCAGCTACACGCTGGAAACAACATGCAAATTGATGACCTTCACATGCTTGGACATCGTGACTTTGACTCTAACCATAATTGGATTGATACTACCATCTCTCTCCCTTTGCAAGAGACAACCATATGTTTTATATATTTTGAGTTGCTCATCCACCCAAATCCATTCTAGCCCCACTCCAGTTCCCTACTTGCGCACCTCACTATCGCCACCCAGGAAGTTGCTTTCACCATTGTCCTTACCCACTTTAGAACCACTTCCCCCATTCCTCAACATAGAATTCTAATCCAAGGCACTGCTAGCATGGGGAAGTTGCATTTAATTAATTGCCTAAGAGATACATTTCTTGTTGAATATGCTCCCAATTCAAGTCCATTTCTCCTACTCACTCCAACAGGTGTTGCAGTGTTTAACATAAAGGCACTTACAATCCATTCTGCCCTTCACATTCCTTTAGTGTCAATGCATCCTCTTGAGGTCCAACCACTTTAGAATCTCCAAGAAAAACTTTGTCATGTCAAATACATTTTAATTGATGAAATGAGATTTATTGGGACTAAACTTATTTCGCGCATAGGCGATCATATAAGGGATGTATTTCCTTCCTATCAGAATGTGCCTTTTGGCAATTGGTCTATCATACTTGTTGGTGATCTTTGCCAACTACCTCCTATGAAGGAAATCCCGATGTATGCCAGGACATCACGTGGCAATGGCGATTGGCACACCTTTGACGCGGTCATCACACTATCTATCATCTTTCATCAACAAGGGACCGACCCTCTTCAAATTTCATTTCACCAACTACTCACGAATCTCATAAATGCAACACCAACAATCGAGCACTAGAACCTTCTCATGTCAAGAACAAATTCCCTTTTGTGAAATGATGAGAAACAGAAATTCGACAATGCAATCCACCTATATCTAACCAACCTAGTTGTCGCATTGCATAACAAACAAATGCTCAAAAAATTGAACATGCCAATTGCACGATGCTACACAGAGAAAAGGAACCAACATCCTACTGGTACACATGAAGATGATGAACAATTGGATGCAAAAGTTCTTATTTGCAATGAAAAACGGGTTTTTCTCACATGTAACTTGTGGGTTGAAGCAGGTCTTGTAAATGGAGCACTTGGAAAAGTAGTTTCCATTTTCTATGCACCTGGATCAAAACCCCCTCAATTACCATCATTTGTTGTTGTTGACTTCTTCCAATACAAAGCCCTGCCATGGGATGCCTTGAACCCATCTTATGTTCCAATTCCCCCAATAACACGAGGCTCTCGCAAGAAACTTCCCCTTCGAATGGCATGGGGTTTGACAATACATAAATCGCAAGGGATGACATTACCAAAGGCAACAGTGGACATTGGCAACACAGACCGACAAGGCTTAACATTCACTGCCATCTCCAGAGTTTTCACCTTGGATGATCTTCGCATCTCTCCACCATTTTCCTTCATCCGCTACTCCCACATGCAAGGAAATTCTTACATCAAATGTAGGCAACAAGAGGAATCCATGCTAGCATCAAAGTATTTACAACCACCTATAGTCTGATCACTCCATCTAGCCCCTTCTGATTTCATTTGAGTAAGCATACTTTTGATTCAATTTCACAATAGTTTCTTTCTTTTACAAATAGTTGCTACGAAACTCAGTTAAAATTCCAAAAAATTTCCCCTTTCTAAAAAAAATATAATGTGCATTTGTGTTTGGAACAAAAAAAAATGAACAAACTTTACAAGTTCGCATTTCGCTGATTGATGTGAGCATGGTTTTACAACTCTACTTCAAATCAAATACTTTCAAAATGCTTGACAGGAAGAAACAAAAAGCAAATATGTTGTCACTTACTAGCAAATCTCTTTTCAACTGTCCAAGAAGTAACTTACCACAGAAGTTGGAAGCCATTTTTCCAAACAGCAAAAGGACTCAAAAGCTACTCTGAACAAGCTTTCCAAACTATTGTGGTGAAAAATACAACACCCCCATTTTGATTGTATTATTATCATAATAATAATGGGGACTGCTATGTATTTGCAACTGGCTTTTGGATCATTTGTTATTCCTTTTTTCCTTATGTTGTCTTGTTTTATTTTTCAATTTGACTTAATCTTATTTTTAAAGTTTCTTTTTATTATTCATTAATTAGAATAAATGAAACAAATAGCCCCCGAGTCGAGGACTTATATTGTTGTCCGAATTTAACCCTTTTATATTGAACCAACATTAAATGTGCCCTTTGAGTAATAACACTTTATTGTAGAATGAAAACCTTTCAATCAAAGTTCACAAAAAAATATATAACACACATCTTATATAATGAAATCATATTAGAGCAATTGCATATCGATGTTTTGGTAATGTACCACCCCTCCAAACCTCCGATCACCAATATAGTGTTACCTCCGATCTCTAATTTGTTTAGATCTCCAGTGTGCGATATCACAAGACCTCTGATTTGTTTAGAGCTCCAATACATAGACCAAATATGGGTATGCAATTCATTCAAAATAATATCGCGTCTGATTTACAATTCGATAAAGTTATAAAAATAAGTTAATTATGATGAACATCCTTGTTGAATGTTAATTATTAGCAACAACAAAAATATCTATAGATTTGTACAATTCTAATTCTAATTCTAATTTAAGCTACATTATTTCCAAAATATTCCCTTTGTTTTGCATCCAGTTTCTTCTTATATAACTTTTCACTTAAAATTTCAATTTAAATTAATTATATATAGCAAAGATGGGAACCAAATGAAAGGATAAAATATTCAAAATGTTAATATCAATTTCTTAAAATTGTATCCTTTTAAGGAATTAAGAAATGAAAAGGAGATGCAGGAACTGCATTAAACTCTTTAAATAACAGTTTATGTCGTTGTTTCAATTTACTAACCTCATAGAAAGAAATGTTGCCCTTAACCTTCTTCGTGTGTTCCATAATATTATACTCAATGGTATCAGAGACTACAAGGGTCTTGGATGAGTGAAGGATATATGAATGTGAATCTAATGAATGTATATCAAACTAAAAAAATAAATATAAACAAAGCCTTGTAATATCTATCCAAGGACAATGTATCATTAATATATGTGACTTACAGATCTTTTCACTTATAGAATTATAATCTAGATCATCAAACCATTCATGAATATAAAACGAGTAATGATAGTTGATTTAATTAAATAGTTAATTACATTAGTTGATATAAATCATTGCACATATATGATACCATTGTTTGTCTATATACTTAAAATATTTTGATTAAAACACATTAATCATGATAATGGTCCAATCGCATCCAATAACATATATGGCAAAGTTGAAATAAAGTAGTAATTCAACTCATAAACATAGCATCAACATACAGATAATAGCACATGATACACATTCACTCTTCTCATATGTAGAATCATAGTGGTTCTTCTTTCTATGAAGACTTCTTTACAACTACAATAGTGGGAAAAAAAAGGCTTCTCACACAAAATCAGAATCCCCTTTCTTCTTAACAATGAAGAAGATTTATAGTTCAAAATCAAAACTTAAATATAGAAAATTCCATAACATGTTGTGGTGGTTCAAAGAAAACACACTTCAAATAAAAATACAAGCTAATATTAGAGTGTTGTTACAAAAACTTGATCAAAACTTGGAGCAGGACTGATCTACCATTCGTTGTTTAAGTTCTCATATATCTGTCATCGACTTCAATTCAGGTGGATGTTGAGGGATAATACGCATACGTGTAGTGAATAACGCATCATTGAGTGCTGGCAGAAAGTAACTGGTTATATTTGAAAGACACCTTAGCTTCAACCATTTCCCATGTGGGTTTGACTAAGAAATGGCAATGACAGTCCAAGTCAATCTTTGATAGACATTTTATTCCCTTAGTGTTCTTCTTTGATGATTCTTGCTAATATTTTGTCAATAATTTAACATTGGGCAAAGTATCTTCTGGGCAGTCTGAGATTAAATTTTCCTACAATAGGTTGTCATTGATTGATTCAATGATGTTTCTAGATATGTCCCTGGCACTATAGATTTCCATCTCTTCATTTTTAAGCCTTATCTCCCATTCCGAAAAGACAATGTCTTTCTGAGATTCTTCTATTTTCGGGAGATTGGTTGATTGCCCCTCAGAGTTGTTTTTCCAGTCAATGAAATCAAAGATTTTCTCTTCAACTTCCTTGCTATATGTCCTCAGATCAGATAGTTGATTCACAAGTGCATAATCTGATTAGAACTTTTCTTCGATAATGGCCATGTTTTATAAAAATAGAACCTGATGATGAGCGAGTAGGTTATTCATCTCCCCTACTTCTTTCATGAATTCTTCCATCTCAGGATTAACCTTCAGTTGCTCAATCCTGCACTCTAGCTCCTGTATATGGGCATCCCAACTCTTTATGTCAGATTCATATTGAATCTTTAGGCCATCGAAACTAGTTTGCAATTGTGCAAGTTGAGCTTGCCATTGGTGAACAATTCCTTTCTTTTCATTTTCTAAATTTTGTTCAAGATGCCTTATTCTATCATCTTTCTCCCTTAGGATTTGTTTCACTTCTATGGCTTTGTCAATTATTTCACTAGCATAGGCTCCTGCATATTGTGATAGTCTCCCAAGATCTTCACCGGGGGTGGCTTGGGAATCTTTCATAGTTCTTGAACGGAGGTATTTATAAGTACCAAAGCCCGCCTTTATTCAGTCCTTCTCCTTTTTCTTTGTCTGCTGACTATTGCTTTGTGTTTGGGACTGTAAAATATATCCAGAGGAGGAATATCCTCAATTTTGAGAATGACCTCAGAGGTTAGAAAAAATGGGATCATTTCCACATCATCGGTGTCCATAATCTATTTATAAGCCTTAACAGTGAACGAGGTCTTCTCGGTAATTACACCAGTCTAAGAGATCTTTGTCTGGAAGGTATTTTTGTAGTTTTTTAGGGTCAGACTCTTTAAGAAATTGATCCCAAATCACATCCAGATTTTCTTCTGTCGTAACCTTCTCTCTCTTTGACTAGTAAGATGTCAATGTTTGAGTTGCATGAGCTACATATTGACTCTGAGTTGTGCTTGTTTATGTCTCTTCT
Organism: Pinus tabuliformis; assembly: GCA_031772625.1. NCBI lineage: Eukaryota > Viridiplantae > Streptophyta > Pinopsida > Pinales > Pinaceae > Pinus > Pinus tabuliformis. The sequence continues at coordinate 515,230,178 of CM062810.1, forward strand.
TCCATGCTCTGTTGACATAGTTTTAATAATTCACTGGGCAAGTGGGAAATCCTTTTAACCCTGTATTGATGAAACTGCACTAATTCCTCGGGACTAAGCCTTACTTTTGCTTATTTTTAAACTAGTGCATAATCTGAGGTCGATTCAAAGAAATCATCAAATTTATTAGGCTCGTTTGTAAATTTCCTGATCTTTGCCTATGTTGTAATATTTTTGGTAGTATCATTGGGATCATACTGCCGATTTGGAATGGTTGGAAAGTTCATCAGCTAGATTTCCTCCATCTCCTTAGTAGCATGTTTGAAATTCTCTAAGGATTAGACTCCACAGTGAAAAGGGAAACTAGGTCACATTGTATTTTTTCTTTCTCCGTTTCCCACAGTCTGATAGGCTATTTCCCGGGCTAAGAGATTATCAGGGACATGCAGGGGAAACATATGAGGGTCACCAAGGCTACTAAAAACTCGAATATAGGTAAATGATTCCTCCCCAAACCATCTTCCAATTGATAGCAGGTCATTGTTGCCTTCAATGGAGATTCTAGGGCACTTCTCATTGAAAACAAATTGGTGGATAGGAAGCATGACACCATGGCTAATCTTGTAAAAATGGGGTTGGTATTTTGACTCCCATAGGATATTATGGTAAATGTGAATAGGACAAGGGCTTTGACTATTTGATTTCCATCCCATGGATGGGAAATATGAAGTGAAAAAAATACATTCCATAATGTAGGCACTCATGTGGGGGAACAACATTTTAAGAAAAAACAGTTATTGGAAAGAATAGTTCCCCATTCCATTACATAACCATCAGAGGCAGCCTCAATCATGGGTACTATTGAAGGCTCAAAAATATTGGCCTCAACATCAGGGAAAACCACCCGGTCGGTAACTTAGAGCGGCTCCTTTTCTATTTGAGATGGTGGCTCCAACTAGGTTGGTGAGATTAGTTTCCCTTAAAAAGATATATGAAATAATATAAAAGAGATATAGGTGTGAATATTGATTTACGTATGTAAAACAGAAATGAATATAATTAAAGGCCTTACTATTTCGATCTCGAGACAATATATCTTCTATAAATATGACTTAAAGATTGCACTCATAATATGACAATGTGGATCATGAAACCATTCATGAATATAAAACGAGTAATGATAACTAATTTAATTAAACAGTTAATTAACTTAGTTGATATAATTCATTGCATATATAAGATATCATTGTTTGCTTATACAATTATAAGATTTCGATTAAAACACATCAATAGTGATAATTGTTTAACTGTATGAAATAACATATATGACAAACTTGAAAAGAAATAATAATTCAACTCACAAACATAGCATAAATATATAGATAATAGTACCTGATACACATTAACTTTGCCCATAAGTAAAATCAGAGTGGTTCTTCTTTCTATTAAGACTTCTTTTCAACTATAGTAGTGCAAACCAAAATCTTTCATGCAAAAAGTCAAAACCCATTCTTCATAACATTGAAAGGGATTTATAGTTTGAAATTGAAATTCAAATATAGAAAAGTTCCACAAAATGTTGGGTGGTTTAAACAAACCACACTTAAAATAAAATACAAGATAATAATAGTTTGTTGTTTTAATAACTTTGATCATGACTAGGAGGAGGATTGCTTTTCCATTCACTGTCGAAGCTCACATATGTCTGTCATCAACTTTAATTGAGGTGGATTATGAGGATCAATTCACATCCGAGAAGTGAAGAAGATGCATTGTTGAGTGTTGTAAGAAGATGACTGGTGGTATTTGCAACAAACCTCAACCACTAACCGTGAGGTTTGACTAGGAAATGCCAATGGCATTCCAAATCAATCTTTTATAGGGCCTTTATTCCCTCAACCTTTTTCTTTGCTGATTCTTGACAAGACTTTGTTAGCAATTTTACACTGGGCAAGGTATCTTTAGGGTAGTCTAAAATGAGATTAGCCTACAATATTCTATCACTGATTGATTTGGTGATGTTATTTTATATGTCCCTGGAACTATAGATCACCATCTCCACATGTTTAAGCTTGATCTCCCATTCTTGAAAGACAACGTCTTTATTATATTCTTCTATTTTGGGGAGATTGGTCGATTGACCCTCAGAGTTGCCCTGCCAATTGATGAAGTTGGAAATATTTTCCTCTACTTCTCTATAATATGTCCTCAGATCGGACAGTTGATCTACAAGTGAATCACTTGATTGGCATAGGTCTTGGATAATGGCCAACTTTTGACAAAATAAAACTTGTTGAGAATGTAGGTTGTTTAACTCTGTTTCTTCTTTCTTGAACTTTGCTACTTTTGGATTGACCTTTAGTTTCTCAATTATGTGTTACAGCTCCTATACTTGGGAATCTCATCTCTTCATGTCAAACTCATATTAAATCTTCAAGTCATCAAAACTGGTTTGTAATTTTTCAAATTGAGCTTGCCATTGCTAAGTGATTCCCTGCTTTTCACTTTCCAAACTTTGTTCAAGATGCCTTATTTTCTCATCCTTCTCCCTAGGGAGATGTTGCAATTCTCATGCCTTATCAATTGTTGCACTATCATAAGCTCCTGAAAACTGTGATAGTCTTCTTAGGTCTTTAGCCGAGGTGACTTGGGCGTGTTTCCAGAGTACTTGAAAGGAGGCATTGACAGGGGCCAAAGTCTGGCTTTGTTCAATTCTTCTCATTTTCCTCTGTTTGCTGACCACTTATGCTTCGGACTATAGAATACATCAAGAAGAGGAATCTCCTCTATTTTTAGAATGAACTTAGAGGTATGAAATATTGGGTTGATCTCCAAATCACCAGTGTCCATAGTCTCCTATAAAGCCTCAATAGTAAACGAGGTCTTCTCTATGTTTTTAGGAGCTTGCATATTTTTAGGGTCAGATTGTTTGGAAAACTGTTCCCAAATTTCTTCCAGATTCTTGTCTGTTATAACTTTGTACATCCACCATGAAGGTGACCAGGTATCTGGGCTTTCATGACAAGTCCTTGCTAGGGTTGTCCCATAGCCTACGCATATATAGATCTGTTTGGGGAACTGAAATACCTAGAGGAAGCGGCGACGTCTCTAAGCTCTTGTTTTTGCCATTTTTAACCATGTATAAAGAGCCAATAGTGGGGTTGCAGTGGGCACAAATGCAATTTCTATTCGGATGGTGGCGAGGAGTGAAATAGGAAGGATGTGAAAATATATTAATCTGGGGTGAAGTGTACCCATCAAATACCCAAACTTCATTGAGGAGCGTATATACATCAAGGGCTTCAGTGTGATCAGGTCATTGTTGTGCTTCTTCATCATGTCTTAATTGCTCTGAATATGAACAAATAAACCTACCTTTCCTCTTGTAAAAAAAAAGTATCTCTACATGCCTCACCACCGGCTGCTCTTTAGTACAAGAGGAGATCTACATTAGTGGAGAAAGCATGGTCCTGGTTCACAAATTTTGAAGAATCTAGTCAAATCCTGTTGAATTTTCATTGTAGTTGCTTTCACACAAGTTGCACGAGTTCTGTTTAATTATGCATATGCATATTAATAAATTAATTATGTTTTTGACACCCTTTCTCACGCCTCTACTTTTGTGGTAGTCTTTCAACCACGGATAGGCAGGTCTGGCACCATCGTACTTTTTCTTTTCACCAATACTCAAGTACTCGAACTATGCCTATCCAGCACTTAACCAAATTTTATCACAAACGTTTATATGCAATGGAAAATATTCAATTATCTTTCATCATTTTAATCTTTAATAGCAGCGGAAATAAAACATCACAATCAAATACACATATACACCATATGTGGGAGGGGCAACTCCCAATTAATCTGAGTTTTCCCAATATAATAAATTCTTTAATTCAATTGTATGAAATAACTTTAGAAATAATACAACCTTCAAAATCTTGGCTTGCACACTTCTTCCAAAACTCTGCACCCACCAAGCAAACCTTCCAGCTTATCATGCAACCTAGCATGACTTACCTGAATTTATCCAACCATCGTGCATGTTCTGCACACTCGACCCAACCATCGTGTTACAATGCCCACCCTACCATTTTGACCTGCCCACACCTACATGTTGATGTGCCCATGCCGAGGCACCCACACAACTGTGTTGATGTCCCACACAATGCGGGTCAAGTTGCAGTGCCCCTCAGGTCGCCTTTGCCCACCTGTTATCCGACTGCGTCACAACCATTCACCAAATTTCAAAATTGCACTTAGGCTGCCTGTTGCACTCTTCGCACTTGCCTCAAGTTTTTTCAATCCAACTGTGCCACACTACAGCTGTCTCGAGTCTAGGTGACCCACGTGTTCGTAGCAGCAGCCCAAGTCCCACCTGCCCGTCCCACAATATGTGCACCCAACAAAACCCCAATTTCGGCACTTCGAAAATACTCTTGGCCTTGCACCTACATCTTGTTCATATGCCCGGGCCCTTCACTCATCCTTGCTCTACAATCCTTGTTGTTTGCTTGCTTGGTTGAAATTCGATGCCTTCTCCACAACTCAGCCATCCTTAATTTTATGCCATCATGTGGTCCCTCCACACGAATCAATGCATTCTTTTGTTTGCCTCCATGGGTCATCGCTCGTTATGAGAGTGGTAGACCGACAATATAATCACTGCCCATCATGTTGTTGTCGTGTCACTCGGATGGGTCATAGGTCGGCTTGCCCATGCTACCCGTCAACTCGCTCATACCTAATTCATGTTGTCCGTCGCTTTTGTCCTGCCACACTTCTACACAACTCGCCCATCATCCACCATCGCAACTTGACTCGCCTATGCCCATGTCATGTCATCCTTCGCGTTTTTCCAATCGCATTTCCACATGACTCGCCCATCATCCACCGTCGCAGCTCGACTCACCCAAGTCATCCACAAACTTGGGCACTTTGCTCACTCGAGCACCCAACTCAGGTCGTCTGACGCGCCTCTACCCGGTGACTTGCCCGCGCTCATCCACCGTGTCTACTATAATGTGCATGCTCACCCGTCACCTTTAACCAATGGTGAGTTGTCTTTAACCAATGACTTGTCGCACAAAACCGAACATCCACCTCTTAGTCACCTTTAACCAAATGCTCCAACCTAGGTCACCTCTAACTGAACACGGGCGCCCGTAGCACATCTCAAGTATGCCCACACTCCTTTAACCTCAATTGTCAGTTTTCAGACTCCCGAGTGCTCACCAACTTGAGACCTTGACATCCTCCACCACTCTAAAAATGTTCTCACCCTCTGACAACACCATCTCAACAATCTTCACCCCCACTATGCTCTCACAAGAAAATTTCATTTAATAGAATAAGCTATCACAAAATTTAATACTTTATCCTTTACATATTGTTTAAATTATCTAATAAATTTAGTGCACATTAATTGTAAAGGAATGGACGTCCCTTTTAAGTGATCTTAAAATGATTGAAAACCTTTACATGCTAACCTTTACAAAACGATCTAGGCAATGGTATTCAAATTTTCTAGGGAGTGGAGATGGGAGAAAATGTTTTAATTATATGTATTTTGATTAATGTGAAAGGGAATTGATTTTAATGAAAATATAATAATAATTTTTCTAATTAATTTAAATATATCTAATTAATCATAAAATTGTATTATTTTTATAAATATTAATAGTAATGTTATTATAAACTATGGTGGTAAATAAAATTTTTAAATTGTACAAATAAAGTTTCATGGTATGAGATAGATTATTTCTAAATTTTAAATAGAGAACAATTTTAGATTGAAGAATTTTGAATTTTTATATAAAATATTAATAAATATAAATTGAAATACAATTATTTAATAATTTTATGTATAATAAATTTATAAGTTAATAATGAGGGATTGAGAAGCTGATGGCTCCGCTAGGGTTTGATCCGGGAACCCTAGGCCTATGGCCTAGGTGATGCAGGTGGCGCAGAGAGGTCAGCGGGAGTACAGGTTTAGGGTTAGCTGGCATTTCCATCGAGGACGGATCGGGCAGACTTTTGGAGTAGGTGACAGCTGGGGAACAGGCTTGGAAGCGGTTTTCGACAGCGACAAACGGGGTTCTCTAGTTTTCGGGAGTTTTACGGTATTCCCTTTCGCGGCGTTTCGGTAAAGGTGAAATATCATTGACGGTAACTCATCTGTGGTTTTTTCTTGAAACGGACTTCTGAGGCGGTTTCTGCAGTTTCCTCTTCGGGCTCCGGGAGTAAGGCGGTCGCAGTTTTTACGGGGCGTTTTTAACTATGGTAAAACAAAATGAATCGGTTGACCTGGACCCCGCCCCTGAAGATATCCTTACTGTCTGGGGAAAGGAAGTCACGGAGAAGAACATCAGTGAGATCATCGGGCATTCAAACAGTTTATCGTCTGCGTTTTTCCCGGGTGGAGTCTCGTGGCGTCAAAATCCGGCAAAGGGGCTTTTGGAAGAGAGTCTGGAGCTTGCGAGCGGTTTCGGAGGAGGAGGAAGGGCTCCGGAGGTAATAAGTTCCCATTCAATCCCAAGCACGCTGTATGACAAGTTGTGTCCTTCAACTGTTGGTAAGTCGCTTTCTCCTGTAAAAAATTTCGTTTCTTCGGGCGGTCTTGAGGACATTATCAATTCTCCCCAAATCCACGGAGTATGGAGGTCGGTGGGCGGTGTCCAGGGCGTTGGGAAAGGCTCGGAAGAGCGAAGCCCTCAGCCGGAAATAAATAGGAAGATTTTTTCAAATGAATCTTTGCAGAGTCTCTCTAAAGGGGAAGAGGGCTTTGCGGGTTTCTGCAAATTATCGTCCTCGGGGGTTTCTACAAACACCCCGTGCCTTGGGAATCCGGTGGAAGGAGGCCCTTCTGCACTTGGAGAGGCGGGCAGTCCTGTGGAGGGTTTGATTGAAACCCCACCAGACAAAGAGTTTCAAAACATTGTGGACGATGGGAATCCTCAAGAGAGGGATGAAGGCGTTTCGTTCCCTACCACTGGTGGTAGAGAACCGGAGACGGCAACAGAGAAAGTAGGGGACAAAAGAAAGAAGGCGAAGTCGTGGAAAAAGAAGCGGGTCACAAATCTGGTTCTAGGCATGGACGTTCAAGTCGAAGACGCTTTGGATGTTGCAGAGTGCACGCTTGTTGGCAGAGCAAGAGGGAGATATGTTTCTGGCAAATTTTTAAGGCAGTGGGCTGAGAGTCAGTGGTTGGAGACCCCGGCAAAGTCCTTCAGGACTGCTACGCTGGTAAAAGGATGGTTTATGGTAAAATTTGACTCAAAGGAAGCAATGGAATGGGTTGAGGGGAGGAATTGGGCGTTCGGGAGCAGACCTGTTTTCTTCAAACGATGGACACCCCTGTTCGATGCTTCGAAGGAGAAAGTTGACGAAATCCCCGTCTGGGTTAGGGCACCAAATCTTCCGCCGTTCCTATGGGTGGACTCTGTTTTCAAATCAATTGGAAACCATTTGGGCACATTTCTGGACGTGGATAGATCTTATTTGCATACCTATGAAAGAGCGGTCGCAAGGATTCTAGTAAGGCTTAATCCGACGGAAGGGCTTGCTGAATCGTTTACGTTGCAGTACAGGGACTATGTATATGAGCAGCTGTTAGACTATGAACTCTTTCCCTTCAGATGTCACTGCTGCCATGAATACGGGCACTTAGCGAGGGATTGCCCGTTGGGGAAAAGAAGAAGGAGGGCACAGCATAAGGCAGAGGATTGGGAGGACCTGTCGGGATTCCACGAAGCTCAGAAGAAGGATGAAGGCACGAAGGTTGATCATCAGAATGAGGCCTCTATCTCCCAGTCGGAAGTAGGCGTGCAGCGGAAGGAGGAGATCCCGGAACAAGAAGCAGATGCCCAGCCATGCCGGGAAGCTCCTGTAGCAGACTTAGTCGGCCCATCGGAGGATCCCTCTTCCGGTATGCAGTCCTCTCCTTTAATGTTCCCTGTAAATCCTGTATCGCTTAGTGATGCTTTTGTGGCAGAGGTTTCTATGATGTCAAATTTAGATGATCCCCTTCAAAACATAGAATCTTTATCAGAAGCCATTCCGTCCTTGAATCTGAACTGTGAGGAGTCCCCTAAGAAAGGTCAGGGATCGGGTAGCCCATCTGTCGCCCGTCATTATAACCTAAGATCCCACCATAAGCGCCCCGCCCACACAAATGATCTTCAGGAATCGGTGGGTGGTCTCGGCCCTGAGATTTCTAAGGGCACCTCTAAGAAAGGTAGAGGTAGGAAATCTCTTTTTTCGAAGGCTCAAGTTAAGGCAAAATTTGATGTGGCTGACGGAAAACAAATGTCGATTCCTGGGGCGCTTAGAGCAGCGAAAGCCCCTGAGACGGTTATCAAATGATTTGTCTGTCCTGGAATTGCAGGGGTTTAGCTAGTAAACCCAAAAAACTAGCTCTAAAAGATCTCATTTCCCGCCATCACCCGGATGTAGTTTTTCTACAGGAAACCTTGGGCAAAAGTACTGAAATTGAATCCACCCTGCGATCCCTATTCCCGGGTTGGGTTTTCTATGCACTTGATGCAGCTGGTCATTCTGGAGGTCTCGCCATTGGTTTCAAGGATGGGAGATTTAAGGTGCAAAACTGCTGGGGTTCGCCTCAAGCTCTTGGAATGGAGGTTCTCTCGGTTGATTTCGACCAACCTCTGTTGTTTATAAATGTATATGGACCTTGTCAGGGCAGGGTCCCTTTTTGGAATGATTTCTTGTCTAAAGAGCTTTTGCTTAATAAAAATCTCATTATTGGGGGTGATTTAAACTTCTCTCTGGGGATGGCTGAAGCTTGGGGACCCTCTGCGAGGGAAGATCCTTTGACAGATTTTTTCTCAAAGGCTCTCCAGAATGCAAAATTGATTGATGTCAACATTATAAAGGCAAAGCCGACCTGGAGGAACAGAAGAACGGGAGAGGGGAGAATTGCAAAGAGATTGGATCGCTTTCTCATCAATGAAACAATGGCTGCATATATCCCTTTGTTCAGGCAATGGGTGGGGGACGGGGGAAACTCGGATCATTTTCCAATTTTCCTTGAATTCTCAAAGCCCCCTGCAAAACCGGCCACTCCTTTCAAATTCAATGCTTCTTGGCTTCAGGAGGAGTCTTATCAACAACTTTTCAGGAGTACTTGGAGACATCTGGGTCCAAATTCTCTGGTCAACAAAGGAGGTCATTTTATGGAAAATCTGAAAAGGCTTAAGAGAGCAACCATTGAATGGGCTTCTGAGAGGAGAAGAAAACAAAACGAGGAGTTGGTAAATATCGAGGAGGCTCTCAGCCTGCTGGAAGATCCTGAAGCGGATGCCTATGTCTCTCAGGAATCGAAAGAGAAAATTTTGGCTTTAGAAAAGAGTAGAGCAAAGATATTGTTGGATAAAGAAGAGGAGTGGAGGCTGAAAAGTAGGGCCATTTGGCTGAAAGCTGGGGATGAAAATACAAAAATTTTTCATAACTACGCAAAAGGTCGGAAAAATGCAAACACCATTTGGAAGATGAAAGACCCCGAAGGAAGGGAGGTGTCCTCTTTTGAAGCGATCTCTTCTTTGGGGAAGAATCATTTCCAATCTCTCTTTACTGACCCTGGGGGGATCTCTTTAGCCGAAATTATCAGAACAGCTCAAGCTTTTCCTAGATTTGTGGAAGAGGAGGATGCAGAATTGCTATATAGGGAAGTGGATAAGGAGGAAGTAGAGCGTATTATAAAGGCAATGCCAAAAGACAAAAGCCCGGGGCCGGATGGCTGGACTATAGAGCTCTTCTCCCATTTTTTTGATCTTATTGGTGATGAGCTTACTGAGGTGGTGGAGGAATCCAGAAAGAAAGGTGAAATATTCAGTTCATTCAACTCTACTTTTATAGCACTCATTCCAAAAACTGAGAATCCTGTCTCTTTTGAAGATTTCAGGCCTATCTCCCTGTGCAATACTATCTATAAGATAATAGCAAAGATCATTGCGGTGCGATTGAAGCCTATTCTATCTGAGTGTATCTCAAACGAGCAGTTTGGGTTTCTGGATGGCCGGCAAATTCACGAAGCAATAGGTGTAGCCCAGGAAACCATCCACAGCATCAGGCAAGCAAAGAAGAAAGGGGTTGTCTTAAAAATTGATCTATCCAAAGCCTATGATAGGATTAGCTGGTCGTACCTTAGATTATTAATGACTCATCTTGGGTTTAAATTGGAGTTTATAAACTGGATAATGGGGTGCATATCTAATGTTAGTTTTGCGGTGCTGATAAATGGGGCTGCCTCTCAATTCTTCAAAGGCCAGCGAGGCCTGAGACAAGGATGTCCCCTTTCTCCTCTGCTCTTCCTCCTGGCAGCTGAGGGGCTCAGTAGACTGATCTTAAAAGCAAAGCATTCAGGCTTGTTCACAGGTTTGGAGGTTGCTGTAAACCTGTTCATTTCTCATCTTCTTTTTGTTGATGATATTTTGTTATTTTTAAATGGGAACTTAAACGAAGTCAAAGTTCTTAAAGATATCATTGACCTGTTTCTGAAAGCTACAGGCCTTCAAATTAATCCCAGAAAGTCTCATTTTATTATGGAGGGTTTCACCAGGCAAGAGGAAACTGCAATTACATCCATCTTGCCTTTTGAAACCTGTCAGATGGACCTGCCTTTCAAGTACCTGGGGTTTTGGTTAAAGCCGTCCTCATACCGAAAACAAGATTGGCACTGGTTAGTGGCAAAAATTGAACAGAGGATATCGCACTGGAGTTTCAAGTGGTTATCAAGAGCTGGTAGATTGACACTGGTCAATTCAGTCCTTCAAGCCATTCCTGTCTTTTGGGCAGCGCTGACTTGGATCCCCAAAGGGATTATTCATAAAATTAAGCAGATTTGTAGCAGATTCTTGTGGTCAGGCTCAAAGGAAAATTCAGTGCTTCCCTGGGTTGCTTGGGACAAGATTGCTAGACCAAAAGAATGGGGAGGCTGGGGAGTGAAACAACTCGTGGACTTTTGCCAATCCTTGGCGGCAAAATCAGGCTGGCGAATTGTAGTAGCAGAGAACCTTTGGACCAGGGTTGTCAAAAGGAAATATATTGATCCAATTCCCCTTGAAGAATGGATCAGAAGTCCAAACAAAAAAGGGAGAAATTGCTCGGTCATCTGGAAGGCAACCACTGAAGCTTTTAAAATCATAGAACAAGGACTAGCATGGCAAGTGGGGAACGGTGAATGTTTGCGGATTGGTAAGGACCCTTGGGTAGGATGTAATGAGCGGTTTGCTTTATCTCCTGGTCTGATTGAGCATCTTGATACAAAAGGAATTAAACATCTACATCAGATAGCAAACATGGGCTTGTCGTCCATTTGGGGGCAGGGCTGGAAATCAGCAGAAGAATTGGACTTGGATCTCCTTTGGAGAGATGATTGGCAAGGCTTCATACAGGAACTTAATCGCACAAATGTCAGGATAAAGGATTCTCCAGACTCTCTGGTTTGGGCACATGCAGAAACAGGTCGATATTCCCCAAAGGCTGGCTATGATTTTCTGATGAAAAGAAAGGGGTGGGAGCCCCCGGTTTGGTGGGCGAAGCCACTCTTCAAGTTAAAATGCCCCAAAAAAGCCAGAATCTTTCTTTGGTGCGCTTTAAAAAACAAAATTCCCACGTGGGATATTCTTCAAGCTCGCTTCCAGCTGGGGCCGAGTAGATGCCCTCTTTGCAAAACTGACTCTGAATCTGTCTCGCACCTTTTTGTGAGCTGTCCTTTCACTAAATCAGTTTGGGAGGAAACAAAAAAGCTTCTGAATTTTTCCGGGAATTGGGATGGGGTGAATTTATCAGCTGCATGGGAATATTGGTGGACTCACTATCCTGAGAAAAACATGAGAAATCTCCCTCCTATTGTCTGTTGGGGTATTTGGATAGCCCGCAATGGTTGCATCTTTAATGAAAAGGTCACCCCAGTGAATGTCATTGCTTTACAAGCCTCAGCCATATTAGCTAGCTTACCTGAACCGGAGGGCTCCCAATCTACAAATCAGCGAGCGGATGTCGTTATCAGAGAGGGCATCCCCTGGGCTTTCTTTGACGGGGCAGCTCAAAACAATATCACTGGTGCCGGAATTATAATCCATCTAAGTCCCTCGCATTCCTTAAAAGCATCAGTAGGTCTTGGGTCGGGTTCAAACAATTTCGCTGAATTATCAGCTTTAAAATTGCTCCTCTGCTGGCTCATCCACAGGAATATCCTCACAGTTCAGATTTTTGGAGACTCGGCAAATGTGGTTAACTGGGTCAATGAGAAATTTATTTGCAGAAATTATATGCTGCTGCCTCTGTTAGAAGAAGTACAAAGACTAAAGTCACATTTTAATATTTTCTCCATTGCTCATATTTACAGGGATAAAAATGAAGAAGCCGACCGGTATTCTAAAGCAGGTCTACAGCAGACTCTGGGATCTTGGAGGATAACGGAGCAAGTTCAGGAACAGATCCGTGTGTCGGATCTTCCCCCATACTCTTAGTCTCTATCTTTCTTTTTTCTTCATCTGTATGAACTTGTTTGAAATACTCCTGGTGCAGGAGAGACAGTTTGTATTTTTGTTTTTTCTATTGATATATGTATTGGGCTGTTTTCCTGTAAAAAAGGAGGCCCAGATACTATGGTGACAGGTTTTGAAACTTCAAATTTTTGATAGGGCTGATACAGGCCGTGAACAGGAGAGCTCCCAAAGTCTCTTGTTTAAAAGTTATGGTAAAAACGATATCACTGAGGAGATTTAAACATCTCTATGGCACAAGAAAACTCAGCTGAATGTTTTCACATTCATTTTTGTAGCTTTTTTATTTCTCGATTAATAGAAAAGCGCGGTATTTTTTCCTCGGAAAAAAAAAATTTATAAGTTAATAAATTTATAGTTGAAATATAAGTTAATTTATCTAATTTAATATAAATAATTTTTTTTTTGTCTACAGGGTCTTGGATAGATGGTGATCGGGTATTCTATTAAGGCACTTCTTAGTGTGAAGTCATCGGTTCAATTCCTTGCCCCGATCGTGGTGATATATCAAACATGATGAAGATGTAGTTCCACCAAGCTTATATATATATATATATATATATATATATATATATATATATATATATATATATATATATATATATATATATATATATATATATATATATATATATATATATATATGTGATTTTTTTATTTATAATATATGTGTGTATGGGGATGTAAGTAAAATAAATACTATATAGAATCATAATTTTGAAATCTTGTAAAATTGTATTTGTGATGGTATTTTTTATTTTTAATAATATTTTTTATACCAAATTAATTTTTGTTGGTGTGCTTAAACTTAGAAAAAAAACAAGGGGAATAGTTGTGATGCAACATAGTCCCTACCTCTACCGCTAATTAATTGATTAAAGGTTAGAAAGCTCTCGGCACAAAGCTCTCCACACAATGAAATCTCTCCACAAAAGTGTGCCGCAACGTTTCACATTTGCGTATACATATCATTGCTAATATTTTAATATTAAATAATCCACATCTCTGTATTGTTGTTTTTTTTCACACTTGCGTATACGTAATATCGATGATATTTTAATATTAAATAATCCATATCTTTGTATTGTGAATATCGTTATTCCCAATAACACTGAGGCAAACGATGGACCCATTCAATACTACTGATAATATTTTAATAATAAATCATGCATATCTCTGTATTCTGAATATTTCTAGTTAATTGAGTAAAGTTTTTGTTGAGTGCAGAGAAAACTGTGTAAAATGAAAGCTCTCTGTACAATGAAATCTCTTCACAAAAAACACTCCACATAATGTAATCTTGTTTTATAGTTATCTTTGTGAAATTAGGTTAAAGTTATAAAGTTACTCAAATGATGGACCCATACAATGTTATTGGTTAAGATTTTAATAATAAGTAATGCATATCTTCATCTTTCAAATATTGCTACTCAATTGAATAAAGGTTAGTTGAATTGAGGCTTCTGTGATCCATAATAGTTGAAAGAATAACTTCGACGTAAATCACATGTAGACAAACAAAACTGTGTACAATGAAAGCTCTTCGCACAATGAAATTTATTTAGAGAAAACTTTCCGCATAAGCACTGTAAGCTTTGTTTATGGTTATCTTTGTGAAACTAGGTTAGAGTTATAAATGCACAATCCCCTTCTTCCATACAGTAAAAGCTTTGCACAATTAAAGCTTCTCATGATGAAACATAATAGTACTAATTTGAAACGTGTTCATAGTTAAATGAATTATGTGTCGACATTGCATGTAGTTTCTAGATTCCCTTTAATTTTCTTGATTGTTTGGCAGTTGTAGAGGCTTAAAATCAAGGAAAGTTACATCGTGGCCTAGGTTGAAGTTTATGGAGTGCGAATAAATTTTTTTACCTTGAAATCTCTTTGCGCAATAAAATATCTGGGCAGAAAACTCTCTGCATAGGCACAAATGTCAGCGTACACTTCTTAGAGACTGAGTAATTTTTTCGTAGCAGGAAACTCTCCACATACGCACAAGTTCTTCTGTGCTCAAGGCTTTTCCAATCAATTTATTAAAGGTTGTAATGAAAGTTATATGGACAAATCTCTTTATCTTTGTGTCATTAGGCATATGTGCAGGGTTATGCAGGAGGTCCACTGTGTAGAGGAAGCTTTCAAGGTTTCATTATGTGGACCTCCACATTTCACACAATGAAAAACCTTTCGCACAATTCATACACACTCACACTTGTAAGCAAGTTTTTTAATCACAAAATTTACAAGCAATGTTGGTCCCTACCACTATGTTATTAGGTAGCTTTAGGAAGAAGTTTAGATCATATTGAAAATATCGCCATGTCTTCTGCTATTTGAAATAACACAGACAAGTAGTCAACCAACATGATATTATTGGTAATATTTTAATAATAAATCATTCATATCTCTGTATTCTGAATATCGTTAGTCAATTAATAGTAAAAGAAAAAGGCTTAAAATTAAGGAAAGTTAGATCAATCATATATTTAGATTGTTGAAGTGACTTTGCAAGCATAGAATTGGGGATTAGAGCCATAATTCACTAAGTTTATTAGCAAGTGTTGCATAGGTTGAAGTTTATGGAACATGAACAAAACTCTGTACAATGAAATCTCTTTTCACAATGAAATATCTAGGTAGAAAGCTCCTCACATAAGCAGAAATGTCACTGAACACCTCTCAAGGATGTAGTTTGTAAGAAATCATGAACTTGAAAGATAGTGAACACTCGAATGATCACAATTTTTTTCTCTCCACGGAGGGAAACTTGTCTGCAAAATCTTTTTCTAATAGTTGTACAGAGGCATAAGTCCTTTACGGGGTAGGGATAGTGTTTCTTTGGTTATTGCTCTGACTCGTATCATTACTACATTTATTTTTCATTATTTCATTTCAATCTCTTTTTCATCTAGAACTTTTATAGATTTAACTCTATAGGAGAATAATGGCATAGAGCTAATTAATTGATCAAAGGTTGTGCTCTGATAATAAAAGCTCCCTGCATAGTGGAAAATCTCTCCACAAACATTTGTTAATAACTATGTAAAATTGCAGTTGCATAGTGTTATGAATAAAATTTATTATTTAATAAATTTGATTTGGTTATAAAGTCAATTTAATTAAATTTATATTTATGATTTTTAGGTTTATAGATTTTTAAGTTGAGCTTTCACCATGTAGAAGAAGTTTCCTTTGCAAAATGAAACTTTTCATTATAAGCTTTGCACAATGAAAACTCTACATAAGGAAGCTCCACACAATGATATTTGTTGAACAAAGTTCTCTATGCACATTCGTTACCGCGTACATACCCCTTCCTCTGCACAATGAAACATAATAATATTAATTTAAAATTTGTTCATAGTTAAATTAACTAAAATTTTCTCTTCATCCTCATTCTATTGTATATACCTCGTCCTTTACACATCGTTCATTTTGTAAATATTTATAGCTCCATGTAGCTTGAAGTGGCCAATCAACCGTCTATAAAGAAATACAATCTATTTCTCAATTGAGGTTAAAGGATATAACATGATATTATGCACTCAACCAATCATTGTAATAATGGTAAGGTTGTAATGAAAGCTTTCCGCACAAAATTGTTTGCATAGTGGATGCTTTGTTTATGATTATCCTTTTGTAATCAAACATATGTGCGGGGTTGTGCAAGGAGTTCAATGTGTGGAGGAAGTTTTCATTGTGAAAAACTTCGCATTCCGCACAATGACAAACCTTTCGCACAATTTATACATGCTCACACTCATAAAAAGGTTTTTTAATCACAAAATTTCCCAAAACATACTTTTGTTCATGTTGATACCTAAAAACAATGTTTGTCCTCACCACTATGTTATTAAGTGGTTTTAGGAAGAAGTGTGTACTATATTATGAATATCGATATGTCTGTCGTATTTGTAATACCACTGAGGCAAGTGGTGGACGCATATGATATCATTGGTAATATTTTAATAATAAATCATCCATATTTCTGTATTCTAAATATCATTAGTCAATTAAGTAAATGTTTTGCAGAGTGTGGACAAAATTTTGTACAATGAAAGCTCTTCACACATTTAAATATATAAACAGTGTTAGCTTTGTTTATGGTCATCCTTGCAAAATTAGGCAGATCTGTGAGAGTGCAAAGAAACTCCATTGTATTGAGGATGCTTTCAAACTTTGATTGTGCGGACTTCTACACTTCGCACTGAAGACTTTGCTAATTAATTGATTAAAGGTTGTGCTCTCATAATGAAAGTTGGAATAATTTTGTAGAGCACGAAAGTAGAATAAAAAAAATTTACTGTAGAAAATGTGAAATATAATCAAATTAGAAAATGTGAAACTTTTATCTAATTAGAAAATGTGAAATATCATTAGAACTCGCACATATCGTGCACAACTAAACCTATAAAAGTTTTAAATAACACAGAATTACCCAACGAATCTAAATAATTGTTAAAAGTTATAATCACACAATCAAATCTTATTTCAAGTGGCACTGTATGATTTTCATGTTGTTTGGGAAATCAAATGTGTGAAGCAATTTCTTGGTCAGAAAAACTTCCAACAATCAATTGTGTGGAGTGATATTTCAAGATTTCATTGTGTGGATGTAAAGGGGTACATAAAAAGAAAATTGTCCAATCGAACTTTCGTTGATTGTTTTTTACACTTTCATATATGTTACTCATCCACACATAGTAACATTCTAGACTATGAATTATTGAATATAAAAAAGTTACAGATTGAAACATTGCATAGAATGCTTAATCACCATATTCGCTTACTGAGTGAAGCTTTCTTTGTGTGTGTTTTACATAGTCCTAATTTCCCATCTATATCATATTATGACTTACATAAATGTGCTTATATTAAGGTGCAAAACAACCAACATTGATACATTGTGTGAAGTGCTTAAATATTCAATTAATCGATTTTAGTACACTTGAACACAACAAAATCTTGTATCCATCATTCTGTATTCTACACAGTGAAATATATTCAAATGTAATGACTTGCAATTATCAATTGTATTCTTAAGAGATCTATGTCTCAAATAAAAAATTGTTGTCAAATGCTATTTTCATTTTAATCAATAGAAAAGCATTATGATATAAAACAAAGTCTCAAAGCATATGTTCGGGAACATATAAAATACATTATCATAAAATCAATAGAGTTAGATAGTTTTAAATGGAAAATAGTTACCATAGTTCAATTTGTAAATAATGAATACTTCAAATCCTATTTAGCTAATTAAACTTTTTTTTGCACTCAAATAATCCAAATTCAATGCACTAGAACGTATTTAAGACATGGACATTAAAAACAAACTTGCTCAACATAATCATAATTGTAATACCAAGAGTTATTTCATTGTAGGTAGAAAGGGTGTTTCAAAAAAATAATTAATTAATCAATGTGCATATGCACAATTAAACCGAGCTTTGATTGTGAGAAATGTGGAAATGTGTTACAATGAAAAGTTTCCCTAGATTTTTGTATTAAGTGGAATAAAATATGTGTAGTTTTGAAGACAATGTGCCAACATTATATTATTCAAAGATGTATGTCTAAGATCCAAAACTATTGTCAAATATTCAATTTTTTTAAAGCAACAACACAACACTAAATATAATAGAAAATATAAAAGCATATCGTTGGAAATTTATGAAAAACATTATCATAACATTGATACAGTGTTACATTCAGTAACAATTGTATCCATATTCAAAATGTCAATGACCATAGCCATGATTTAGACATGTATGAGAGCATATTCAATGCATATTCATAAAAGAAAATTTTATTTCATAGATTCAGAATTGTAGCAATGAGAACTGTAAAGCAAATGTGTTTTTTCTAGTGGAAACTGACATTATGCTTCCATAAACCGTAACACTAAAAAAGGAATATGCAACAAGAAAGCAAGAATTTATATACAATAATTAGCAAAGGTCACCATAACATAATTAACAAATCTAAATTATCAAATATTAGCTAACAAAAATTGAATGTTGAACAATTTGAGAATAATTACACTATGAAAAAGTGTTTGTCATGAATTTTCTTCTGTTAGATGTGCTACGAGTTCACAACTTGTTGAAAAAATCCGTTCAACGTAGTTTTAATGTGATCCATGTTAGGAGCAACTGTAAATTCCATTTTCATGTTTTTAGTGAATATCTCTTTTTCAATTTCCCTAACTTCTTCTTGTACCTGGGAAACTAAGATAGACTTCTACTTTTTTGATTTAACAAAAGTAATTAGCCATTTTTTAATTTTTTTCTATAGTAAAATCAATGACACTATCAAAATATGTTGCCATTGCGTGCTTTTTCTAGTCCAATTCATCTTTTAACATGTCACTTGAAATTAATTCAGAATTGTGCAAGATGCATGGACTACCTAGGCATTATATAATTTATGTTTCCTTGAGATATGCATCACTTCTTTTCTTTCCTAGCTTATCACATTCATAAATGATATATTAAAGTGTATTGATCCTCTCCAATTATACAACTTCTAATTTCTTTATTCAATGAACATTTGGAAGCTGCCAATTTTTCTTCACAATATCAGAGAGTAGTGCAAGCCCGTAGCTAAAAAAAACTAAATCATTGTTAGTGAATTTCATGTCTTCCTCAAGATTATTGTTAACCAAATTCATAAATGGCATAATATCCTGTTGCAAATACGTTCAATCGAAAGTTTCTTTCCATGCATCATCAATAATTTCTAATCTTCGACATATGTTATCGATGATATGTGACTCCACTACATTATGCAGATTCATAGCCTTATTAGATGTTTTCGGTGTTACAAAAACAGAACTTGACAATGAAGGTGATCATATTGCCCGTGGATTCATTAGCAGAGGAACCCAATCTGGAATGTCTTCTACTTCTTTTAATCTCTTTTTTAGTCTAATATTTTCTGTAGTTAGTTTGTCAACATATTGAGCAACTACATTAGTGGTAGTTTGATGCAATACCATGATATTTTTTATGTCAATGTCAGAAAGATTAATATCCATTTTTTATTCACCAATAATCTTTTTATTTTAAACTTTTACCTTTTCAACCTTAATTTTTTGGTGGCGTTTCCATATTTTGCATTTTGCAATGTCACAGGACGTTCATTGAAAATAATGTCCTCTTATGCATTTTTCTCCATTATCTTATTATTATCTACTAAACAAGAAGTAACCTAGTCATGTGGTACATTATTATCAGTTTCTACGTCTATAGCTTGTTGAATGCTTTCTCTATTTATGAAACTTTTGGACTTGGTTGTTTGAATTGTATGCTCTTTGTCTGGAAAGTATTTGTGAAGAGACTCTTCACCATCTCGATGAATTGATAGCTCACCATGAGCCTGTTTCCCGTACCATGATTTTTTCTCTTTCCTACAATCGAGGATGAGGTTGCACGAGTAGCGGGTATGGAAGCTTGAGATTGTTGTGTAAGGTTTAGGCCTTTTTGCCTTAGTTTTTCTTCCTTGTTAATGCTGGTCTCTTGAGAAATTAGTTCAATGTCCATTGCCAATATTTGGTATTTGATCTCTACAATTTTTATAAATTATGTGCTTTGGAAGCATATTTTGAACTAGACAAACTATTTTCTTGCACATTATGAGATGTGAAAATTGCATTGGTTCTTTGTTTAGATGCAATTTAGGTTATTAGGGTAAGTCTTCAAACACAATCCATTTTGTATCATTAAAAATTAAAATGAAAATAGCAGAGGGAAAAGAGAAAACAATAATAAACTCATTAGATGGAGTGTTTACTGCATGTGATAGAGTTGATAATATGTAGTAACTATTGCATGTGCTGAAACATTTGCTCCAGTTCCTGTGTTCATAAGGTGTGAAAAGAGAAAGTAGAAATCTCTAGATAATTTTTCAAAGAAATAAATACGTTGGAGAGAAAGACGCGAAATAACTTGATAAGGTGAGAAAAAGAATTCTTGAAAAATGTTGACTCTACCTAATTGTGAGCCTAGGAAAGCATTTTCTCCTCTCAATTTCAACAACTTATTCACTACAACATTCATGAATTCACTAATACAAATGTTTTTGTTTCTTTTCTCTTTTATTGGCATATTCAAGTACCACTAAGTGCAAATAGCTCATTTCATTTATGAATTCACTAATACAAATGTCTTTGTTTCTTTTCTCTTTTATTGGCATATTCAAATACCACTAAGTGCAAATAGCTCGTTTCATTTATCTGGTACTTATTTTCACTCTCAATCTCGCCTATGTTTGCAATTTCCCACTCAAACCCTAATTACCAGTTGTTGTTGTTTCTCATGTCGAAACTACTACATACGACACTCAATAAATAGAAATTGAAAATATCAAAGCTAACATTTACAGGAAGTAATGGAAATAAGTCACGATATTCCAAAACCATCTTGTCCACTTACTCCACATTTTTCTCTTCTTTAAATATCATTGAAATATGTGTCATTATAAATAGTAATTTATGATACAAAATAAGGTTGTAGGAAATTTGTGATAAAAAATAAGATTGTAGTCTACCTGTGCTATTTTTGGAAGGTTTTTGGTACATTCTTCAGTTTAAAATGCTCAAAATTTGGCAAGAATTTCTTGGTTTCACAAATTTGGGTTGAAAATTATCCATAATCTAAGTGTTGCATAGGTTTTTGAGATGGAAATATCCATATATGTAGTCATAAAGCTCATTTTAAACAACAAAAAATAAGATATGGCTCAAAACATTTTGTCGGATTCTGGTCAAAATTTCAAAATGTAGCATGTTTAGAGAATACCCATAAATAAGTATGAATTATTTGTAATTATGATAATTAGCTTTGAAACTGCCAACAATAACTGTAGACAATGGAAAATAAATATTCTACATAGATGTGCTTAGCTACTTCTACCACAAATTGATTTGGTGATTGAGTTGGCGCCCACCACTAAATCATTGTCGATTCATTTTATTTTGATACTAGAGGATGATAAATGAACAAAAATTGATTTACAAACAATCTGATACATGATTTTCAAGATCACAGTACAAAACTAATTGTCATAATGCATTCCAACTGGCTTCCTACACATTTTCCCGTGATTTCTGATAAAGGTTTTCGCTTGCTAATTCTATGAATCATGACTTTATAGTCCAATGTCAATAGTTCTTACTATCATTTTTCTTATTTGTTACTAGATTTAGATCAGATTTATATAACTATCAACACATTTAACACTTTTAATAAATAGAAATTGAAAATATCAAAGCGAACATTAACAGTTGGTGGTAAAATAATTATCGAAAGTCAAAAATTATTTTGTTTTTTTATTTATTTATTTTGCTCACTGTTATTGCTTTAATATTCTCGATATACACGTACTAAGTAGAAGGAATTTACGAAATAAAATAAATATGAATTCATTGTGATCGTGTGCATTTTTATATAGACAGTCAATACAACAATACAAAAATATTGTGTATAGACATGATCACTTAGCTCTAACACAAAATGATTACATGGTTTTGTTAATGTTCTATACGTAGCATCAATTATCATTTTTGAAATTTGATTTGATAGATATTCTACAAAATGTACACAATGGATTCATTATGCATTGATCAGCGAAAAAAATGCCGAAATGGTTTACATTTAATCTTGTAATGAACACCCTTAATTAATTTTTTATTGACGTTAAAGCATATCGCTAAACATTGGCATCAATTTATGCTATTGGGAAATGTATTCGAAGCTTTGAAATGCATGAATTAAAGGTTCTTCCGCACATAATCCTAGTTTTTTCGATCATTATCCCGTACATACACCATCCTCAACACAATAAAAGTTTTGCACAAGGAAACATAATAATATTAATTGGAGATATGTCCAGCCTACCTGACCACATATACCAAAATGTAAATTTGGTTAACTGTTATTGATTAGCATAAAATTGTTGTGAAAAAGGAATCTGCGAATAACTTAACGTCTATGAAACATCCAAAAGTTACCCATATTCCCAATATTGTTTTGTGGAAAATAGATGCATTGAAAAAATTCTACAACAATAAAAATTTATACGAGGATGCAAAACATTTTGTCACTGGTGCAGAGATTCAAAAGTTGACACAACTAGAAAATATTCACACTCCACACTTCTCATTTTTCACTCACCCTTTCTGCTTTTATTGTATTGTGCTCCTTTGCTATTTTCGTATCCACATTTATTATTATGGTTATTTGTGTGTAATTAATCATTTTTCTTGTAATATATTGTACGGAGTGTGAAGGTTCACACAATGAAAACTTGACAGCTTTGTTTGCAATCTGTCACAAGACTAGTGGTTATTTTATTATTAATAGATTGTGCGGATTGTGTAGGTTCACACAATGAAATCTTGAGAGCTTCTTTGGCACAATGGATTTCCTCCGAAATCATGCACATATGCATTTATTTATTTTTAAAGTATACATTAGTATTATTGTTTTAATGCTTTGAAAATCATGCTTCTAGATTTGGTATTTTAATGCCTATGTGGTTTTCTCGTTTCATCTACACATGGGTACATTGACTGAGTACGTGTTCAGGTGCGTAGTCGGGGAATTGAATGTTGAGAGGGATGGTATTTACTTGTAGATTTGTTTTCTATTAAGAATATTATTTAGAAGATAATATTACGAGAAAGAAAGGAAATATGAAAAGAGAATGAGGTTCCAGTGGGAGAGAAAGACTTGACATGCATAGATAAAAGTTTATCCAAGATTTAGCAAGACATTGTTAGGGCTTGAGGAGGTAAACATTGTAAACGTATTGATAGTGAGAATTCTCAGGTTATCCCCCAACTTATGTGTAGTCCCTAACTATGTGATAGAATGCTTTAGTAAATAAACTATAGGAACCCATAAACTAGGAGCCATGTAGACTAGCTTTCTATGTATAAGGATTGTCTTCGACTAACTACTTTACATATATAGATATACATAGATAAAGTAAATAAAGAATATCGATTATGGAAAATCCCAAAAGTGTTATGTGTAGGAGTTAGAAAGACAAGCTAGAAACGTGTACTCATTAAATTACATGGTATTTTTACTAGTAATCATCATTATAAAATATTAATTGTGATAAGTTGGAAAAACACAACCAACAAGGAGTAGCAATACTATAAAGAATGAAGTTAAGTTACAGAGATGCCTTCAAAGGAAGAAAATAATAAATAAATAAAAATAGTACAAGAAGCTACATCTTCCAATTTGCTATAAAAAAATACGATGAGACCATATACAAATGTGTCTAATTTTATAAACTCGAAAATTGTATCCCTAGTTTTGACCAATATTTGAATGGTTATAACATAAAGGTCATTAAAGACCTAAGAAAGTGAGATTTTAGGAAACCCATTTATAAATGGAGATAGAAAACAAAATTTGACCTGGTCCTTGATATTTGTAAACAACCAATGATTTTCTATCATAAGAATAATCTAGCCTAATTAAGGCTTCGACGACACATAGGCCTATAGATATTATATCAAACCAAAGCCCTGTAATAGAAAAACTAGAGAGAGAGAGAGAGAAATAATCCCTTGTGTAGCTGGAAATATTTTTCGAACCCCATAAACCCTAATGATTTCTCCTAGATAATTTTCTTAGTTAAGGAATGGTACCAACCTGCGAGCCACAAGCTAAAATAATTAGGTGGTAAAGCTTTAAATGGAAAAGAAATAAATAGTCAAGGGTTTTTAGATAGAATAGCGATAAGGGGCTTACCCGTATGAAAATTATCCTAGGAAAACGTAACAATGGTCCATAGCCTCGACCTTGAGACAAACTATAATCCTATCAGACTAGATGAAGTTTGAAATCTATGAACGAAAGGAAAAGAAATGAAAGAATATCTACAAGGAAACAAAAACTAATGTTCATTGACTTGAAATTGTGTACATTGACTACTTGGTGAAGGGAAAGGCTGATGTAAAGAACTAGAACCCCATCCAAGGAAGATGGTGTAAGGATTAATAACCATATATACAAATATTACTAAAAGAATAAATATGTTTTCTTACCCTTTCCTATGGCTTAAAGGAACGCGTGGTAGGATACATAAGAGTCATACCTGGATGTGATAAATTTATGTATAAACCCCATATCCAAGCCCAAAAATCATTCGAACTCTGGTTGAGGGCAGAAGTAAGAAGTTTTTGGAGGAATCGAATTTTTCCATTGCCAAATTGGAAACTTCAAAGGTCCTAATTAGAGGCACAAACTTTCGATGAAAAAAATACCTGGTACAGAAACAAAATGAGAAACCCTATATATTATTTGCATTGAAAGAATATAGAAAAGAAACACCCTGTGAAAAAAGGAAATATTAAGACAAACTTGTAATTTGCAGCATAAATTATTTTTGTATGATGCTTTACTTGCAATAAAAGTAGTATCTCGATAGTTCAAAAACCCTTTAAAGCACACTGTGACATAGGAAGGGGAAATGGCCAGAACTTGATAGGTTCTTGCAGTAGAATCCAATAGCTAAAGTTCTAAAATAAGAAAGGAAGACCACCCCCATTGCTAGCTTGCCTATAAAGCGATAGAGATCTAGGATGCAATTGACGTTGAGGAGGGAGGAGGGGAAGGGTAGCTACCCTAACTTCCCAATAGGATATATGTCCACTGTCAGATTGTAAACTTACATCCTGGACATTCATGTGATGGGGAGAGGTGTCGCGTTTGAATCTATCCACATAGCCTAAGTTGCATGTGTATTGAAAAACAATGGAGGATTTTCATACGCTCTTATCACCCTAAGGTTAATGGTACCAAGGGTATACATAGAAGTGATAATATCATAATATAAATCATACGTGAATTTTATGAAGGTCTGACCATAGCCCGATTCATAAAACAGTGCGTTGGATATTAGAATGGTTGCAGTTTGATTTTCATAAGGATTGTGAAGAAGTATTATGTGTATGCATAGACATGATATCATGGGACCATTTCCAAAACCTTAACCCCCAAACATTTTAACATAGCTCTAAAATACCAATGGCCTTAAGGGAGGCTGTTAGGCCCCTACACTAGTAGAGAAAAAGTTATGACGATTTTCCCCAGGTCACCTGTTTGGAATGTAATTCAAGAGTCTGCAAAAATACCAACTTCCTCAGATCATATCTCCACAACTATAGCGCGAAAAGCTCTGAAATTCAGACCCGAGCTTCAGTGCGATCTTTTCTCAAATGGTTTTTTTTTTTAGCTTCTAAAATGTCGAAAAACAAAAGTTATAGCGAAAATTCCACGATGACCTGTTTGGAGCAGTGAAACCCTAGAATCCGAAGCTCTGATACCAAATGTTATGAAACGAGCTCAAGAAAAGATAGAAAAGATATATCAACACCTTAGAATTAAGCCTCTTTGAGGGGGCAACCTCCTTTACATTACATAAATGAACAATTCTTCGATGATACAATTGAAAAGACCTCCTT
This sequence comes from Pinus tabuliformis, assembly GCA_031772625.1. Lineage (NCBI taxonomy): Eukaryota > Viridiplantae > Streptophyta > Pinopsida > Pinales > Pinaceae > Pinus > Pinus tabuliformis. The sequence goes on from CM062810.1 coordinate 515,256,179, forward strand.
TCTATATATAGGAGTCTAAGGGGTCATAAAATAATCAAAGCCGACATAACAATAATAATGTAAGGGCACAATAATAACAATAGTGGTCTTCTATGTGGCACAATAGTAACAATATGGGCACTACATGGGTACAACAATATAATAAGTGGGTTGTACTAATAACAATAAGGGGTTACACTAGTAGTATAGGGGCCTAACATGCCCCTCTCCTTCAAAAAGCATTGTCCTCAACGCTTGAGTAGTTCTTGATGCTTCTGTATAAAATTCTTCTCCTCCCATGTGGAATCTTCAGTGGGTAAGTTCTTCCACTTGATGAGATACTCTGAAATTTATCGATTTGTAGCTGTCAGGTTCTTGTTTATGTGACTGCTCCAGGTTCCAATATAATTTTTCCTTCCTCTTCAATTTTTGGCAATATTGTTTGAATTGGGATCTTTTGCAACTTTTGAATAAGTGGCCATACTTCTTCATCCTTCTTCCATTCATCCCTTGCTTCGTTTATCCAATATGGTTGGATAATAGAAATAGCACAAAACGATGCTTCCACATCCTCATCCTTGAAGAGTCTTCCCATTCGGTAAGGTCGCCATTTTTTAAGTGCATGTAATATTGCCAACATTTCCTTCTCATAAATAGCTTTCTTGAGATGTAGCAGTGAAAATACCCAATCACCCACATCAAAACATTTTTCACTACGATGTTGATCTACCTGTTGTTTCGTTTGATTTTGCACCGAAGTGGCATTATCCTTTAAAAGTTGGAGAACTTGTTGTTGATGCTCGATGTGATCTTTCTCTGCTTGAACCTTTTTCTTCTTGATATGTCCTTCTACCTCTAGAGTTTGAGGAGTGGTAATTTCTTCCAATCCTTTACAAGATATGGTCAGATTCATTTCTTGATGCTCGATGTGATCTTTCACTTCTTGAACATTTTTCTTCTTGATATGTCCTTCTATCTTGATAGTTTGAGGAGTCGTAATTTCGACCAATGAATTACAAGATATGGTTGGATTCATTTCTTCTTTCTCAATGTGATCTTTCACTTCTTGCACTTTTTTCTTCTTGATATGTCCTTCTATCTTGAGAGTTTGAGGAGTGGTAATTCTTGCCAATGCTTTACAAGATATGGTCTGATTCATTTCTTCTTTCTCTGGGGTGGGGTCCTGACGTATATCCTCTTCTTTTCATGTTTCTTGATTCTTTTCTTCCTCTTCTTCATATTCTATGTAAAATAATTTCTTCTCAGCACACTTATGACCTTTAGTGCATTTGCTATCACAATTGTAACAAAGCCCTTTTTCTCTTTTTTCTTCCAATTGTTATGGTGTAACCCTTGTAGGTTGTGGAAGGCTAGGAGAAACAACACTTCCATCTTTATAGTTGTGAGGGGTATGCTTCTTGGTTTCCATAATTTTGCTTTCCACTATGTCACAAAGCCCTTTTACTCTTTCCAATTGTTGTGGTGTTGCTCTAAAGAAGGTGTTGTTCCTTGTATCCTCATAATGTGCTATCATTTCCTCCATGAAAATTGACCACGTAACAAGTTGTTTACGAGAAAAAAGCCCTTCATACCATAAAAATTGATCCGGTTCTAAATATGAAGATGCAATACATACCTCTTGTAACAGTGGTACACCATGTAGATCAAAATATTGCTCCATCTCAAGTATTAAATTTACCAAATCCTTGCCATCAAACTTCCTCATCTTGCTTTTTCTTGATTTTAGGAGCTCGATCTTGAAACGACTGTAACTCTGTACTTTCGGATCTTTAAGTTCTGAAATTGTGATCTATAGTAGCCCTTTGTGTCCTCTTTCCAATGCCACCAGTCTGATCCAAATTGGATTCTCCAAGAAAGAGCTATGCACAATCTCCCAAGGTGACCTGATTATAGACCTTTCCAGAAGATCGAACTTGTATGAAGTGCCACGTGTCACTGTTTCACCCTTTGGCTCTGAAAAATATATACAAGAAACTACAATCTGTCCTCTTTCTATACCTTCTTACAAAATTTCAATCCAATGCCCAGAGAAAAAGTTATGATGATTTCCCCCAGGTCACCTGTTTGGAATGTAATGCAAGAGTCTGCAAAAAGACCAACTTCCTCAAATCATATCTCCGTAACTATAGCGCGAAAAGCTCTGAAATTCAGACCCGAGCTTTAGTGCGATCTTGTCTCAAATGGGTTTTTTTTAGCTTCTAAAACATCGCAAAACAAAAGTTATAGCGAAAATTCCACGATGAGCTGTTTGGAGCAGCGAAACCCTAGAATCCAAAGCTTCGATTCCAAATGTTAGGAAACAACCTCACAAAAGATAGAAAAGATAGATCCATGCCTTATAATTCAGCCTCTTCAAGGGGGCAACCTCCTTTACATTACATGAATGAACAATTCTTGGATGATACAAATGAAAAGACCTCCTTTCTATATATAGGAGTCTAAGGGGTCATAACATAATCAGAGCCGACATAACAATAATAATGTAAGGGCACAATAATAACAATAGTGGGCTTCTATGGGGCACAATAGTAACAATATGGGCACTACATGGGTACATCAATATAATAAGTGGGTTGTACTAATAACAATAAGGGGTTACGCTAGTAGTATAGGGGCCTAACATGCCCCTCTCCTTCAACGCTTTTTGAAGGAGAGGGGCATGTTACGCCCCTATACTACTAGTGTAACCCCTTATTGTTATTAGTAAAACCCACTTATTCTATTGATGCACCCATGTAGTGCCCATATTGTTACTATTGTGCCCCATAGAAGCCCACTATTGTTATTATTGTGCCCTTACATTATTATTGTTATGTCGGCTCTGATTATGTTATGACCCCTTAGCCTCCTATATATAGAAAGGAGGTCTTTTCATTTGTATCATCCAAGAATTGTTAATTTATGTAATGTAAAGGAGATTTCCCCCTCGAAGAGGCTAAATTCTAAGTCGTTGATCTATCTTTTCTATCTTTTCATGAGCTGGTTTCATAACAGAGGCATTATGAAAAAGTGAAAAGAATGAATTGAAGACATTAAGAGAAATAAAACATGTAATGGGGAGATATTGAAAATGACCTAAGGGGAGGCATTATGAAAAAGTGAAAAAAATGAATTGAAGGCACTAAGAGAAACAAAACATGTAATGGGAAGATATTGAGAATAGGTTTTATGGATAAATTGATGATATATAAAGGTAACAAAGTAAGAAATGCAAAAAATAACTCGTAAGGTTAAGTAACTTCACAATGAGATGAATGTAAAGGTTCTCTAAGATATGGAAATATTTATATTTGTGTAATTTTTTGTTTAAGGATGAGATGCATTACACTATCAAAGGATAAGAGGATACAATTTTTTTTTTCAAATTTTGAATTTTAAAAGAGGTTTGCATCTCAAGAGATTTGATCCCTCTTAGCGCATGCTATGTGTTTAAGATGGATATATTGATACTTAGATTCTTGTGTCGAGAGGCGTATTATACAACCTAGTATGAGGGAGATGTATGATTTTTTCCATACTCATCATGGAGTTGACACATGTCCCTTTTAAAATAAAAGTAAAATTTTCTCTAAATGTAATGTCAGCTATACTAAAAAATAAAAATGAATACACATGTTTAGTTAGTTTTAATTAAAATAATTATAAAACATCAATAATCTCAACCTCACTATGATCACTCGGTTTGTTGTTGATATTACAATCTAATGTGGTAAAATATTTCACTCACATTTCCATGTCCACATGATGTAATATAATTTCATATCTACCTTAAAAAGAGATAAAGTTGTGAGTAAGATGTTTAAACCTTAAACTTTTCAAAAATATTTCAACACGTGATTTAAATAAGTTAGTCAAATATCTATGTTGACTAATTTATGTCAATATCAACTTAATATATATCTATATATAAAAAGAAAATGCTAAGAGAAAATATTTTAATGTTGTATATAGTAGAATATTCAATGTCCAAAGAAAAAAACGTAATTGAAGTTAAAAAACAAAATATAAAATTTCAAGTACTTTCTAACAAGAATAAAGAGGGAGATGTATAATTTATTCAACTCTTAATATAAAATTAATGCGTGACATTTAAAAATATTCATAATAATAAATATTTCAAGTTGGTTATCAATAAAATATTTTAATGTGTAGGATTAAGTAATATCGACATATACTTAAAAATATACTAATAATAAAATAAAATAAAAATCATTTTAATGTGAGAAATGCAGTTCATAGATAAAGTGTCTCAATGCACATGTTATGTAAAATATTTTAATGTCAAATATGTATATATTATATATTATTTAAAAAATATATGTATATATTTTTTATGTGGTTCATGAACTTCGAAAATCGATGACCAATACGTTCACAAAATATTTGTACCAGGCAAATCCACCCAAGGGGATCACTTCCTGCTGATTCAATCACATATCTTGACCCCAAGAGTGTCAAGAGAATTGAAACCGTGACCTTGTTTAGGTTTATTTTTTTGGTTAATTTTCCCTGAAATCCAACAATTGTTTTTGGACTTAAAATTTAAGTTATGTACTTTATATAGAATTCAAAAATATAATTTAAACAATGAAAAATTACACACCGCACTTATATATTTAGAGAGAGGATGCATTTTTTTTTTCAAATTTTGCACTCTAAAAAATATTTGCAATTGAAGAGATTTGATCCTTCTCAGCACATACTAGATTCAAGCATAAGATATATCTACCGATACATAATTTCCAATAAAATATAAAGTTGATTAAATATGTTATCTCAAAACCACATTAGGTTGTTGAAAATGATTTGGGATCAGATGGGTTATAAGTTGACTACATAGACCCTCTGTAGTAAAGTAATCCTCTTATCCTCTATAGTAAAATATTCCTCATATAGAAATGTTGAGAATCACACAAATTATTAACATGCGCAACCATGCAGGGCATTTGATAATTACCAAAATGCCATACTTAATATGTCATGTGGTTATTAGTCCCTACCTTCAACAGGACTATAGTGATCTGTAGATTGTTGAATCACAATTAATTCATTTGTTGACCAATTTTATTTTTATTTAGCTTTATCATCGTTTAACCAAAGTTTTACGGTCGCAATTGTTATCCATCCAAATTTTAACCAAAGTTTCTTGCTGGAAAAAAAACTACCTCTTATTGCAGGCCTCGCTTATCCCAATGTAAAAATATTGTGGCAAGTTATATTTATCCAAAGCCCAGGATTGTTTATTTAATATTCTATCGGAATTCTTTGTTGTTTTATCCAAAGTTTTATTGCCTGCTTATTTTGGTCTTTGTATTTTTATCCAAAGTAGTTTTTATCCAAATTTTATTTTAGGTCTTGGGGGTTTTATCCAAAGTATTTTTTTAGGTCTCTTCTTGTTTAGTTAGTCCCCAGATGAGGGCTTCGTGGCAAGTTGCATGAACACATCGTGCATGCCTATTACAGCTTGCATTGTGGGGACTCTCTATGTATTTTAGAGACCTCTCTCTGTCCATTTTACAAAGCTCTCTTCTTCCTGGGCTTCGGCTCCGCCATCTTAGTCATCTCCTCTCTAGCTATGGAGAAGGAGTTTTGTAACTCAAGAAACATAATTTGGAGTTGCCCAATAGGCATGATTCAATTTTCATCGATAGACCTCTATTAATGAAATAAAGATCCCACATTCCATTTTATCCCTATGGTTTTTACTAGATAAAATGCATAAACTCTGGACAAAATACATAAACTATGGGTTTCGTACAGTCGTAAGGCCTAGGCCAGTAAGTTATAGCATCTTCCTACAATGCTGGTAACTATAAATTATTTTTTTCACATTGTCTATCAATTATCTAATTTTGTATCTCTACTACTTCCAATATGATTTTTGACTCTACAATTTTGCAGGAGTAGCAATAGTAACTATAAATTACTTTTCTTCACATTTGGACTCGAAAGAAAATGGCAGAAATTTTATGATCTAAAAATTAACATATGTTACTGCTAACAAGACGATTTCTTAGATGGCTAGTAGATCTAGTCGAATAGATAGTTTAATTAACAATTATTTAGTTGAGTTGATCATTAAGTCAGAATTGGAATGCAAGCAGCTCAACCATCATACATTTTAGGCATTCAAGCATAAGAAGTAGAGCCATAAACAAAGTTAAAAGCAAAGGCTAAGGAAAAAGAGGTCAAGGTGTAGTAAGAGTAAAGCCTGTGCCAGGAAAGACATGAGGATATGTAGACATACTTTACCATACAGGAACACTGATAAAGTGAGGGCATGTCTCATCTCAAATGTACCTTTACCTTTGAAAGCCAGAGGTGGTGAAATGCGGTATCCACTTTTCAATGAACAAGGAAGGATCTAAGAAAGAAAAAGGAGAATTAAAATGAGCAACAACAACTAAGCATTGTCGTCATTTCCCATTTTTAGGTACATGCGGTGATAAATTTTTGAGTTTTTGACTCGAATTCCTCAAAACATTTCTTGGTTGAATCACATTTTTTAATGTTTAAATTATGTTTTGAAGGTATAACTCAACACCCTAAAAATTTCAAACGCTCACCAAAATTTATAGATTCAACAGAATTTACAAATGAAACTAACAATTCCAACAAATTTGGTTTCACCAAATTATTACATATTTAGAAAAAAATTCAGATGAAATTGGAAATTCCAACAGATTCACCAAATTCTAGACAATTTTTACTTTTGTCAGGCATTCAAGCATCAATACCACTAGCATCACTGATAGAAAAGCAAGTAGAGGCATACCTTACAAATCGATAGCCATAGCCATAGCTAACAGTAGAGCACATTCAATGACTAGATGAACTAGTCCCAACTTTCCCTTATATGTATTGGTTCCAATTTCGTATCAATAACCACCAATTCTAAGTAAGTGCCCACTCAAGCCCTTCGAATCATCTCTAGGGCCTGCTAGCTCTATATTGAATAAAAGAAAGAGGGCAGTTAGTGAAAACGATCGAGGACTGTTGATATTTGTTGCAGAGAAAGGTAATGAAAACTTCAAAATGTAACATAACTCTAAGTTCCCACCTAAACAAGCACGTAAGATCTCATAGCCCCACATAGCCCTCTACTTAAAGAAACAAAACTTAAAAACATGTGTATTCATCCTCCATTACATGCATGGCATCCTTATCACATTATGGACAAGTGGCCAAGATAAGGACCCCATATTTAGTTATCAAATGCTTGGTGGTGTCATTGATATTTAATTAAATTAATGAACATATCATAATCTATTAATTACAGTCAAGACGATTATGTAAATTCAAATTCCTTATCATGCAGTTGATATTTAATTAAATTAACTAATATATCATACTTTGTTAATTACTTTATATATGCTTATGTAAATTTATGCATGTAGTACGCATGGCTGATTGGATTTCACAGTGGCTAAATGTATCATTATCTAGTAGGTTTATAGGTTTAGTCCTTGATTTCTAGAAAAAAAAAATAAGACTGGGGTAGAAGTGGTTTTACCATGCAGTGTCAAGTTTTCAGCGTGAATGTATGAAATTATTTTGGAGCTATTTTTTTTAGCGTTGCTAGCAAAATATGTCAAGTCTTGTCCGACTGTTACAAGATATGGTGGAATGTCTCTACTTGAAGTATGCAGAAGCCAACAAATCAGACCAACTGGCCATGGTTTTAAAATTGTTCATGTACTTTCATTAACTATTGGTGAGGGCCACATTCGTTGGTGATCCAAATTTGAAGCCGGTAGAACTGCATCCGACTGTCGTTTCCTAGATATTCTATTACTAACTACTTTTGGGCTAAGAGGACTGCTCTATTGTGTTAGGAGCATCTGTTCCAGTGAGGAACCCCTTTTGTTTGACGCAAAAAGGTTTCTGGTAGCCCTAACTACGTCATTTTTAAGATATAGAGGTATACAATGTTTATTTGTAGTTTTTAGTTATTTTCTCTTTGTTTATTTCAGTTTATTTAGCTCTTTGTTTTTTTATTACTAGATCTATACCTTTCATTTCTACGTATGCTCTTTGCCCTGCGACTCTGTGCGATCTAGGCAAATCAGAAACAAAAAGGAAGGATTTTTCTCATCCGTATGCTCTTTTCCGCCTTGCCATAGTTTGATCTCGGAAACTCAGAAACATTGAGGAAAATATTTAGTTTCTGGCTAAAGCTAACTTCAAGGCATAAGTTTTGTTTTTTTTTTGTATGTTTGTGTTGGGTTTTGTAGGCAAAAAAAACTTTCTCAAGTAAGCACGCACCCCAAAGCTTCAGTGACTTAAAAAAAAAAAAAATTCCCTTCCTCTTTTCCAAAAATTACTAACCTTTTAATATAGCTCACTTGGTCCAAAGCTACTTTATGAGAATAGAGGTCTTGAGTTCAAGTCTTTCTTTTCGTTGAGCTAATTAGATTAAGTTTGGAAAGGGGGCAGATTTTTTTTAAATATAACATTATCATTCATTTCTGCACATTCCCGCACTTCGTCACATCTTCAACAACTTTTTTCAAAAAGCCATAACTTCTTAACCCAGAAGCCGTTTTCAGAGCCGTTTTTTTTAATCAGCCTAATTTTTTGAGATCTTTCCATTAGAACACTTAGTTTCAGCATCTATAGCTTCAATTTCTGTTAAAATGGAAATTCCATGCCAAGTTATTCTTGACAGCACCAACTACTTCCAATGGTAGTCCTACATTGTGGATTTACTTAGAAGTAAAGCTCTTTATAGAATAGCCTCAAGCCAAGAAACCAGATCGAAAGATGAAGATAAGGCAGCCAAATGGGAAAATAGGCAAGATCAAGCACGTGGGTTGATAGGGATGTCTATTTCTATAGACCTTAGATTCCCTATTGCAGAACTTGATACTCCTAATGAAGCAATGAAACAGATAAATAAATTTTTTGGAATTAAAAATGAACTTCGAGCCCATCAACTCGAAAATGAGTTTCTTACATTGGACCCCAATAATTTTTCTTCCATTGAAGATTTTTTGTCCAAGTTCAAGACCCTTAGATTTTTCTTGGAAGGTGTTAAGGTTAAGAAAGAAGATGGTAACCTTATCTATTCCATTCTTACTAAGTTGGGACTAGCCTACTCTGTGTTTATTTCCACCTTCCATTCAACAAGAGAAGCCTTCATTTCTTAAGGAAAAGACTACAAGTACCTTTCCTTTGATGCCTTTTGTGATTCTTTAATAAGAGAACAAGAAAAACTCTTACATCTTGGTCTTCTTAATCTTGGAAACTCTTCTAAGAAAGCCTTAGCCACCCAGCAACAACCAAATTCAAAGAATCCTAAGAAGTCGTATCCTAAAAAGAATGTTCCTAAACCAAACAAGGGTCCTAAGAAATTTCAGTCTCAAAATGAAAAATCATTTCAACAAAATGATAAGGAAAATAAAAAAAAAGGGAAGAAGACTGATAGACATTCCCACTTTTGTAATCGAGATGGCCACTTAGAATCCAAATGCTTTAAGAAGATGGAAGTCTTGGAAGCAGCAACGAAGAAGCATAACATCCATTTGGAGCACTCTTCAACTTCAACTTCATCTTCAGGATTAACACTTCCTGCATGTGGTTGTCAAGCATCTCGGTTTGGATATGCACTAAATGTATCTTCTTCTTCTCATTCTCATGAGTGGCTCATTGATTCTAGAGCTTCTTATCACATCGCCAAAAGCAAAGCGATGTTTTCTTATTTAAATGATTGTAACACCAAAAATATATATGTTGGTGATGATAGATCTCTTAGTGTTGTAGGGACTGGGACTGTTCATATAGAAAATGGTCAATTTAATGATGTATTATGTGTTTCAACCTTATCTTGCAACTTTCTATTTGTATATCAAATAACTCATTCAAGTGAAGGAAAAATCGTTGAATTTTCACCTCACGATGTTGTAATTAAGGACCTAAGAGATCCTAGACAGATTTTAGCTACTGGCATTACTGATGATTCTACAAGGTTGTATAAGTTTAACAACTATGGGTCATCAAATCTTCCCTCTGTATTTTTTGCTCATAATGATGAAGTGAGCAAACTTTGGCATGAGCGATTTGGTCACTTAAACTATCGCTCCCTTCAGAATATATGTAAAGAAAAAATGGAGACAGGTCTTCCAATGGTATCTTGCAGAGATAGTGTTTGTTCTGGATGTGTACTCGGAAAACATCATCTGGATAGTTTTGAAAAACGTGCCTCTTGGCATGCCTCAGCCTCTTTACAACTTGTGCATAGTGATTTATGTGGTCCAATTCCAATTTTTTCATTCTCTGGCTACAAGTATTTCTTAACTTTCATTGATGATTTCTCTAGACGCACTTGGGTATACTTCTTAAAACTCAAGGGTGAAGTATTTAACATGTTCTTGGCCTTTAAGGCCTTTGTTGAATAATAATCTGGACATCAAATTCTTAAGCTAAAATCTGATAATGGCAGAGAATATGTTAACAACAAATTCATCAACTTTTGCACTGAGAATGGAATTCAAATGCAACAACATACTGTTCCATATACTCCACAACAAAATGGTGTAGCTGAAAGGAAGAATCACACCTTAAAGGAAATGGCTAATTATATACTTCAATCTAAAGGACTTGGTCTTAATTTTTGGACAGAAGAAATTAACTGTGAAAAATACATAGTAAATCACACTCCTACTAAGGTTTCAAAGAATATCACTCTAGAAGAGGCATGGAGCTCAATTAAACTAGATGTAAGTCACTTTTGTGTTTTTGGAAGTGAAGCATGGGCCCATATTCCACATGAGAAACATAAAGCTTTAGAACCTAAGAGTGAAAAATGTATTTTTTTTTGGATATTCTGAAGATGTCAAAGGATATAGACTTATTCCACTTAAGTCCAAAAATGTTATCATTAGAAGAGATGTAAAGTTTGTTGAAAATATATCGACCTACGAGCCTAGTTCAGCAGATGTGCCACCTCTCTCTATCCCTTCTACTTCTGAAAATATTTATTCTTCGGATGATGAAAACGAGGATGACAATCCTCCCCCACCTTCTTAGGATCCTCCTTTAGCTCCTTAACTTCCAAAATGGGTCCGTGCCACTCAGGATGAAGCAAGTGCTCTTTCCGGTGATCCTACAGATCAACAACGTACACATTCTTAGTTCGATAGAGCCTCTTCTTTACTGGCTCAAGCTTCAGCGAATTATGATCCTGACACCTTTGCAGAAGCTTCAGGCCATCCAGATTTGGACGCAGCTATGAATGAAGAATATCGTTCATTATTGGCAAATGATACATGGGATCTTATTCCTCTACCAAAGGGACGAAAACTTGTTAGATGAAAATGGGTTTACAGAACCAAGTATGGACCAGATGGAAAAGTTGATAAACATAAAGCTCGTCTTGTTGCTAAGGGTTTTTCATAAGTAGAAGGAATTGACTATACTGAAAACTTCCCCCTGTTGCCAAAATGAACTCTATCTACCTCATTCTTTCCCTTGCTGCCTCTTTCAAATGGGAAGTCCATCAGATGGATGTTAAATCTGCCTTCTTGCATGGGGACTTGCATGAAGAAATCTATATGGAACAACCTACTGGCTTTATACAAACAGACTCTAGTCTTATATGTCGGTTTAAGAAATCCCTTTATGGTCTCAAGAAAGGCCCCCAAGCTTGGTATGCCAAAATGGATAGCTTTGTTTTAGAAAGTGGCTTTTCTAGGTGTCATTCTGACAATACTGTCTACACCAAGAAAGTGGGCAAGTCTCTTATAATTCTTGTTCTTTATGTTGATGATCTTATCCTTACTGGTAGTGTTCCCAACCTTATAAACCATGTGAATTCTAACCTTAAAAAAAGTTTGAAATGACAAGACTTAGGACACTTACATTATTTTCTTGGTCTTCAAGTCTTGCAATCCAAGGAAGGTATTTCCCTTTCCCAGTCCAAGTATGTCTATGATCTTCTACGCCATTTTCATATGGAATATTGTAAGCCAACCCCTTCTCCCTTTCAATCTGGATACAAAATTTCAGTCACTTGTACTTCCCCTGAAGTTGATGCTACCTTATACCATCAACTTGTAGGAAAACTTTTGTATCTAACCCATACACGTCCTGATATTTCCTTTGTTGTTGGCCTTACTACTCGGTTTATGCAAAACCCACATGAAAGTCAATGGAAAGTAGCTAAAAGAATACTTCTTTATGTTTGAGGTATAGTTCAGTTTGGGATTCATTACAGTGCAGAAGCATCTCCTCTATTGGTTGGTTTCACTGATTCTGATTGGGCTAGTGACCCTGATGATCAAAAGTCTACTACAGGTTATGTGTTCACTCTTGGTTCAGGACTTATTACATGGGCTTGCAAGAAACAAAGTTCCATTTCTCTTTCTTCAGCAGAAACAGAGTATCATGGTGTCATAGAAGCTAGTAAGGAAGACCTGTGACTTCATCAGACCTTGTCAGAGTTTGGCTTTCAGCAGCAGCATCCAACTACACTTTGGTGTGATAATCAAGGTGCCATTCAACTATGCAAAGATCCAGTCCAACATCAGCGTAGCAAACACATTGAACTTCACATGCACTTCATCAAAAAGCTCATTCATGACCATGTTCTTGAAGTGCAATATTGTTCAACAGATAATCAAGTTGCAGACATCTTTACAAAGGCTTTCATAGAGGTGAAGTTTACTAAACATCGATTTATAGTTGGAGTTCAGGAAGTTGTCACTAAGGGGGGATAGGCTCTAATGCCTCCTTCCTTCTCCTATTGTGTCATATTTTTACATCCTTCAATCTTATCCCAAGTTGTTCTTAAGCGGGGATGTTAGGATATTCCGACACATAGGAAATAGTTAAGTATAACTTGGTCTAGTGTAGAGTTAGGTAAAGTGTGTTTCTTTACTATGTACTTTTGTAACTTACAATCCGATAGTCACGATATGCAGTGATCCAATGGTTTATTCTCTCATCGGTATTACCGACACTTGATCCGTGACTTAACACCCGATTGGTCCATGATCACTATTTAAAAAGCATGGAGGGTCATTTGTAGGGTAACCTTTCATGAGAGAAGCTTATGTAAATTTTCATTTTTTTATTAATAAATTTCCTGAAGTGGGCACGTTGGCTTAGGCCGTGCACTTTTTCCCTCTTTGAGGGTTTTAACCACGTCAAGAACACTGTTGTATTGATCTGTGATCTGTTTGTGAGCGGTGTCCTTTGGTGTTCTATCTAAGTAACTTACCCTGTAAATTCCTACACAACCAATTTGTTGTGTGCTAAAAATGCATGGTACAAGCTTTCATAATGTACACAATGATTTACATATTGATTTATTTTAAATAACTGGACCTCAAGTCATTTTATTGTACACAAATTTTCATTATTTAAAAAAAATCAGAATAAGTTTTCCATATTTTGTTTTTAAACTCTAGTTCTCTCGTGAGAGTCAGTGAAACTAACCTTCCTTACTAATATTCACATAAGAAATTTGCAATAGGGTATAAGAAAGTGAGCATAAAGGTCAAATCTAGAAGGAAACACAGGGTTTAAATTGAAGCAAGTTACTTACCAAGAAGCAGTAGAAGTCAATGTGGCAGGAGAAGGACGATGTTATGATGTTCTAGATGAATAGTCCAGCATAAGTAGTTGTTATTGACCCAGTGGATGATCTAGCCAACTTTGAAACGAAGTAATAATTAGGATTACACTCAATAATATTCCAAACAATGAGACGCACATTAAAAATAACTTGCAAGTACCATATCCAAAGCTTCTAGATCCAATTGATCAAGATCAATATTTTGGCTTTCAAGAGCAATAATGGTCACACAAGTAAACTGGTTATTTTCGCACAAGCAAGTTGGTTCCCTCTTCATTAATAAATTTTAATGAAATTTAATATAATTGTTGTGGCCCCACTTGAACTGTTGCATTAAGGGCACTAATTCAAAGAAACAACATTATCGGCGGAGACTAGTGGCCAAATGCAACTCTTGTTAATCTAGTTCGATCCCGTCAAAACTCTCTCATGTAAGCCTGCTTGGTTGATTTACCCACGTATATGGCCAACCTCTGCAAACTCAGCCTGTCCTTATTATGATGAAAAAAAAATGTTATTTATGCTCTTACATATTTAACAAAACTTAAATGTGTCATATCGGTGCGATAAAAAAATATAATGCCCCTGAATTCCATAATTATTAGTGTAGGAAAATTGATTTCATAGGTTCATAATATTTTTTAAATAGTGAATAGAATATTTCATTTTAAGGAAATTTATTCAATTTATTTTGATACACAAACTCCATAGTTTGAATTTATAATTCCATTTTTTTTGTTAAATTTAATCAAAATTACTTTTATACATATAAATGAAAGCATATAAGAATGAAATTACTCTATTTTATTATTAAAATGTAAGTTTTTATCGATCAATTTCATATAACTAAAGTTTTTAGTATTAAAATTTAATTCATTGTATGTTTTTAATTATTATTTATAGTTATACAAATTAATTACCTAATATATATTTATATATAGAGAGATAATATTTTTTAAACTCATTATCCTTGTTATTTTATATGGTTGTGAGGTTTAAATTTGTGGTATATCTATAGAATTGTGGAGGAAGATCAAGCTAATCCAAAAACAATTTATAACCTACAACCTCAAGAGTAAAGGAAATATTTCCTATCCTATCCTCTTGACTGAAGCTAGCATTTCCCCCATTGAAAGCGTGGTTATGTTTCAATATATGATGTAAAGAAGAAACTTTACAATATGAAAACCAAAAGGTTCCCTAAGATTTCTTTTAACTCTAGCCAAAACCCCCACCTTTGGCTCAAGAGAGGATGACACAAGGATGCCTAGTCTTGGCTCAACCATTGGGTATAAAGGAGGAGTCTTTATCTTGGAGCATAGCATTAATATTAAAAACACTGTTACTTCGAAATTTAAGGATAAGGGACGATAAGTGTTAAATTGTATCAAGAAAAGGCTTCATTTGACTTGTGCCTTAGTCAAATGGAGAAATTTGAATTTCCACATCAGTAAGATGACTTGAGTTGCAGTTAGTAGGAGTGACATGGCCAAGTCACTTAGTTAAGTCAGTCAATTCAAGTTTGTGGGCAAGAAGTAGAGTCGTGCATGAGTTGATTACTAGGATCTATCAATCTAGTTGAGTTATAGTTAGTGAAACTCACTTATCTAAGCTCAAGCCATGAATAGAGTCGGTATGAGTTCAATTGAGTAGTTGTAACTATTGTTAACTCACTTATCTCTTACTTAACTAGTCAATTTACTAAAAATACCCTAGTCATGGATGCAAATTTAATTTCCTAGTTGAGTGGAGGAAAAAGGCATCAATGTAATCATTATTGTATACTAGTGAGTGTACAGTGTTTTCATGTAGCACATGAGATGATTTCCTTATGAATTGTGCAAGGAAATATGAGCCTCCTATTCTTTAGGAGCAGGAATTACACAAGGAAATAGGAGGAAGTCGGAGGCCTATCTTGGCTAAGTGTTAGTCAGAGCAGGCAGAGTAATAGATCAATATTGCGATGCAAATTGAGCCTCAAGTGTTGAAGTTGTCATTATAATAAACCTCTATTCTCATTTGATATAACACAAATAGAGGATGGGCTTTTCCAATTGGGTTCCCGACTAAAAATTGTGTTCATTGTGATTGAATGATTGCATGTGCTTCTATTGTATGTTTTCCCTTCCACAGATTGAGTAGAAGAAATTTGTGTCTACTTTTTCAGTATGAATTCATTAGAAACTACAAATTTTGATTTATTTCTACATGGTATCATAGCTATTGAAAACTACATAGAAACCATGTTCCTGATCATCTCTTAAAGAAATTTTCAATAGCATATTTGTGGTGCGGGTATTTTCTTCAGTGCAAGAACAATGTCTTGCAATGGATTGAGGCTTAAGTATGCATTGGAGGGAACTTAAAATGTATGTGCTTGTAAAGAAAGTATGGAAGTTTTACTAGGTGACAATGGAGTATTGGAGTGAATAGAAACTAATATTCCAAATTAGCAGCATCAGATGCGCAAAAACTAGCTCAGTGGAAGAAAGACACAAGAAAAGCTAGTAGGATTGTCTTGGAGGGAGTCATAGATCATGGGGTTCCTAATTTGCATGGAAAGGAGACTCCATTTCCAATGTGGAAAACCCTCACATATCTATTCCAAAGTAGCAGTGATTCCAGGAAATTAGCATTGAGAGATAAGCACATGAACATTTGAATGGGTAAAATGAAATTGTTGATCAATACTATCCATATTCACTCAGGCGAGAGATGAATTTGGAGGATTTGGAGAGAATGTTGCATCATAAGAACTTGTGAGCTTAGCACAACTATTAGGATTCACTTAATGGTAGAGACAAGCTCCCGGATTAGGAGAGACTTTGGTCTAACTTGGTGTTGGAGGAGACTAGAAGAAACACTAGAGATGGTGTCACATCCAGAGCTAGTGAGGAAGAAAAAATTTCTTTGGCAACAAAAGGAAAGAAATCCAAGGGTAATAAGGCCCAAGGCAAGGCAAAACCCAACCAAAACCATGGAAAGAAGAAAGACATCAATAAAATTAAATGCTTTCACTGCCATGAGTATGGACACTATGCAACCAAGTGTCCACACAAGAAATCCAATAAGAAGCCCGTAGGAGCAGCAAAAGGAGATGCTCTCATGTTACAATTCGATTTGGATTTCACCCTCATTTATTACATGGAAAGTACTGTACAAGGCAGTGTATTGTACTTAGACTCTGGTGCTTCATTTCATATGACAAGAAATAAGGAGTTCTTCGACAACTTGGAGGATAAGAACCTACAATTACACATAGAACATGGATATGATGGGAGGTATAGTACCAAAAGGATTGGCACTATCACCTTTAAGAGGGAGTCAAGGTCTCATTTTTAGCTAAAGAATGTAATGTGTGTTCCTGGTTTGAAGAAAAATTTAGTTTCTATAATTGTACTTGAGGATAGAGGATATGATGTGGTGTTTAGTAAATGGAAAGATTATCTGAAGCATGTTGCTACTAGATAAGTAAAACAAATTTGTGTTTAGGTTAAAAATCTCTACAAGCTAGAGATGGATTTATGTGTTGCATTGAGTAGAAAGGAAGAACATGTTCAGGGTCGAGATGTTGGAGATCTCTCGAATAGGAGTATGGGACACCTACACAATGGAGCTTTGAAAATAATGTAGGAGATCACTAGAATAGAAAATAATGGAGCTGATATAAATGTGGAATATTAGTTTTCTATGCTAAGATCCTCATCAAAATACAAAAATGTGCTTGAGGTTTGTACTCCAAAATAGCAAGTAAAAACATGAGTTTTTATGTGTGTTTTCTTAAGTTAATTTCATGAAAAACTTTAAACATGAAATCAAAACAATGAATGGAATCATGCATCAATTAGTGATACACCATCTATTGTTAATGAAGCTTACCCCTCCTGGGCTACATCTCCTTGGATCAACTCTAATGGCACCAACCCTTTTGATTATGCTCAATGTTTAGAAAAAGAAGCATACATAAAGTGTTGAGAAATGGAATGGTTAGTTTTTCTTTCAAAGAAATAAATTCTACAAGAGTTATCACTCCATATACATGTAAACCTACAGTCAAACATGTAAAATTTTAGAAAAAAAAGGCATCTTACACCAAGACCCCATATTCCAACTTCATAGAGCATCAATAGTACCACAATTCACTTGAAGTACATAAACAATTCTCTTCTCCAAAACACATAGAGAAAAGAGGAATAAAAGCTACAACACTAATGTAATAGTTGTTGCAGAAAGAACATGGAGGCTGAAAAACCCCTACAAGTTCAACTCCATCTTCAAACTCCTCCATAAACTTATTCAACTCTCTGGTTGACCATGACACCCAGAGAATTCAACCTATAAAAATCCTATCTAGAAGTACTCCTTTGATTTAGAAACCTAATCCAATGAGTCCATAATGTCCAAAAATGTATACCTAGCCTCTTTTTGCATCCAATTTGGTCGAAAACTGGAGAAGTTATGACCTCCCCTAGTTTTCCCACTATTCGCTCTATATTTTCCCCAAAATTCGGCATCATCCTACAATTTTGCCCACCAAGTGCTCTAACTGAGTGACATTTTTGCTAAAAATCAGGCTAAATTGTCGGAATTAAAACATCATCTAACGCTTAAGTTTCGAAAACTCTGGCCACGTGGGGGCCCACGTGCCCGAGGGCTAAGTTTAACGGCTCACCCTCGTCGGTCGGGCCCCCTTCTCCACCACCCACATTCTGTTCACACGACCGGTCACGATTACGGTTTTTGGGCCTTGGTTAGCCCCTAACCATGGTCTGTGGAGTGAGGTTGAGGGTTAACCATGGTCCCATCCCCCCAACTCACAAATCACTTAAATTAAACTGCCTTCCCCATATAGTTAACAAACACCATGCGGGCGTGATGGCTAGTGCTTGGTTTGTGTGATGAAAGGTCGCAGGGTCAAGCCCGACCTCTGCCTTGCCCTTCATAACAAATTTTAATAGGAAATTAGGAGGACATGTGGCAGACTCAAGCTTAGTCACGTGTCACCTCCTCATTATCCATAAACAAAAACTTGTGACCAATAGAATGATGCCAGCGAGCCTGTGAATATTCCAATAATATGTCGAAGGAATCACCACAAGAATATACCAAGAATATTCCTTTTGCTGACTGGGTTGTACGGATGCCCAATTAGCATCACTATCAGCACCTGCAAAATTTTTACCTATTTGACAAAGTGAACAGATCGCTTTTCTAGGAGCATACAGTGTCCATTTCATGTGAAATGAGTTGTGCTAGATTCAGGATGACTAGAGCTACACGATCGTTCAGGTTCCACACCATTCTTATGATTTTGATTTTTTGGCAAATTTTGAGCTCTTGATCACTCTTCCCCACTGAAAAGTTTTGGTCCCAAAAAGTTCACTTTCAATAGTTCAAAATTTGAAGGTATAGTTCCTTCACTTTTCCAAACTTGATCCAAATGAGGATTGTAGTACTTTGATTTGTACTTGTCTTGGATCTTTCTTAAGTTTAACTTGAAATATAACCCGACCAAAGAATTCAAGTTTAATGTTCTTCTCAGCTTGTCCATGTTGCTATGGCCATCCACAACAACATCCCTCCCAAGAATAATTCCCATGGTGCTCTTCTACAAAATTATTATCAAGGATAAGATCCAAAAAATACTTTGTAAAATGAACCAAACACGTTTCACATAGTGAATACTTGTATAATTGAGTGCTTAACACATTTGTAGTACAACGAATGTGCTGCAACTACTCATACAACAATTTTAAAATGCTTTCTTAAACTACAAATAGAAATGAATTTTACAAGATGGAATAAACTTGACTCCCAAATTTTCCATTCAAATTGACTATCAACAAGCCAAACTAGCATAACAATGCCAAAAAAAACATTATTGCATATAAGTGATTTATTTATGAACATCACTTTTACAAATTGCCCAACTATGGGGATATGAAAGTAGTGCAAAACAAATATTTACAAACTTCAGCTGGACAAATAATCCACCCATTTCTTACCCAACCAGGTAAATGAACCCTCTATTTGAACTTTTTCTCCTTCTGGAGCTGCTTCAGGGATGGTCGCATCTTGCGTCATTTTTCCTTCTGTCACTTCCTCTTTTGGTGCTTGCATAATTTTCTTGCCCTTACCAAGATGAAGTTGTGGAAACAATTTCCAACACTTCTCAACCCAATGCACACTTATATTGCAGTGAGTGCAAAATTTCTTTTGAGCTTCTCTTGGCTCACATGTCTTTAACCTTGGATGAGATTTTCTCTTTTCTGTCTCAATTCCATTATACATAAAAATCTTCTTGATGATTGCTTTCCTTTTACAACACATATACACAATGGTCAGAAGAAAGGAAAAAGGTGCATGGAAACACATTCCTCAACATGTTATTCAAATCAGCATGTTGTTTTCCATTATGAAAAGCATTTGAATTAACAGGGTGATTATACCTCTTTTTTTGTCCTTTGGTTTACACTTCTCACGTGAGGAACTTGCATGGAAAGAAGAACTTAGCTTCATTTCATCTTCGACTTGCTCATCTCTCTTTATAGATGTTTTGCACTTCAAGTCCTCCTTATTCTTGAGGAACCAAGCAGGTACCAATTCTGGAAGCAAATCCCAACATCTTGTCTCTTCATGTCCTCTCTTATGGAAAAAGGAACACGATACCCATGAGCTGTCACTAGAAGACCATTCTTCTTTTGCAACATAGCCTAAGCCTTCATATTTAGGCCTCTCCTTTGCCTCTATTGGATTTTTAATACCTTGATGGTTTACTCCAAGGCATCTTTCCTTGTAACCCATCTTGTTCAAGAGCTTGGATCTAATGCCTTTACTATGTTTTTCAAAGGTTGAAAATGAATTTACATCAACACTTTCATGTAAAGAAGAAGCATGTAAAAGCTTACCATTTGCCTCATCTTTTGATTGAGGTACAAAGATGTTTTCAAACTCTCTTTTGATTCTAGATGTGTTCCTCCTAGACTCTTTGGCTCTCTTCTTTCAGCTCCTTGAATTTGGGTGCTGATAAAACCTCATACTCCACATCATGTTGACAAAAGGTATAATCTTGTCTATCTTCCTTCTCTGAGGGAATTTCTACACTAGCATCTTGCATAAGAGTTGTAGAAAAACATGAATATTGTGGAGAAGATGGTGGTTTATCACCATTCTTGTTACCTTCTTCCTTTAGAGAACATTCTCCTCTTGGAGGTCTAGAGCTTTCACCTTGCAATTTAGTATTCCTCTCTTCATAGAGGAATTTCACCATTTCTGCCATGTCTAAGAAATCCTTTCTAAAAGCCTTCACAGCCTCTGACATTCTTGCAGGCTCTCCTCCTTGGGACATGGTTTGGTTGAAGCTTATTTTGCAACTTGAGGTATAACTAGTGGTAGAGATTGTAACAAACTTGCTCTCCTTTCCAAAACATTCTCCTCACTTAAGCTTCAAAACACATTAACTTGCAAACAACAGTCAATTCCTCCTTGCACAAAGCAAACTAGTGCTCTGAAACCAACTTGATTTGAATGTGGAATATTATTTTTCTATGCTAATATCCTCATTAGAATACAAAAATATGCTTGAGGTTTGTACTCCAACATAGCAAGTAAAAACATGATTTTTTATGTGTGTTTTCTTAAGTTAATTTCATGAAAAACTTTAAACATGAAATCAAAACACTGAATGGAAGCATGCATCAATCAATAATACACCAGCTATTGTTAAAGGAGTTCACCCTTCCTAGGCTACATCTCCTTGGATCAGCTCTAATGGCATGACCCCTTCTGATTATGCTCAATGTTTAGAAAAATAAGAGTACATAAAGTACTGAGAAATGGAATGGTTAGTTTCTCCTTCAAAGAAACAACTTCTCCAAGAGTTATCACTCCATATACATGTAAACCTACAGTCAAACATGTAAAATTTCAGCAAACAATGTTGAGATTGCAACAAGATGATGAAGCTTAGTGAAAAGAGTCGCCTTCACTAAGTAGGCCCGCAAGAAAATTATGGTGCAAGTTCTATTTTTGGATCACAGCAGGAGTGACCATAGTAGGGATGATCACAGTAGGAGTGATCACAACAGGAGTGATCACAGCAAGAGTGATCAAAGTCTATTTTTAGATTGGCTGTCAAAAATAGAAAAGTCAAATATTATTGTCTCATAATAATATTTGGACTATAAACTTGATCTTATTCTCTTGGAGCACTTCAGTTTGAGCTACAGATGTGGCACATGTAGCTGTCAAAAGGAAATATGCTTTCCTTGTGGGTCAGTTGAGTTGTTGCATGCATGACTTCAGTTAGAACTCAATCAGTTGAGTTTGGTGAAGTTGATTGTGGAGTTGATGGAGTTGTGTTCAGTTTGACTTGGTTAAACTAGTTGTAATTAGTCTAACTGCAAATAGACTAATGATGAGCTGTTAAAATAATTATTAACTCATAATGCAACTATAGAATACATCAGTTAAATCAATTACATGTTAGTGCATGTTCATTTCAGCAGGGACAGGTGTTAGAGGATCAGATTACTATCAGTTGTGACTATAGTTGTGCAGTTGTGCATGAGGATTTGCAAAATCAAGGGATTGAGTATGCCAATGAGTATTGCCCAGCATATGCCCAGTATTATAGCCTCTGCTCATGTATTTCCCAGTGTGAGTGATTCTTTGGAGGTAAATACGAGTTTGGTTAATCCATTCTCATTCATTCTTGAGCAGGTATTGAGCAGTGGAGGCAGGCAAGCAGTGGAATAGATTTGGAGATCAGATCTGAGTTGCATTGTGTGTAATAGGTGGAGATGGTACTGGATTGCTTGTGATAAGCATTGTACTTTGTAATGTTACATGTTCTCAATCATTAATATATAGATAGTGTGGGGTTTTCAACTGTAAGCTTTCCCCCGGTTACATACTATGTTAATGTGTGCATGCTCTTGATGTTTTATTGTTATGATGTTGCTAAATTGATGATCAACCTAGAGGAGCTTATGTATTGTGTATGTATTCCGCAATAGTACATGATCAGGATAATCTCCATTGAATATGTGTTTATTATTCAAAATTTCTACATGGTATCAGAGCTGTTGATCATCAGATCTACTATTCAGGAAGTGTTTACATCTTATTTCTTCAGGCAGATTCTGTAATTGGGCTAGGTAGCTCTGGATTCATCCTTCTTTTGGAAGGTGAGATATCTGGTGAATGCCCATACAGTCGATCTTTGTACGTGAAATATTTTGTTCTCACGAATTTTAGATCGGACGCGGTTGAGTTTGAGCTGGTGGAAATTGAATTTGCAGCAGTGTTGTTGAAATGTCTTTCAACGGATTGAAAATGTTATTCCAAAGCAAAAGCGACCTGGCACTCAAGGATAAACTCAGAAACAATAAGTGTGAGAATGGATATTCATCAAAGGTATCTGATGAAGAGAATTGCGCTTTGGCTGCCAAAGCAAAGAAAGGGAAGAGCAAGAAAGCTTCTCAGTCTGGTGCAAAAGGCAAGAAGTAGGACATGTCCAAGGTGAAGTGTTTTCACTGTCACCAGCACAGACACTATGCCACTAATTGTCCGCAGAAGAAGAAGAATAGGCAAGCTGCTAGATCTGCAGTAGGAGAGGCTCTAGCCTCACAGTTTGAGCTTGATTTTTCATTGATCACATGCTTGGTTTCAAGTTTGATGGGATCGGTGTGGTTCTTGGACAGTGGTGCGTCTTTTCACAAGACGAGAGATAGAGATTTGTTTTTTGATCTGGAGGACAAAGATCTTGGAGTGTACATCAAGATGGGCAATGATGGTAGATACAGTGCGACCAGTATCGGTACCATTTCCTTTGAGAGGGAGTCTGGTAAAGCCTTCGTATTGAAGGAAGTCATGCATGTTCCAGGATTGAAGAAGAATCTTATCCCTGTGGCGATGTTAGAAGACAAGGGGTATGATGTTGTTTTCAGCAAGGGAAAATATTTCCTGTGCAGCAAGACAACTGGTGAGACCCGGAAGATAGGGGTTCGAGTGAGGAACCTTTATCAGTTGCATGTAGATGGATGCGCAGCAATGGCGGGAAAGGCAGAAGGATTGGTGAGCCGAGATAATGGCGAGTTGTGGCACAGGAGATTGGGTCACCTTCACCATGGAGCCTTGAAGATACTGCAGCAGATCACTACAGGGCTTCCTAAAGGCACTCTTGCGCAGTCAGATCAGTGCAAGGGATGTACTTTGGGGAAGTTTGTGAAAGCCACCTTTCACGAGAAGGATAGTCGCGCCACGATGATCCCTGAGAGAATTCACACAGACGTGTGTGGAGCTTTCTCAGTTGCTTCGACAGCAAAACGCAGGTATTATGTGATTTTTGTTGATGATTTCTCTCGTAAGTGCTGGATCTTCTTCATGCAGAAGAAGAGCGAGACATATTCAAAGTTCTGTGAATTCAAAGCACTGGTCGAGAAGGATTCGGGGAAGAAGGTGAAGGCTCTTAGCAGCGATAATGGTGGTGAACACATCTCGGATGAGTTCAAGGATTTCTGCAAGGCAGAAGGGATTCGAAGAGAGCTCATAGCTCCCAATAACCCACAGCAGAACGAGGTAGCTGAACGGAAGAACAAAACGATTGTGGGTGTTGCACAGGCAATGTTGCATGATCAAGGCCTACCCCTTCACTTGTGGGCAGAAGCATGCAATACAGCAGTTTATGAGCAAAACCATTGTCCTCATAGGATTCTTGGCATGAGTACACCCGAGGAGGCTTATTCTAGTAAGAAGCCTGATCTTTCTCATTTGAGGATTTTTGGTGCTAACGTTTACGTGCATGTGATGAAGGATGCCAGGAAGAAGTTGGAGCTGACCACAGAGGTTGGGATATTTGTGGGGTACACTGATACGCCCCACAACTATCGTGTGTATTTGCCAGACAATGGTAAAACTGTTGTGCGACAAGATATAAAATTTCAGGAGGAGAAAGCCATGAAGTGTTTGCTTGAGAGGGAGCTACACTTGCATACAGATGAGGAGCTATTAGTTCCTAAGGATGAGCTTCAGGACTTGGATCAGCCACAGGAAGAGGTTCATGGAGTGGAAGAGACCACTCATGCAGCGCCAACCATCAGAGGGCGAAAGCGCTTGACAGAAGCTGAGCGACTGACTCAAGATGCAGAGAAAGTTGTAGGACCACCTACAACCCAACACAAGCAGAGAAAGTCACCTGATCGGTACATTGGATACATGGCTCTTATGAGCAAGTGTGTTGTGACTGAGCCATCCTCTTTCGTGGAAGCTATGGAGGATCCATCATGGGTAGACGCCATGGTGGAAGAGTATGATTCTATTGTCAGAAACAGTGCATGGGAGATTGTTCCTAGACCGGAAGGGAAATCAGTGTTGGGTTCGAGATGGATCTACAAAGTTAAGCAGGAAGCTGACGGGAGTGTGGAGAAGTACAAGGCAAGATTTGTTGCTCGAGGCTTTTCACAGGTAGAGGGGATCGATTATGAAGAGACCTTTTCACCTGTCACAAGGTATTCTTCCATACGGACGATTCTTACTCTCTCAGCACAGATGGGATGGCACATTCAGCAGATGGATGTGAAGACTGCGTTCCTCAACGGAGTCATTGAGGAGGAGGTGTACATTGAGCAGCCTGAAGGCTTTGAGGTCTTCAGTAGCGAGTCACATGTGTGTAGGCTCAAGAGAGCGTTGTATGGGTTGAAGCAAGCACCACATGCTTAGTACACACGGATAGACAACTATTTCACAGGACTTGGATTCTCCAAGAGCGAGGCAGATCCTAACCTATACCAGATTGTGGTGGAGGGTAAGTTGCTTATCATTGTACTTTATGTTGATGATTTGATTCTAACGGGTGATGAGCTATTGATACTATCATGCAAGGATGATCTTGCTAAGGAGTTTGAGATGAAGGACTTGGGCCTCCTTCACTATTTCCTAGGATTGGAAATATGGCAGCGCAGTGGTGGACTGTTTGTTTCTCAGGGAAAGTATGCTCAGGAGATACTGGAGAAGTTCAACATGCATGGCTGCAAGCCTATTGATACTCCTCTTCCTGGATGTTGGAGGAAGGAGGATGCCACTTCGGGAGAAAAAGTGGATGCCATTGTTTATCGACAGTTGGTGGGGTCGCTGATGTATTTGGTCAATACACGACCCGATATATGCTATGCAGTTAACCAGCTTTCACAAGCTATGGTTAAGCCTACCAAGCTCTTCTGGAAGGCGAGCAAGCATGTATTGTGTTATTTGAGAGGCACATCGGGATATGGATTTTGGTACAGACAGGAGGATGAGGTGAAGCTATGTGGCTTCACAGATGTAGATTGGGCAGGGAGCCCAACGGACAGAAAGAGCACATCAGGAGCGGTCTTTAGTATTGGATCGACAGCAGTTTCTTGGTACAGCAGGAAGCAGAGATCCGTGGCACTCAGTTCAACAGAGGCCGAGTATATGGCAGCAAGTTTG
Organism: Pinus tabuliformis; assembly: GCA_031772625.1. Taxonomy (NCBI): domain Eukaryota; kingdom Viridiplantae; phylum Streptophyta; class Pinopsida; order Pinales; family Pinaceae; genus Pinus; species Pinus tabuliformis. The sequence continues at coordinate 515,282,223 of CM062810.1, forward strand.
GCTGCATGCGAGGCTATATGGATGAGGAAGATCCTGGTTGCTTTGTTCGGTTCTCATTTGGATCCTACTATGATTTACTGTGATAACTAGAGTTGCATTAAACTCTCGGCTAATCCTATATTTCATGATAGATCTAAGCATATTGACATCAGGTACCATCATAGCAGAGATTGTGTGCAGCGGAGGATCATGTTGCTTTCATACATTCCAACGGAGGATCAGGATGCTGATATTCTTACGAAGGCTCTCACCGGGAGCAAATTCGAATACCACCAAGGTAGGATAGGGGTTGCTGATAATCCGTATCTTGTCGAGAGGGAGTGTTAATATTGCAACAAGATGATGGAGCTTAGTGAAAAGAGTCACCTTCACTAAGTGGGCCCGCAGGCAAATTATGGCGCAAGTTCTATTTTTGGATCACAGTAGGAGTGACCACAGCAGAGATGATCACAGTAGGAGTGATCACAGCAGGAGTGATCAAAGTCTATTTTTAGATTGGCTATCAAAAATAGAAAAGTGAAATATTATTTATAAGAAGAGCTTCAGCATAAATCACACATAGAAAGACCTTTGTCGACACGTTTCGAACCAACCAGTGTGGTTCATCGTCAGGACAAGTTGAAGAAATAGATCCAACTTAGCAAGTTAAATAGTTTGAGCAGAGACTCCAACGGCTAAATCGACCAACGACTAATCTTGACCTTCGAACCCAGGTCAAATTATTATTCATTAATTTAATATTATTATTATTAATAATATTAATACATAAAATATTTTTAATGGTTAGTTTTAAAAATTAATTAATTAATTAATAATTATATATATCTATATATATATATATATATATATATATATATATATATATATATATATATATTAAAGTTATAATATTAGGTTATTAAGATAAAAGTTAGCATCGCTGAGACTCTCTAGTTTACCATAGCACCCATAGAATTCAACCTGCAAAAAGAATATCTAGAAGTGCTCCTTTGATTCTAAAACCTACTCCAATGGGTCCAGAATTTCCAAAAATGGCTACCTAGCCTCTTTTTGCATCCAATTTGGGTGAAAACTAGAGAATTTATGACCTCCCCTAGTTTTCCCACTATTCTCTCTACATTTTCCCCAAAATCCAACGTCATCCTACAATTTTTCCTACCAAGCTCTCTAACTAAGTGACATTTTCACCAAAAATTGGGCAAAATTGTCGAAACTTTAAAATGTCCTCTACTGCTTAAGTTCTAAAAACTCTGGCCACATGCCTGGGGGTTGAGGCCAACGGCTCACCCTCGTCGGCCAGCCCCCCCCCCACTCCATCACTCACATTCCGTTCACATGGCTAGTTTTGTGGTTATGGTTATCGATGCGATTATGGTTTTGGGGTCGTGGTTAGCCCCTGACCATGGTCCGTGGACTAGGGTTGGGGGTTAAACACTGCCCCATCCCCCAAACTCACAAACCATATCAGTTTAAATTATACCACCTTCCCCATATAGTTAAGAAACACTGTGTGGGTGTAGTGTTAGTGCTTGGTCTATGCAATGGGAGGTCTTGGGGTGGAGCCCGGCCTCTGCCCTATCTGCCATAATAAATTTTAATATGCCATTAGGAGGACACGTGATGGCCTCAGGCTTATCCACATGTCACCTCCTCATTGGCCAAAAACAAAAACTTGTGACCAATAGAACGATGCCGCCGAGCCTACGAATATTCCAAGAATATATCAAAGGAATATACCAAGAATATTCCTTTTTCTGTCTGGGCTTTATGGATGCCAAGTCAGCATCCCTGTCAGCACCTGTAAAATTTTTACATGTTTGAAAAAGTGAACACGTCACGTTTCTGGGAGCATACGGTGTCCGTTTCGTGTGAAACAAGTTGTGCTGATTGAAGATGATGAGCACTACGTGGTCGTTCAGGGTCCACACCATTCTAACGACTTTGATTTTTTGGAAAATTTTGAGCTCCTAATCAAGAGCTTAGATGTGTGTGGACCATTTTCTACATTCTCAGTTGCAAAGCACAAGTATTATGTGATCTTTGTAGATGAATTTTCCTGCAAATGTTGGATCTATTTTATGAAGAAGAAAGATGAGGTTTATTCAAAGTTTGTTGAATTTAAAGCCTTAGTTGAAAATGAGACTAGAATAAAAATTAAATCCCTTAGAAGTGATATGGAGGAGAGTATGTTTCTAATGCCTTCAAAGAAGTATGTTCCAAGGAGGGTATTAGAAGGGAGTTAATTGCACCTCACAACTCACAAAAAAATGGGGTGGCAGAGAGGAAAATAGATGCACTGTAGGGGCTACAAGAGTAATGTTGCATGATCAAGGATTGCCACTATACCTGTGGGTAGAAGCATGCATTAAAATTGTTTATTTGCAAAACAAGAGCCCTCACAAAATTCTTGCAATGATCACACCTAAAGAGGCTTTCACTGGGAGGAAGCCAGATGTCTCCCACTTTCACATTTTTGGATCCAAAATTTTTTATCATGTCTCCAAAGATAGCAAGAAAAAGTTGGAGCCTAGTACAAAGAGGGGAATCTTTGTAGGATACTCAGAGACACCTCATATTTACTCGATGTATTTTCCCTCCCTTAGGATAACTATGATGAGGAGAGATGTCAGATTTGATGAGGAGAAGGCCATGAGAAGCTCCCTAGAGTGAGAGCTGAGCATTCCACCAGAGGAGGAGCTTCAGTCAAACCCACAAGATATTTTGGAGAAGCCACATGTGGAGGAGAAGAGAGCAGGTGAGGTGGAGGCACCCACTCACACATAGACTTTTAGAGAAGGGAGGAAGAGAACCAGGGAGGCAAAAAGTTGGAATAGGTTAGAGCTCCTAGATCCTTGCATAGACAAAGGAGATCACTAGACATATATACCAGATATATGGCACTCATGATAGAACTCTTTGATTTTGAGCCTTCTTCATTTGAAAAGGCAATTTCCTAGCAGGTGTGGGTAGATGCCATGGTGGAAGAGTATGACTCCATCATGAAGAATGATGCTTGGGAGGTTGTGCATAAACCTGAGGAAAAATATGTTATTAACTCCAAGTGGGTGTATAAGGTGAAACATGCAACTTACAGTAGCATTGAGAAGTACAAGGCTAGATTTGTGGCAAAAGGCTTCTCCCATTTAAAGGAGCTTACCTTGGCCCATTTTAATACAATACACAAGCCATATTAAAATAAATGTTCCCACTATCTCAAAATGTCATATTAATCTCTTTTGAAAATCTTCTTAACGTTAAGACTACTAATGGCTTTCAAAACATGTATATGTTCAAGTAATCACACCTTTTTTTCGTTAATCTAGTTTCAAAGATAAATATAGATCTGTTGAGCCTCAACTAAATATATGATGACCCATTTATAAAATTACATTGGTCCGTTCTTAAAAATGTAGTTGATTCCTAAAAAAAAATACCACTAACCTTATTCAAAATGCATCCTCCTATATCTTCCCTAGAGTAAAGCTATCAAACTCTTTCACCATGCCTTTCTGCTATCAAACTCTTTCACCATGCCTTTGAGAAATTTGAAAAGAAAAATATCGAAAAATATCATATTATAATGCTTTTGAAATGATATTAAACCAATATGAAATAATAATATTTTAATGCTCAAAGTCATCGAAACAATTAAGAAGAACATGTTTGAACACCTCCTAATAATACATTATGCTAATTTGAAAGAATAGGTTCAAATGCTCCCCATAAGATAATTTGAAAGAATAACTTGTGAACACCTCAATCGGTCAATCAAACTTTTTTTTAAGAAGATTTTACAGCTCATAGTGTTTAAGGCAACTCGCTAACCAATGCCTCTTTCCTTTATATATGAAATTAAGCTTTTATTTTTTCACTCCAAAAAGTATTGCTAATAAATTAATTTGACTTTTAACTCTTATATATATATATTCCTTAAACAACTTTAAACATTTTAATTTTTAATAAGAGTATGCAATAAAACACATGTAAACCTTTAATTAAAAAAATATCTCATTATCATCTTCAAAATTTAAGATGTGTGAATTTCAATTCACATGAACTTCGTTTTATAAAAAATTTAAAAAAAAATGGATATAAATAAAAACATTGAAATTGGATTTGAATTTGAAATTATATATATATATAAGTTTTTCTATATACATAATTTTTTAAAATTATTTTTATTTTATTTTTTTTATACACTTTAAGTAGAGAGATTTAAACAGGGAAGTCTATATTTAAGCCTAAATACAAAATAACCCATACATAATTGTGTGCCTAAGTCAATGACAAAATCATTAACCCACACCAAAATATATTGCTAGCAAATAAAATTACCAAAAAGGCCCATATAGTCACCATAGCTAATACCTTGATAATAAAAACACAGAGAATCCAAGCCGATGACAAAACCATTAACCCACCACACATTACATTGTCACCAAAATATAATTATCAGAATAGGATCACATAAATGCCATAGTTGGCACCATAATAAACAAGACACACAACAATATGTCAAGACAAGCAAGTAAAAAAAATAGAAGTCAAGACCTTAAAAATAAACATGTGCCCTACTACCATGGTCAAAGACAGAAGCATCATCCACCAAACTACTAAGCCACCTTGCTTGGTTACTAATCATTGTCTTATGAGGATATGGTTATAGGGACCCTCACACTAGAGCCCGAAGGGTCTATCAAATCACCACTATCTGATTCACATGTGATATGGCCTTCCACATGTGCCAGGTAAGAATCAATCATGTCCAAGAAGAAATGTTGGTTTATAAGCATCATTTTGATGTCTTCCAAGGTGTAAAAGCCATTATACTGCTCCACTTGCTCATCTTTCAAAACCATACCCAAGAGGGTCTTCATCTTATAGTGCAGAGCCACATAATTCAAGTATTGCTTCTTCATTCCCTTGGTGTGCCCAGGGTCAGTAACCCATGCTGACATATCCTCCATCATCTTGGAATCGAAATGAGATTACCTTTCAATCCCTACTTGAGTTTTAAGCTTTCGAATTTCTTTCCTAGTATATAGAAGAACCACATTGAAATAGGTGGTAGTAGAGCCATGAGCAAGGAGTCTCACACCTCTCTAACTTTAAGGAGCATTGTCACCTCCCCCCATCTACATCACATTCTCTGCCTCATCAACATAGTTATAACCTAGGGGTGCACCTGGAACAACTACTATGAATTCCTCTCTTTGCAAAGAAACAAGAAATTAAACTATACCCACCAGTGACAAGAACAGGACACCACCCTAATATATCATCCCTGAAGCTCAAAACATAAACCTCAGAGTGGTTATAGATTCCATCGTGAAATAAGGAAGCCTCAGAAACCTCTACAATGGAATCAAACCCCAACACCATTAAACACAAGAAGAGACACAAATGTAGCCAATAGCCCTAATCACTTACTCAACACATGCAACCCCTAAAAACCACCCGCTCAGGCCTCTCTAACCTCATTATAACCTTAGGATGTCAGTGCCCTAAATCATTAACCCATGCAATAACATACTTCCTAGACTTTGACAAATTCTAGGGGCCCCTAACCAGGAGAGACATACAGAATGACAGATTACCCCAATCCTTAACTACAACATTAGACTAATGTTGTAGACACAAAGATGAATACTCTAAGACCTCAAACCTAGACATGACATTGCAAATAAACAAAATAAAAAATTAACCATACAACCAAAGAAAACGACCTGAGATTCCATGAAGGAAGTGGCAATTGAAATTGATACCAATCCACTTGACTTCAAAGTTCCTAACAACAATACACAAACCAAAACACCCATGAATCTTCATCATTTCTTCCATGACCCTCACACACCAACACCTTCACCTCTCTCTGCCATAATTCCTAACTTAAGTCTCAATGCCAAGCTCTTCACTAACACAGACAAGACAAAATACATGCAACATGAGCCCAAGGATCAAAGCTCGCTTTTGATTGAACCCCAAACAACAAATCCTAAACCCTCCATACGACCTCAATTAATTGCAAATGCCAGCTGGAACATTGCCTATCGATGCATGTGATGGCAAAGTCGCATCCTCATCTCTTAATTACCCATCATGTACGGGGGATAGCGGGAGTTTCCTCTAAAGCCCTTGCTTCCACCTCATTAACACCTCCATTGGGTGTTAAACTTTCAAATACTAAAATCATCTTGAATTTTAAAATCAACTAATTACTAAAACTTAAGTTTCAAGGAAGGATATGATAGCAAACGGGATAACAATTTCATTTAGATAGTAAATTTCTCATGTGATTTTTTTTCCTTCTTCAAAAAATCCAAGTGTAAAAATATTTGAATCGTTTTTTTATAGCAGCACCATCAAAAACCCTTAAAACACGCAAAATTATAAAACTTAACCATTATAACCAAAAGTTTCAAAATTTTCATTAAAATAATTCCCAACAAAAAAACATCACCTCGTTAGAACTCCACCAAATTGGGTACATTGGAAAACTCCAAAAAGAGTGTAAGAAGTTTGTTTCTCCAACAAAGTTTAATATCATTTTAGTGCGTTGTCGCAACGGATATGAAAATAATCACATTTGAGTATGAACCATGAGATAATTGCAAACTGTATTGCGCATAAATTAGAATATACCTGGAATAAAACGACAAATGGACGAGAGGAAGAATGAGACGCACAAATAAACAAATCAATCAATACATAAATATAATAATAAACAAGTTTGTTTGACTTTTTCACCCATCCAAAGGCACAAAACCTATATCTGTCGGTATAACACACAAGTGGGTCTCTGTCTCTGTGACATAAAATTAAAGGCGTCGAATGAATAAATTAATCACACAAGAAGTAATGTGAAGCGTGGCATTTTTTTTTTAATCCCGGGCCACTTCTGCTGAGTAATGGATGTGAACCTTGACTTTCAGGCTTTATGCTTCTAAATTACTCAATGCCAAACCATTCTCAACTACCTAAAATGGTTTTCAATAACAAATTTCCCTGGGGGCGAAAGTGTTCCCATCAAGTACCTGAACGCCATTTCGTATAGGACATCAAGAGCCTTGATTGTTTAAAACGTTATGGTGGCCCGCTGGTTCGGCTAGAAAGCGATCCATCTATTAAGGGGCAGTATACCATTTATTAGATTTAAGTGATTACAAAATCCAAGGTGAGTGTATTAATAGATAAATAAGTCCAAAAATATTGGTTAACCTTGGCATTTATATTGGGAATATGCGCAAAACCAACGATAATGACGGAGTGCTTGCCTCTTCTCTTTTATGAAATCCTCTTTTTTATGAAATCTTTTTTTTTAAGAAATCAGTAGTTTAATTAGATTTTTTTTAACTCGGAGATTATAGAAATTTTGGTAAGATTTTGATAAAATTTAGTAGAGATTTTTGTAAATCTAAATTACAGTTGTCAAACTTTAAAGTTTTGGGTACTTTATAAGTTTTTGATGGTGCTCAATCTATTTCCACTATCAAAAACATATGTCAAATAATATTGGTGGTGCAAGATCTTTTGAAATTTTCTTACTAAGATTCCAGTTATTTTTGGCCATCCAGGCAATTCTGCTAGGAGTCGTCAAAGGCGGAGGAATTGGCTGAACGGCAAAAGTGACCAGAATCCAGGCAAAAAAATTTCAAAAATACTTGTAAAAACAATGTTTGAATCATGTTTTGGATAATAACAACACTATCAAACACATCTAAGACACCTAAAATTTCAAAATTTAATAACTATAACTTGAATTTACAAAAATATGATTAAAATTTCCATAAATTCTAATGAAAAAAACAATGGCATTCCTCTAACTCCGTAGAAACTGCATCTTTATATTTGGAAAGAATGCACGGTATTGGTTCACAGGTTTCGAAAAAGTCTCATCCATTTGTATTGACATTCTCCCACACACGTCTCGGTTCCTTATCACCTCGGCATGTGCGCGGTAAAAGGTATTTTGAATTATAGAAGCCGGGAGAGTAATGTAAGAGGCAGACATGCATTATTACAGTTTAAAAATACCTTGCCAACGGTTAAAAGCTACACTTACCCACAATTATATTTCACACTTCTTACTCCCCACTGTCACCTCAGGTTTCGACTATCTCGAAACTAGTTCAGAATTTTGGAGAAAACAAAGCGCAATAGGTAAATCAGAATCATGAAACGTTTTTCCCGAAATCTAACAAAACGTTATACAAAATTTATATGATAATTATTTATATAAAAATTAAGAGGTACATCTAAATATTTTATTATTCATTTTATTAATGTTAATTTGAAATTATTTAATCGGTTTTGAAGATGTTAAATATCTTATATATATTTTTAATATATATATAAAGAAAGTAGATGTTAAAAAGAGTTGTTTTTAGTGTTATTTTTTAGTGGGTTTTTTCATTTAATTTTTTTAAAGTCTGGTAGGAATTTATTGAAATCACAAGTTTGATGGGTAAGTCTACACAATCCAAGTGCTTTAGGGGTTTTTGGGATGCTAAATCCATATATATATTTTAAAAACTCATTTAAATAACACAAATCAAAATTTCACCTCAATTTTTTCCACAGCCTCGGAAAATCCAAAAAGTCTCACTAAAAACAACTCTGATATGAAAATACTTAATTTATAATTTTTATTAAAAAAAAATTATTATTATTTTTTTCTTAAAATATTAAGATCAAATTCATAATAATTATTATGGAAAGGTTATGCCATCTCTGTGAGAGGATGAAAATCACTTCCTCTTAGAGTGCCCTGCATACAACCACATTAGATCTCAATTTCAAAATCTTTGTTGCAATATTGACCTTCCTATTCTTTTACGATGTCAAAATTACAGTGAGCTTGGAAGGCTTCTTTCCAAGCCTTTTGAGCATAGGAATAAATCTTAAATCAAGCTAAATAATTTGTTTCTTTAAGTTCGATAGACCAAACTTTGGTCTCAATGGACGTTAACCACTATCATAATCATATAAATTTTATTATTAATAATATTATTAATATGGAAAAATTTACAACTTTCACATCCACAACTCTTTACTTCCAATTTATATATATATATATAAATTATATTAAAATATTTTATTGAAAGTGGACATTAATATATTTTTTCCAAAGGAAAAAAACGAAACTTTTTATTAAGGTTATAAAAAGTTTACATTGCATATGCTGAGCATCACTGTTCATTCTGAGTTCTGTCAAGTATGGTTTACAAAAATATTTTGCCTTATGCCTGAAAACTGTTCCCTTTGGGAGCTGTAGCTATCCCTGATTTGAGCTGTCCTGTGTTTCTTTTGTGCACAGAAAGACTATGAAGCTGTCATGCTGTAAAAAAACTGACAAAACCGGGTCTCCTCATGATTGAGGAAAACAACCCATAGCTGAAGAGTTTTAGAAAAGCCGCATTGTCGTTTCTGTTTGTTTTGAGATTTTATATACACAACATTTTTTATAATCCGAGAAAACAACAAAAAGTCCCTGCCAGAGATATCAGGACGGATGAATGTATGGGGGCTGATCTGATCTTCTGATTTGGCCTTGTTCGTCTTCTTCTATTTGCCAGTTGCCCAGATCCTGTTGAAGACCATCTTTAGATAGCTTATCCACCAAGTCGTTTCTTTCCCTGAAAATGTGACATATGGAAAAATTATTAAACATTGATTTCAGTCTTTGAACCTCTCCCAGAATTTGTTTTAAAAATTGATTACTGCATGTACGTTGACCGGTTACCCATCTGATCACATTTTGGGAATCCCCAAAGATTTGAATAGTGAGGGTGTGCCTTTGAATGAGCCAGCATAAGAGAAGTTTGAGGGCAAGTAATTCTGCATAGTTATTGGAGCCAGATCCTAGCCCCACGGAAGCTTTTAGGGAGTGAGATGGGGTTTCATGGATGACGAGTCCTGCTCCTGCTTTGTTGTTTTGGGATGCACCATCGAAGAAAGCCCAAGGGATTCCTTCTGCGATCTGAATTTCAGGAACAATTCTTTGGGAGGAGGATTCCTTAGGTTCTGGAATACTAGAGAAGATGGCAGCGCCCTGAGCTGCTATGATTGCTACCGGGGTCTCTTTGTCCTGAAAGATACTCTTGTTCCTAGCGATCCATATCCCCCAGCTGATGATTAGGGGGAGATTGCGAAGGTTTCCATTCGGATGCTCATTCCACCACTTCTGCCAGGCTTCTTGGATATTGTTGCCTTCCCAGACAAGTTGTTTGTTCAAAAGAGTTCCAGTCTCACCCCATATCTTTAGAGATTCCGGGCATTTTAGGAATAGGTGGTTAATGGATTCTGCTTCTGCTTTGCATAAGGTGCATCTCCCAGGCCCGTGCATGAATCTGGTCTGCAATATATCCCAGGTTGGGATTTTGCTCCTTAAAATACACCAGAAAAAGATTTTAGATTTTGGAGGGCTCTTAAGTTTCCAGAGCAGTTTTGACCACCACTCCGGATCTCCCCACCCTTTCCTTGTCATAAGAAAGGAATATCCATTCTTAGGGGCATATGACCCGGAGTCTGCATGCGCCCAGATTAGCTCATCTTGCCTGTCGGACAGCCTTACATTGGACCTGAAGAGTTCCTGGGTGAAAGTATTCCAATCGTTCCACCATCTCTGATCCAGATCCAACTCTTCTCCATTCTTCCAGGCTTGCCCCCAAATGGATGAGAGACCTGGCTTCTCCACTTGGCTGAGGAAGCGGAGGCCTTTCCTTTCCAACTGCTGAATCAGGTCAGGGGGAAGGGCATAGTTGCCATTGCAGCCAACCCAAGGATCCTTCCCAATCTTTACCTTTTCACCATTCCCGATCTTCCAAGCTAGACCTTGCTCTATCACCTTAAAAGATTCCAAGGTGGCTTTCCAGATAGCAGAAGCATTCTTTTGAGTCTTGATTGGGTTCCTGATCCACTCTTCCAGGGGGGCTGGATCAATGTATTTTCTTTTTACCGTTCTTGTCCAGAGGTTTTCCATCTTTATGAGACGCCAACCTGATTTGGCAGCCAAAGAAAGTCTGAAGTCTGGGAGGCTTTTGATCCCCCAACCACCCCATTCCTTTGGTCTCGCCACTTTCTCCCATGCAACCCAAGGGAGAACCGAGGATTCTTTGTTCCCGGCCCACAGGAATCTGCTACAAATTCTCCTAATTTTCTCCAGGACTCCTTTTGGGACCCAAGTTAGCGCTGCCCAGTAGACTGGGATGGCAAGAAGCACGGATTTTATTAGGGTCAGTCTCCCTGCTCTGGAGAGCCATTTGAAACTCCAATGACTAATTCTTGCTTCAATCTTTGCGATTAGCCAAGACCAATCCTCCTTCCTATAATCATTTGGCTTCAACCAGAAACCCAGGTACTTGAAAGGGGAGCCCATGCTGCACATTTCATATGGAAAATATGTACTGAACTGTTCCTTATCAAGTCTGTTAAGACCCTCTTCGATGATTTGAGATTTCCTGGGATTGATCTGCATTCCGGTGGCTTTTAGAAAAAGCTCAAAAATCATTTTTAGCTCCTTGAGTTCATTAAGGGAGCCATTAGTAAAAATCAGAATATCGTCTACAAAAAGTATATGAGTTATGAACAAGTTTATTGCTGCCTCAATACCATTTATCTTACCTTCCCTTTTGCTTTTATGAATCAGCTGACTGAGACCTTCAGCCACTAGGAGGAATAGCAAAGGGGACAGTGGGCAGCCTTGCCTCAGCCCTCTCTGTCCTTTGAAAAAAGAGGTAGCAGCTCCATTGATGAGGATAGCATAGCTGACATCTGTTATACACCCCATGATCCATCTGATGAAGTCCACTTTGAAGCCGAGGTGCGTTAATAGCATGCGAATGTATGTCCAGTTTATCCTATCATATGCTTTTGAGAGGTCAATTTTAATCACCCCTCCCTTCTTGTTTTTCAACTTAACACTGTGAAGGACCTCCTATGCCACACCTATTGCCTCATGGATTTGTCTTCCGTTCAAGAACCCGAATTGTTCAGGAGAGATATGCCTTGATAAGATTGGTTTGATCCTGAGAGCTATAACCTTTGCGATTATCTTGTAGATGCTGTTGCATAAGGAGATAGGTCTGAAATCCTCAAAAGATTCCGAAGCTTCCTTTTTAGGAATGAGGGCGATGAAGGTTGCATTGAGAGGACTGTAGACTTCTCCCTTCAATCTTGACTCCTCCACCACTTCTGTGATTTCTTCTCCTATCTGCTCAAAAAAGTGTAAAAATAGCTCTATTGACCAACCATCTGGGCCAGGACTTTTCTCTTTTGCCATAGACTTTATTACACTTTCCACCTCCTCCTTGGTGACAGGGTCCATTAAATGGTTCGCTTCTTCCTCCTCCACATATCTATGGAAACACTGAGCAGTTTGGATGACTTCCGCTATGGTGATCTCACCGGGATCTTTGAAAAGAGATTGGAAATGATTCACCCCAAGGGATGAGAGAGCCTCGAAGGTCTTAGCTTCCCTTCCATCTTCAGATTTAAGACTCCATATAGTATTGGCACTCTTCCTCCCTTTGGCATAATTATGAAAAAAGCTAGTGTTTTCATCCCCTGCTTTGAGCCATATAGCTCTGCTCTTGAGCCTCCATTCTTCCTCCTTTGCCAGCAGGATTTGATTCTTGAGCTTCTCCAGGCCTACAATTTTCTCCTTTGATTCTTGAGTTACATAGCTGTCCGCCTCTATGCTTTCAAGCCTTTGGAGTTCCTCATTTATCCTGGTTAGATCCTCGTTCTGTTTCATATGCCACTCCTTTGCCCAGGATATTGTTGCCTTTTTCAATCTTTTGAGGTTTTCCATAAATAAGAAACCTTTATTTTCCTGGGCATCTCTGACAGGGTGAACCCAGGTTTCATTAAACAGCTTATTGTAAGATTCCTCTTGGAGCCAGGAGGCATTGAATTTGAAAGGAGAAGGGGGTTTTATGGGACCTTTGGAGAGCTCCATATAGATCGGGAAGTGATCCGAAGACCCCCTTTCTTCTGTCCATTGCCTGAATAAAGGGATATCAGCAGCCAGATCCTCATTGATTAAGAAGCGATCTAAGCGTTTTGCCACCCTAGCTTCTCCAATTCTTTTATTCCTCCAGGTAGGCTTCAGCTTGATGAAATTTGCTTCTATAAGATTGTTGGAGGCTAGAAGGTTCCTAAAGAAATCAGATTGTGGATCCTCTCTTGCATTAGGACCCCAGGTCTCCGCTCTGCCTATAGAAAAGTTCAGATCTCCTCCCATCACCAAGGATTTATTCTTCACAAGGGAGCTCTCCATCAGATCATTCCAGAAGGGGATCCTTCCTTGACAAGGCCCATATATATTAATTATGGAAAAGGGGAAATCAAAATCTAAAGATTGGCACTCAATCCCCATTGCCTGTTTCATTCCCCATTGATTCAGGATCTTGATTCTTCCTTCCCTGGTCCCCACTGCCATGCCACCAGAGTGACCATCGGCATCCAGTGCTGAGAAATCCCAACCTGGGAGAAGGCCTTTGAGCATAGATACCACCTCCTCCCCTTTCCCCAGGGTCTCCTGGAGAAGAATTACATCCGCCTTGGAGTTCAATACTAACTCCCTTAGGGCCAGTTTTTTGGGTTTACTAGCTAAACCCCTACAGTTCCATGAGGAGATGATCATTTTAAAACAGTGCCGGGGGCTTGCACTGCTCTAAGTGCCCCTGTGATGGAAAGCTGCTTCCCATCTGCCACATCATAAATAGCCTGAACTTTGGCCGCTGAGAGTTTTGACTTCCTACCCCTTTTTTTCCCGGGCTGGGACTGAGAAGGGGAAGGATCAATGCCCCCCATAGAAGGATAGGAACCAGGTTTTGTAACCAGAGAGTGAAGGTTATAGGGGCAATGGGGAAGCTGGGCCTGGGGGGAGGGATCATGGCAACACCCATCGCTATTCAAATCCAGGGAAGGAATAACAGCCGATAAATTTTCCATGCAAGTTTCAGTACAATTTTCCGAAATGCCATCAATCGAGTTTACATTTTTAACAGTGGTTTCGGGAAGAGGAAGATTATTGGGCAGATCCGCAACAATATGATTATCCAAACATTCGCCTTTATTTTCAATAAGAGTAGATGGAGATGGATTCAAAAGCATACCCTTTTGATCCTCGACAATGCTCGGAGTTGTGCTTAGAGGCTCCTCGACCGCGGGCTTTGTTGCGTCCTCTGGTAGCGCTCCATCTTTTGACATATCCATCGATGGTTACAGAATGTCAGCATCCAGAGCATGGTTCCCCTGTTGCAGATCTATGTCCATTAATTCCTCCTCCTTAGTTACAGCGGCCTCTTTGTTGATTTGATGCTGAGAACGCGGATAAATTATTTCCGTCCTCTCCCTCGTTCGCTGGAACCTCCTCCGCCTTCTTCCCAATGGGCATTCCTTAGCCAGATGCCCATATTCGTGGCATCGGTGGCAACGGAACGGCAAATACTCATAGTCCAAGATTTGTTCGAAAACATAGTCCTTATACTGAAGAATGATTTTCTCTGGCAGTCCTCCACTAGGGTTTAAACTTACCAGGATCCGAGCCATGGCTCTGTTGTTTGTTTCCAGGAAAGACATGTCCGTCTCTAAGTAAGTCCCCAATCTATTCCCGAGCGCCTTAAACACTGATTCGACCCAGAGGAATGATGGCAGGCCTAGTGCCCTAACCCAAACCGGAAAGACATCCATTTTTTCGTGCTGGATCGAACATAGGGCTCCAATTTTTGAGGAGTACTGGAATGTGCCCAAGAGACCAATTCCTCTGCAAAACCCAATCGGCCGCTTCTTTGGATTCGAACCGGACCGAGAACCAACCTTTCGGGAGAGACAAAACCAGAAAGTCTCTGATAAGATCCGAATTCCAGTTCCGCTTCCCCCAGGATTTGATGAATTCTGAAGAAAAAATCTTCCCTCTTACTCTGCCGACCAGAGTACTTTCAGCAACCACCAACACTTCTTGAATTTTGACATCCATCCCCAAGACCAGATTTCCTTCAACCCCTTGAGATTTAATCAATCTCTGTTTTTTCCTTTGCCCCTCTGCGATTTTTGTGACTCTGGGTATATCTCCTGGGCCTTCGTTCTCCTGTTGCTCATGATAAACACTGGGCCCGGGGGATTGGGGAGTAAGGCTGGCCTCCAATCGATGCTCCTTTGACGAATTTAGAAGTAAATTTAGGGAATCAAGACGGGTCTGGTTGGTTACCTGATGCCCCTGAAGTGGCCGCCTATCATCCCCCTTTGGCTCCTGGGGTTCTTCAGGACGCTGTTCCGGCCCTCCTCGCTATTTTGCACTATTTCTGCCTGCAGCAATTGTAGCCCTTGTGACGGGGGCCGAACTTCTTGCATTTCCAACCGGGCTGTGCCCTAGCTTCGATCCTAGGGTGACAATGTCTTCCAATCCGCCTGAGAGGACTGGTTCTACAAACCCTAGATGCCCTTTACTTCCGCCAGAAGGATAGATCGAGATCTGCGGGTTCTTCTGGCTCGAGGGTTGGTTCGAAAGTTGAAACTTACCTCCCTGGAAACCCTTTACCGTTTCACATTGATCCTTAGGCGGTGAGATGGGTGAAAAGTGTTGTTTCTCCGGCTCCGAACAGAACGGACGTGTGGTTAGGGTTTCCACCGTCCCGAAGTAGTGTTCAACATTCTGGGGAGTTGGGTCTTTCCCCCAGACAGAAAGAATATCTTCCATCGACGGGTCAAGATCGATACCCTCCTCCGCGATAACCATGGTTACTAGCTGGAGAAACAGTCGCTGTCGGGAGCTGGTAAAACACGGACCGTAGAAAAATTGTTCTGTTTTCTCCCTGCAGGTAATTACCTTCCGCTGCCGAAACCTCCAGATGTCTGTCCTTGCTGAGAAAGCGTCCACCTGCCTTTCAACCCTTGCTGCTACCAGAACGGGGGCTACTACCGAAGACCTACTCCCCGGCCATCGTTGCTGGGCCCTAACCTCAGCCCTACGGCCTAGATCTGGCTCTGCGCCAGCTGCCCAGGTCTCCCTGTCACCGCGCTCCATCCTCCGTGCTCCCTGTCACCGCGCTCCATCCTCCCGACCCACTATTGCGAGGTTCTTCTTCACATACATCACATTAATATATTTTATTTATTATGAATATTTAAAAAAAGTTATTAATATTCTTTTAAATAACATGTGATTTTTATATTTCTTTTATAATATTTCTTTTGTATTTTTTCAAAAATTTGATATAAAAATATGTTCCTTATGAATATTGAAATATTTTATTTATAGAAAACATTAAACTTCTATAATAAATATAATTTAGATATAATAAAATATTTTATATTTATGATAATATTATTTTGTATATAATAGAAGCATGTGTAAAAGTGATGTGCATACTTCTAGTCTAAAATTATTTTGTTAAATCTTAGGCTTTTATGGTCCATAATGTAGTAGGTCTTTCAAATTAATCACGTGACATTTGACATTGAGTAAGAGCTGGATTCTAGCTCTTTTATCTTGATTAATCCCCTCTTTTTTAGATAATGAGTAATTTCATAAATGTTAATATTATATTATATTTTTATTTTTGGGCATTCTCATTATCGATTTATCTATGGAATAGACATAAGATTAGTCAATACTATTAACTTGTTTTTATTTGACTATAATCAATTTATAAACAAAAATAGCTATTAAAAAGATTATTGCATATAAAATTATTAATAAATAATTTAATATTGTTAATAAATAATAAATAGTTTCTTGTATGGTTATTATAATAATAAATAATAATATTAATAAATAGTTTTATTTCTATTAATCTATTTTATTTATCTATTTATGAAATAGAAATATTTCTATTTATATTTTTTATTTATATGATTTTGAATTTTTTTGATTAAAAAAGAATTGAATTTTTTATTTTTAAGTAAAAAATTGGTTATATATAATAATTTAGTATTATTGATAAATACTTTCTTATTTTTTATTATAATAATTAATTTATATATAATAATTTTAATATTATTAATAATAGTTAAATATTTATTAATGGCTACTTTGTGATCATTAGTTTTTTGAATTGAAATTAAAAATTAAAAATATATTAATTAAAAAAATTAATTTCTTAAAGGCTAATTCCGGACTCTGATACATCATTGTTGTCTACTTATTAAAATATTTAGATTTTTTAACCTTTATCGTGAGAATAAAGCACACTAACTAGTTCTAAACGTCCACCAAATAATACCAATATAATTAATACGAAAAACATACTTATTATAAAATTATCTTTTTTTTTTTAATTTATAAATTAAATATCCAATAACTAAGTAAACATTTATACTATACAGTTTCATTTAAATTGTTTCTCTACATATTCTTAGACTAGTCACTATGGGATATCCCAAGGTCATTATCATACATCTAAATTGTGGTTCCTCTCCATATTGAAATTCAATGTAATCTTAGAAATAATTCATTATAGTTTACATTCAATTTTAGAGTTCCAAGAAAAAAAATGGCTTTAAGATTAATAATGCCAAAGTTGAGTCCTTAACAAATTTGGCGACCCATTGTTAAGCGACATGAATGGACATTAATGATTAGAATACACACTTCCCTAAATTTCCTTGATTTAAGATTACAAGTGGTAGTTTATGAGCACGTGAGCTAGTAGCCTTTAGGGTCATGGGTTGGCAGAGAGGTGTCCGAATAATTTTCACTAATGAAATCAACTATTTTAGTTTTGGATGAAATCAAGCAAGAACATAGTTTTTGATGAATGATAAGTTTTTAGAAAAAATGTATTAATGATTTTTGAAATGTCTGAGTTTGGGGGTGAAAGATTCACCTATCATTAACATGAAAGATTCACCTATCATTAACATGAAAAAAGAACAAAGATGAAGAGAAATAGAAACCAATATTTTTTAAAAAGTAGTGGTGTCGAAAGAAACTTTAGAGATTAAATATTAAAATATATAATTAAATTTATTATTATTATTATTATTATTAAAATATAACTATAATTAAGATTTAAGTTAAAGAATAAATAATAACAAATTATTAGAAAGATTAATTCCTAATAAAACCAATTAACATTACTAAACTATTAAAAAAAATATAATAATTAAAGATGAATATTAACTTATAGAAATATTAATATTAAATAATTAATAAGACATATAGTTGCTAAATTTGACTTATTAGTAATCAATAAACAATAAACTAATAAATTATTAACTAACTAATAAGTTAAATTATCAATAATGATAATTATTAAATAACTAATAATTAATTAAAAAAAGAAAAGGGGAAAACCATTATTATAAAATAATAATGTTAATAACAAGATAAACCTATAAAGATTATTATTATTATATTAATATTAGTATTAATATTAAAGTCCATTCGTAAATAATTAATATTATAATTATTAAAAATTAGTTAAAAATATAGTGATTAAAATATTTATATTATTATTATATTAATATTAAAAATATCTGGTAAATAATTAATATTATAATTATTAAAATTTGGTTAAAAATATAATGATTAAAATATTATTAAGATTTAAATTTGATGGAATACTGAGTTAAAATAATGATTGATTAATATCATTAATCCCAACAATTAAAATATTAATATAAAATCAACCAATTTATTAAAATTAAAGTTGATTTAGATATTTATATTGTTAAAGACAATAATAAAAGAAATTAGGAACTTATGATTGTAATTAAAAAAAAAGGGATAGGGAAAAAAATAAAAGAGAGGAGAAAGGGTGAATAGCAAAAGGGTAAGAGGGAAAGTGAGCCAAGGAATAGCTTAGGATTAGGTAGATTGGAAGGAATTCTTGCCAGAAAGATAGTGGATGTTGGGACGCCATGATTGATTAAGCTTAATACCATCCTCTCTATTCAAAGTGTTATGACTCTTTTCAATTTCAAAGGCTTACCTGATTAGACGGGTGGTGTGAAAAGGAGTGGAGGAAAGGATTCTCACTTTATGACAGAAAATGAGATGCTTGATGTTATGAGAGTGCTCAACAATGGCTTATTTTGACACCCGATTATGGATGTTGTCAGCCATGTGCTCCTTAATATGGGCCTTAAATGATTTACATGTTTGGCATTAAATTATCTACCTGTTTACTTGCTAGAGGTAGTTATGGAGCAATATGCCCTAGATCATGGGAATCATAGTTCTCAACTATAGAATGGGTATAGGGAATAGTTCACACATAGTTTGGTTCTTGATGTGGATGATGTTAGGGCACATGATGTGGAACCTTCCTTTATAAGGGTAAGTTGACTTGAGGAAGATGAATTGATTTCACAACTTATCCCTTTGGTCATTGTTAATTTCTTTATTTGGATTCTAGTTTTACATGTTTGGATTGTAGTAGTATTTAGGCTAAAGGTAGTTGCATTGATGTTGAATTCTTCCCCTTGGCTCTCGAGGTAGTTATTTTCTAGGTAAGAATATAGCGACCTTGCAATGCTTTGGTTTCTTAGCTTGAAGTGATTGAATTGTTATGGCAGCTCCTTCCCTTGGTCTTGATGGTAGACATTGTGTGGAGTCTAGATTTGAGTACTTGGTCTTTAATGGTTCTCTAGCCTTTGAAATTTGAGTTTTGGAAATTGAAGGGGATGGATTCAAAATCTATCTCTGGAAGGTGGATTATTACATGCATCCCTGTCTCAAAATTCAAGGAAGTCTGGGATACAAAGGTACAATTGCAACTATGTTATAATTAATTAACAACCCAACTATCATCAATAATGAACATCTTGATTGAACAATAAAGACATATTCAATGTATAGAGGAAAAAATTAATAACCGATGGAGCAAAATTGAAGATCTATGACAAGGAGAGCTAGAGCTTAGAGAACTCTATCTCCCGTTTCCTTTGTGAACTATATTAATCTTCATATCCATCTTCATTCTGATTTAATGAAAAAGCTCCAACTATTATGCACTCCAACTATCAAACTTATTTATTCCCAATGTTTAAACAACACTCCAATACTAATTTAGATCACCATAAAAGTAAAATCCTATTTAATATTAGATGTCTTCTATCAAATATATACATATTACATACAGTTTTATAAAATTAGAATTTTTCCTATCATCTAATTTACTCTATATGTAATTATAAAATAATAGGATTTTGTTTTGCACAATTTTTTTATTTATTTAGAATTCATATAAAATTTATTATATTTATAATATTTTGAAAAATAAAATAATTAATTACTTATTTTATATTTCTTTGATAAAAAATTTATTTAAATTTAATAAATTATTAAATTATTTAAATTTATTAAATTTAATTTTAATTATTAAAAATGAGTAAAATCAAATTTTATAATATTTTCAAAAATATTATTCATGTGTTAAAAAATGCAATTTTTTTAAATATATACAAAATTTAAGTCAAATAAGTAGAAACCAGTTAAAATGGATCTTATAATATTGTTCAATGCTATGCATGGATTTTAGCCCATTTTAATTATTAAACCTACCCATAATAGGTACGTGGGTAGAAATGTATGTGGTGGCATTCTTGTTAAAAGTTATGAATGGATTTTCAGGCGCTGAAATCATAAAATATTTATAATAGGTTTGTTGAATGTTATTAAGTGATAAGACAAGTGTTTGATTATTAATATAGGATTTTTTTTGTTTATTATAAAAATATTTTATTATTTAGTATTTTTATTATATTTATTTAACACTGATTTTTTTGTTTTAATTTTATTTTTTATATGTGTATTTCTATATTTTTATAAGTAATTTAATTATAATTAATATAATTTTAATGTTTTATTTTGTTTTTTTATGATTTAAATTAAACACTTTTATAAATATTATTAAAAAGATCATGGTTAATGAACCCAATTGTTAACCAATAATTTAACTAACTAATTTTACTACACGTTGCCCAACATTTTTCTTTGATAGGCCTGTCCTGTTTTATTGTTTCCTTGATGGAACTATTATATGTTTATACAAAACGTGTGTGCAATCATTTGATCTAAATAAATGCACATTTTTGTATCATGTAGTCAAATATTTCATAGTTTTAATGTGTTTTTTTTTCCAATAATGACATTCTTATTATTTTTACGGATGATGACTGTTTATTGATCTAATTTGGTTTATTTTATTTATAAATTTAAATTAAATATTGTAATTTAATGATTTTAAAATAAATACTTTTCATTTTTTTAGTATTGGTATTTTACATTGTATAAGTTTTTTATAGTGGAAAATTTATTATAATTTAGTGGTTAAATTAACAATGAGAATATTATCTTTGTTGATATCCATGAATGTATGTTGACTCATTTTTGTTATTTAAGGAAAACTACGCCACCTGGAATGATTAGTTGGTTGTTTGTAAGGGGTAGATTTTCACTCTTACCAAAAGTTTGGATGGCTACTCTGTTTGCTTACATATCAGGAAGACAAACTCTTAACCAAAAAAAAGCAGTTTTAAGGCATACTCAAAGACCATCCACATTTTATAAATTTAAATTAAATACATTAATATTAATATATATTATTATATCTTTTGGGAAATAGTTAATAGTTGTTAAAAAAAAATGTTAAGAAAAGCTCAAGAATAAAGATAGAAAACTTTAACCTAAATAAAAATCTCAACCTGTTGAATCATTATTTTTACCATTCTTAGCCTTCAATGGCCCCTTTAAGTATATGTTATTTTTGTCAATACTTTTAGCATTTATAATGCATCAAATTTTAACAAACAAGTTATCCACTCAATCAATTTGTCATAGCATCTACTTTCATGGCATTTTAAAGAATGCCTCTAATTTTACTAGATTTTAATAAATACTTTTTAAAGTCTTTTATTAGACCCAAAGCTAACACATATGCCTACAAAATTTAACCCTTATTTTAATAGATATCTTTTATTTTCACCCAATACTGCGTCTTATACTTGTGTTTAGTGTTAGAAATTAAAATACGTCATCTATTTATTCTACCTTAAAAAATATTCATTAATTTATTTAATTCTAACAACTATAAATTAAGATAAAGATCGAATAGTAGGTGACCTTTGGGACAGATCTCACTCTAGTAAGGTCAAGACATCTCAACTCTGGCAAGTCATAAACTATTGGTTTATTTAGCTGGTTAGAAATTAGGTATACTTTTGGTAATATAATCACAGTCAAAAAATTTGATTATCAACCTTCTCATATTACTCAAACAAATTCTTGATTCACCCTGAGTTACTCACATAACAAAAATACTACTCCATTTTGATTCAACAACTAAATGTGGTTGTAAAATTTTTTAGCAGTGCACATGGGTTCTTAGAAAGCGCGCATGTTTTCCTACCATTTTAGGTTTGGCGTTTTTAAGGCATCACATTGGTTAAATAACATGGAAATGGAATGCTCACACATTTCTAAAAACGTGCATGTGCCATTGTGCATTCGTCTATTATTAAAAGAAATAGCCTTGGGGCTACATTTTTCCTCACGGACCTGCAAACCCAGTAGAACCTGAGTGAACTGACATTAAAATGTGCGTACGCTTATCAGCCAAAGCCTCCTCCACGGTAAAGGTATTTTTTTTTGTTGGTTTTTTTGGTTCATTCTTTAAATGTATTAATTTTTTTTATTTTTTTTTCAATGTATATTAATGTAAACAGAATCGTTATGGTTAAAAATCTTGAACTTAATCAATAAAGTAACCTCATAAAATAGCCACAAGAAAATACAAATTTGGAGGTAAATCCCATGTCATTACGCCAAATCAACAAATTAATAATATTGATGGAAGAACTTAGCCACATCTCTTGATAAGATTATATCTTACATTAATAATATCCATGATTTATTAGCTAATATCACTTAATACAAGACCAAATGAAAAGAATTATACCATCAATATTAATAAACAAGGGCAACTACGTAGCGGCAATCCCTGCCTATAAGAGACTATGCATGTTCTTCACGTAGTTGTGGTTCCATTATCCGGTATCCATAAGGAATCAGAGCTTTGAACAACTCCATTTGTGCCACTTGTATCTGGAGGAATCAGAGCTTTGAACAGCTCCAACTCCTGTCTGCGAGTATCATTGAAGAAAGGGAACTTGTATGCATGTTCATTTTCGTCTCTTTGTCTATCCAATGCCTCTGTTTTCCCATTTGTTTCGTCTCTTCATTTACCCATTGTCTCTGTTTTCCCATCTTGTTGGGAAAGGGATCATAATACCAGTCACATTGTCGTGTGCTTTTGCGTGTGTCGGTGTGCTTTATGAGAGGGTTTGAACCTCAACCCGGTAATAGAGCTACCTTGCAATTTTGCACGATCATAATTTGATTGAGTGATGAATTTTATATAATCAGATATAAAATTTTATAATATGATTAATAGACTGAAATACAATATGAATAATAGACTGCAAATTTTTTTATAAGATTTTAATAGTTAAATCAATGCACGGAGAGGTTTGTATTTTTTGCTTAGTAAACATGAAATAGTATTTATGTGGGTGAGCACGTATTGGAGTTTTTGGTGGGTAAACTTGAAATATTATTTATGTGGGTGAACACGTATTGTAGAGAAAGAGGTGGCATGCGGAGGAAAACCAAGCCAATGAGACCAACCCACATCGGAGGTGTGCCGGAATAGGGGTGAGCCCTTTGTTCGCTTTTATTATGAACACGCGTCCAAATACCAAAACAACCAAGTAACACTTGCAACGACATTTATTGATTGAACTAGAAAGCAGCCACGTTTTGAATATTTTCCATGCCACCTTATCTCACCCAGAAACGCAGCAAGAACTGGAAGGATGGTTCTGCAGCCTAGTGATTTGGGGTTGGGGAACCACTGCGCTCAGAACTAGAAGGATGGTTCTACGATTTGAGGTCGTGGAACCACTGCACCTAATGATATTTTCGAACTGGAAGAATGGTTCTGCACCCTGTGGATTTGGAGTCAGGGAACAAATTTGATAGACGGCCATAGTGAAGGCAAAAAATTTGCTGACCTGGTGAAGCTTTTGACATAAAAATTGTCTGCAAGATGTGTAGGCATTAAGTGCTTGGATACTGAAACAGGACGAAGTGAAACGAGTTTGAAGTTCTTGTGCAAGAGATATCTCGGCCTTGCATTAAACGTGGAAAAGTGTTTTATATATCTTACCAAACAATCTTGGAAGCTAACGGCTTTATCATTGATCAATATAATAGACCTAATGTCTCCCCCTGAAGGGGAAAGTTGTTTACAGGCATACTTTCAGGCATATGAATTTGTGGATTTGGTCGATGAGTCTAATCAAGAAACCAATAAGTTGTTGAGTAAAGCTGCAGATGGTCTATTCGAATCCTTACGCGCAGTACTTCGAGAGTCAACGGGTATTTCAAAAGTGCGACAGGCAGTTCACGCAATCAATAATCTCACGGAAGAAAGTCTATTCGAATCCTTACGCGCAGTACTTCGAGAGTCAACGGGTATTTCAAAAGTGCGACAGGCAGTTCACGCAATCAATAATCTCACGGAAGAAAGTAAAGATCAAGCTGAGGTGAATGAAAATCGAGAAGACTCTGTGGATTGGAAGAAGGTAGCGGCAGGGAACTGGTCTTACAAATTGTGCAAGAATACAGATTGCACATTTGGTGAATTTACGGAACTATTGGATGAATTTCAAAGCTCATTCGCAGACATTCTTGGTGTTTGCATACAGAGAGTGGGGCCTACATTGGTGGAGAGCTGAAGGAAATGGGCAGTTGATCTGCAGGGAAAGAAACTTGTGGAAGCAATTTACACAGTGGGGAAATGGAAGGGTCTGATGGAGGAGCTGGAAGAGCGACGATGGAGCATCACCGCAACAACGACAAATGCAGAATCGAGCATGGTATAATTTAGCTGTATTGGGTTTCATATTAATTTATGTACCTTGTATTTTGTGAGAGAGCTATGTAATTCTTCCCCTTTATTGCCTATTATGGAAGTAAGTTACTCTTGAAATGACAAACCCAAATATTGAATTGGGCTAATGCAAAAGTTTTTGTCTATCTGTTATAAGTTGCATTTTATGTTTTTTGGTAGATTTGTTTATGCAGATGCTTTGCTAGCAAAGTTGTAGGCGTAATTGCAGTGTGTAGTTTGTAGGAGCAATGTTTCATAATTGACTTAGTTCATCAACATATTATGCTTCGCCGAATTGCCGAATTGATTTTCGATCCTTAATTCTGTTGCCTTCCTAATCCCTTAATGGCCCGCGATTAATGGCCCGCAATAGCTGTAGCTAAGTAAATGTGACATTTAATTGTGGAAATTTCTTCATATTGTGCTTTACCGAGTTACTGAAAGCTATTAATGGAACTACTGGTATTGTGCTTTGCCCAATTACTGAAAGCTATTAATGGAATTACATAAACTTGAATTACAAAATTGCACAATTGCATAGAATTCAATCATAAATGAAAATTGAAAATTGACTGTGAAGTATATAATTCCCATTGAATCATCAATAAAAATTTACTGTGAAAATTTCTTCATATTGTGTTTTGTTGAAAGCTATTAATTTCTTCATATTGTGCTTTGTTGAAAGCTATTAATGGAATCACTGATAGTGTGCTTTGGCGAATTACTGAAAGCTATTAATGGAATTACTGAAACTTGAATTACAAAATTGCACAATTGCACAGAAATATTGATTCCGGAGAAAGAAGTGGAGCAAGCAAACACAGAGACGAAAGGGCGCCAGTAAGGTCCCTATATTGATTCCCCTCAAAGCCTAAACGCAAAGGTAAGTAAGGAGAACCTGACCTGAACTACGCAAATGACAGCTTTCCAATTGAATATTCCTTCAAAATTTCCTATAAATTCTTTCTAGGGGTTTGTTCTTCTGGTCATTACCATCACGCTGGCAGAGATCAAATATCTGTGTCTGCTACCTTGTTTTTGCAGGATTTCTTGACATATTTTAAATGATGCTAGCAACCTCCTGTGATTTTGTTGTCTGTTTTACCAGGCCGGTGAAAATGGGTGCATTCGCCCTTCTATCCAGCTAGATTGATGCTGCCACTAATGCTATGTATAGGAAGAAGCGTAAACAATTATTTCTGGACAAACGTGGACACCTCTGCATAGACTTCAAACATCTGGCACTTGCAGCATGCAGGGCACGGAGAATAGGCACTAGAGAGAACTTATGATAAATTAAGTTGCGCGCACATCGGGCCAAGTGAGGTGGGCAATAAGAGGGTAAACTGAAAACTTTGGTTAAAGTTTTCTTGCAAAGAAAGTGCCCAGCATAAACTTTGGTTAAACAGTACTTAACCCATAGAAATTGATGGTCAACGCGAAAATTAATAACAATTCAACGCCGTATCGAACGCTATAGTCCCTGCTATGCCGGAGGCAGAGACTAGTAACAGGTTAAATTGTCAATTAGCTAATATCACTTAATATAAGAGAAAATGAAAAAATTTAGACCACCAATGTTAATACATAACAAGTTAAATATCACTTAATATAAGAGAAAATGAAAAAATTTAGACCACCAATGTTAATACATAACAAGTTAAACAAAACATGTACACATTCCACCCATTAAACCTCTTTTCAATAACCTAATTAAAATAATAAAAAATAATACATTTGAAATACATAACAAGTTAAACCAAACATGTACACATTCCACCCATTAAACCTCTTTTCAATAACCTAATTAAAATAATAAAAAATAATACATTTGAAATATTAGATTGATACCTTTTAAAAATATAATTGATACACCAAAAAAACCACTAAACTTATTCCAAAGATATGTTCCTATTTATTAAGAGGAATCTCCCCGGATGGCTTCGCCATCTATCTCTTTTGAAATATGTATTCAACATTTCATTAAACATATATAAAATAATAAATATTTATTTAAAAAAAAAAATGTAATATATTATTAAATTTATTAAAAAATTATATTTTATATCTCTAAATTATAAAATTAATTCAAAAGAACAGGGTTGAAGGTTGCTAATAAGCCATTATCCTTTACTAAACATACGTAAAATAATAAATATCAATTTAGAAAATAAATATCAATTTAAAAAAATAATATTTAAATACTTTGTAATATATTATTAAGTCAATTTTAATGGAAAATGTGAAATTTTGATTTATATTAAATTTATTTCATAAAATTGTATTAATTTTAAAGAATGAGTTTACATATTTTTTTGAAATAAATTTAATTCCTTTAAAAATAATTTCGATGATCAATTTTTTTTTTACAATTTGAACTTCTAATTTCAAACAAATCAACTACATTTCATCAATACAATAAAAAAATTCATATAAAAAAAAAAAAAAATTGATTTTTTTTAAAATGAGTTATTTTAGGTGTGATTTTTTGAAAAATTTACAGTTTATTTTCTGATATAATTTGTCTAGAATTCCTCATAGATTCATTGAAATCACAAATTTGACTAGTAAACTTTATACAATAAAAATACATTAGACATTTTTCAAAATGCTAAATCCATATTTAAATAAGACTATCAAGATTTCACTACAGATATTTTTATCAAATTCTACCTGAAAATCCAAAAAAAAACTCAAAAAAATCACTTAAAACAACTTCATAAAACCCCAATTTCAATGATATAATGCCACATGGCTCCACCAAAATTGAAGAACCCAAATTTCAATGATATAATGCCACATGGCTCCAAGTTCGTATTTCCAACGAAGTTAAAAACGAAATTTAATATCATTGTAGTGCATTGTATAATATTGGCATAATCACATCCCCAAGGTGTATTGAGCATGAATCATGTCATAATTCGTAACTATATTGAGTATACATTAGAATATACATGGAACAAAAGGACAAATGGACCAGACGAATATTGAGATGCACAACTAAACAAATAAATAAATAAATATAATAATAAACATGTTTGTCTGACTTCTCCCACCCATCGCAAAGGCAAAAAACCTATATCTGTAGGTATGACAAACAAGTGGGCCTCTGTGAGATAAAATTGAAGGCATCGAATGAATAAATTAATCACACAACGACAAGTTATGTGAAGTGTGGCATTTAGTTAGTCCTGGGTTACCTCTGTGCATGAGTGATGGATGTGAACAACCTCGGCGTTCAGGGTTTGTGCATTCAAATTGTAAACATCTCAATGCCAAACAATTCTCAAGTACCTTTACAATGATTTTTGATAACAGATTTCACTTACTTGATGGTCAAATGACGACGAAACAACATGTTGCAGCAAGCATGTTCAAATTCCACTTCATCCAACCGATCGCTGAATAACCTCGCCTCCAGAAGACACCTCTGCTTAAATAATCCCTCTAACCCTAAGGAAGCTAGATGTTTATGGACCACCCATCGCGAATCAACGATACCCATCCTCTCATACGCACCCATGGCTCCTCCGCCCACACATCTATGGAAGTTAAAATCCAAACCCCAAGCGTGCACCAGGTCGTTCTGTATCAATTTCCACACGCACTTCCACACCTCCCGGGAAAACACCGGCGCCATCATCTCCACAAACGCTGCACACGGCGGCAGCAGCGGGTGTTGACACCGTCCTCCTCCGCCGCGCTTGTTGTTGTATGGTACCGCCACCACCTTGTGGACTTCCATGTCCGGCTTCCTCTTCGTCAGTAGCCACGTCAGACCCCTGCTACTCGGGTCCATCGCGGGCTGCGATATCTCCAGCCGTGCTTATCCACAACCTTGACGTACTCCGCGTCAAAATTCTGCAACCCTAAATCCTCGTCCCAGATGAAAACATACTCGTACGGCGCCACTACATCTGGGTGCAGGAAGCGCTTGGCGAACCACCACTTCGTCTGTCCGCGTACGGACCCATCGATGGCCCGCCTCGACCACTCGAATTCGTCCCACTCGCTGCCCTCCCGTCGTAGTAGTGGAAGAGCATCACCGTGAAATTCTCCGAAACCTTTTGAACGGCGGTGTCCACAATAACATGGAAATGGAATGCTCACACATTTCTAGAATGCACAAATGCGGTTAAAAATGGGCATGTGCATTTGTCTATTATTAAAAGAAAGGAGTCATCTAACAATGTGGAGGAATTCGTTGGACAGTCAAAAGTGGTTGGAATCTGGGTAAAAAAATTCAAAAAATCTTGTAGAGACTGTTTGAATCGTGTTTTTGATAATAGATATGGATTCAGCACCATCAAAAACGTCTAAGACAACTGATATTTTAAAGTTTAACAACTATAAGTTGAATTTACGAAAATTCTTGTCAAATTTTCTTTAAATATAACCACAATTTCCATAACTTTCCAAGCAACTCTTCCACCTTGTTAAACTACGCATTAAAAAAATAGCCTTGGGACTACATTTTTCCTCACGGACCTACAAACCCAGTATAATCTGAGTGAACTAACATTAAAACGTGCATATGCTTATGAGCCAAAGCCTCCTCACAATAAAGGTATTTTGTTTGGGGCTGTTTTTTCTTTTATTCATTTTTTAAATTTATTAAATAATAAATAAATAAAAATATTTGTTTTATTTAAATTAATTTAAACATAATGGCTATGACTAAAAACCTTGAAACTTATCAATAAACTAACCCCATACAATAGCTACAAGAAAACATAAATTTGGAGGAAAACCTCATTCCATAAATCCAAATCAACGAATTAATAATATTGATAAAAAAGTTTAGAGAAACAAAGAAATTATCACAATTCTTATTAACCACATCTCTTGATAATATTATATCCTGCATTAATAGTACCTATTGTTAATTAGTTAATCTCACTTAATACATTAATAGTACCCGTGGTCATTTTTTGATAATATTATATTGTGCATTAATCACATTTTTGGATAATATTATATCCTGCATTAATAGTATATTGTTAATTAGCTAATATCACTTAATACATTAATAGTACCCATGGTCATCTTTTGATAATATTATATTCTACATTAATAATACTTATTGGCAATTAACTAATATATTAATAGCACTCGTTATCGATTAGCTTAATATCACTTAATACAAAACCAAAATGCAAAAATAAAAACCACCAATACTAATAAAAAACAAATTAAAAAATTAAATATTACCATTATATACACATTCAAAACATTAAAACTCTTTTCAATAACCTAATTAAAATGATAAAAACAAATCCATAATTTTTTTATCAAATATGCCATGATACATTTGAAATATTATATTGATATTTTAAAAAATGTAATTGATACACCAGAAAAGTCCACTAGGTAATTCAAAATATATTCAAACTAATAAATATCTATTTAATAAAAATAATGTTTAAATAATTTTAATATATTATTGAATTTTTTAATCAAATATGGCATGATACATTTGAAATATTATATTGATATTTTAAAAAATGTAATTGATACACGAGAAGAGACCATTAGGTATTCAAAATATATCCAAACTAATAAATATCTATTTAGTAAAAATAATGTTTAAATAATTTTAATATATTATTGAATTAATTTTAAAAATATATATTTTAAATTTTTAAATTATAAAATTAATTCAAAAAAACAAGGTTGAATGCTCCTAATAAGCCATTATCGTCACTAAACATATGTAAAATAATAAATATGAATGCAAGAAAATAATATTTAAATACTTTTTAATATGTTATTAAATTAATTTAAAATAAAATAAAATTAATTCAAAAGAACAGGGTTGAATGCTCCCAATAAACCATTATGTGTTACTAGACATATATAAAATAATAAATATGAATTCCAAAAAATAATATTTATATATTTTTTGATGTTAATATTTAATAAAGTATAAAAATAAAAATAATTTGTGGGTAGAAATCGTATAAGAAAAAAATTTGGCAAATATTTAAATAAAGAGTTATATAGAGACGAAGTAATGACTATTTTTGAAAAATAATATTTAAACTAATTTATTAAAATCAAATATTATTAAATTTTTTATTAATGGGAAATAATCGAAAAACATGACTAACAATAATAATAAAAATTCAAAATCCAAACAATGAAAGAAGTAAAAAATTATAAAAATGAGTCAATAAATCATTTAACAAATAAAAAAATTAATGAAAAGAAAATAAACTAAAATAAAAATAATTAATGGAAAATAAATAAAATAAAAATAAAAATATGTAAGTATATATATATGTATGTATGTATGTATGTATGTATGTATGTATTCAAAGAAAAATAGTCAATAAATAAAAGAGGGCCATCAATAAAATAAGAGGCTAAGACCCATTAAACAAATAAAAAAAATACTAAAGGGAGTTAAGAACGAATAGGATGATAAAATACTTAAGAAAACATGAAGTATCAAGAATATAAACTCTAATGAAGAATAAACCAACAACAAATACTATAAAATGACAGCATTACCTACAAAGATAAATAAATAAACAAAATAAATCCCAAAAATAAACCTAAAAAACCAGGACGACATGACGAGACAAGGACCCAACTTCTACTTATAATCTAGCCATCATCTCTATTCAAATTATTGAGTCTTTATTCGATTTCTAGAGATGATTGATGGATTATTAGTAGAAGTTGGGTCTCTGTCCTAGTTTCTTAGGTTTCGTTTTGGGATTTATTTTGTTTCTTTATTTATCTATGTAGGCATTGATGTCTTTTTTACCGTATTTGTTGTTGTTTTATTCTTCATTAGAGTTTATATTCTTGATCCTTCGTGTTTTCTTAAGTTTTTATCTTCCTATTCGTTCTTAACTCCTCTTAGTATTTTTGTTATTTGTTTATTAGGCCTTAGCCCCATATTTATTGTTGACCCTGTTTTATTATTGATTACTTTTCTTTGAATATATATATATATATATATATATATATATATATATATATATATATATATATATGAGTCGTCCACGGAGGCGGAGGAATTGCCCAGATGACCAAAAGTCGCCGAAATTTGGGCAAAACATTTTCAAAAAATCTTGTAGAGTGGAAATAGATTTAGCACATCAAAAAATTTTGGGGCACCTAAAATTATGAAGTTTGACATCTTTTACTTGGATTTATAAAACTCCTTGCCAGATTTTTTGAAAATATGGCCGGAATTTCCATAACTTTCACAGAAAAAAGCAGTCTCATTAGAATATATATATATATATATATATATATATATATATATATATATATATATTTGTTTTATTTTATTTATTTTCCATTATTTATTTTTATATTAGTTTATTTTATTTCCATTAATATTTTTATTTATTAAATGATATTGTCTCAGCTCTTGACCCCTTTTTATAATTTTTGACTTCCCTCTTTCTTTGGAGTTTGATTTTGATTTTTTTCATTCTTGTTAGTTATATTTTTCAATTATTTCCCATTAATAGAATTTTTTAATAATATTTGATTTTAATAAATTAATTTAAATATTATTTTTCAAAAACTAGTCATTTAATATAGCAGTTACTTAATAATATTTGTTTTTAATAAATTAACATCGTAATTAAAATATTAATTTTCAAAAATAGTCGTTACTTGAAATTATGGTCGCTACATTGCTCTCTATTTAAGTCTTTGCCATGGTCTGCCTCTTCATCTGGTCCTCATGATGAAACACACGGGTTGGTTCGAAATGCGTTGGCCAAAAATTTCTCTTATGTGATTTCTACCGAAAGACTTTTCTTAATTCATTATGGATCACAGAAGCTTGAATTCAGAAAGTAAAAAAAAAATATTTAATTATTTTATTGAGAATGGTTAATAAATAATTTTATATTTTGACAGATTAAAATTTGAAAATGGAAAATTTAATTAATATAAAATTTATTTCATAAAATTGTATCAATTTTCTTTTTCTTGGGAAAACCTCTATAAGAATGAGCTTGGATGCTTCTTGGGATAGTTTTAATTCCTCTAAAAATAGTTTCCATGATCAAACCCTTTCCATAAATTTTAAACTTATAATCTCAAACAAATCAACTACACTTCATCAATACACCAAAAAAAATCATATAATTAAAAAAAATGTATTTTTTTTAAGTTTCAATTACTAAAATGAGTTGTTTTACGTGTGACTTTTTGAAAAAAAAAAACTGGTTTGTTTTCAGATCTAATTTGTCTAGAATTTGGCATTGATTCATGGAAGTCACAAGTTTAACTAGTGAAATTTGTAGAATAGAAGTGCCCGAGATATTTCCCAGGATGATGAATCCATATTGATGGGACTAGCCCAACACTCTTCGGACTAATCAATAATTAAATTACTTAAGTGTGATTTAGCTATGGATTAGTTTATGATTACCAATCTTTTGGATTTTTCTGGAAAATGTTAGGTGGCATTTATGTGTGCAATCAATACTGTGTACTATATCTTGGGTCGCATTTCCTGCTCTTTGTTTCATGCCAAAACTCTTCCTCCATCGTTCATTCAACCATTTTGCACTTGTTCGCCGAGGGTTTGCTCTGGTGTGGTTTTGCTGCTTGTGAATGCAGCTACGTTGCAACTGTTGGGTGCGCCTTATGGTTTTTCTATTCTGACAGTGTGACTCTTATACTTGCTTGATTCTTATGCTTGCTTGGATAATCTTTGGCCTTGGTTTGTTGAGCAACCAAAAATGGTTCTGCTGCCACCTGTGTAAGTAGATTTTTGTGCTCTTTTTACAATTGTTTCAACTAGTCTTTGTTCTGTTAGGATATTCCGACACATAGGAAATAGTTAAGTATAACTTGGTCTAGTTTAGAGTTAGGTAAAGTTTGTTTCTTTACTATGTACATTTTGTAACTTACAATCTGACGATCACGATATGTAGTGATTCGACGGTTCATTCTCTCCTCGGTATTACCGACACTTGATCCGTAGCTTAACAACCGATTGGTCCATGATCTCTATTTAAAGAGCATGGAGGGTCATTTGTAGGTTAACCCGTTCATGAGAGAAGCTTATGTAAATTTTCATTCTTTTATTAATAAATTTCCTGAAGTGGCCGCGTTGGCTCAGGCCGTGGACTGTTTCCCTCTTTGAGGGTTTTAACCACGTCAAAATACTGGTGTATTAATCTGTGATTTGTGTGTGAGCGGTGTCCTTTGGTGTTCCGTCTGAGGAACTTACCCTGTAAATTCCTACATGGTATCAGAGCTATTTGAGGGCCACGTCTATTGGTGATCCAAATCTGAAGCCGGTAGAACTGCATCCGACTACCGTTTCCTAGATCTATTGTTTTTGACTGCTTTCGGGCCGAGAGGACTGCCCTATTGTGTTGGGAGCATCTGTTCCAGTGAGGAACCCCTTTCGTTTCACGCGAAAAGATTTCTGGTAGCCCTAGCTGCGTCATTTTTAAGATCTGGAGGTATACAATGTTTATTTGCATTTTACAGTTATTTCCTCTCTGTTTATTTCGGTTTCGGTTTATTTAGCTTTTTTTATTACCGGATATGAACCTTTCATTTCTTCATATGCTCTTTTTCCCACGACTCTGTGCGATCTGGGCAAATCAGAAACAGAAAGGAAGGATTTTTCTCATGCATATGTTCTTTTTCGCTGCGCCTTAGTGTGATCTCGGAAAATCAGAAACATCGAGGAAAATATTTAGTTTCCGGCTAAAGCTAACTTTGAGCCGCAGGGTTCGTTTTTTTTGTATGTCTGTGTTTGGTTTTCTGTTTTTTGTTTTGTAGGGAAAAAGAGCTTTCTCAAAGTAAGCACGCAACCCAAAGCTTCAACCCCTCTCTCTCTCTCTTTCAAACTTTTTGTATAGCTCACTTGGTCCAAAGCTAATTTATGAGAGTAGAGGTCTTGAGTTCAAGTCTCCTTTTTGTGGGGGCGGATTTTTCATTTCCGCACATTCTCGCACTTCGTCGGCGACTTCATCAAATTTTCTTCAAAAAGCCATAACTTCTTCATCCGGAAGCCGTTTTCAGAACCGTTTTTTTTTAACATCCTAATTTTTCGAGATCTTTCCATTGGAACACTTAGTTTTAGCATCTATAGCTTTAGTTTCTGTTCAAATGGAAAGTCCATGCCAAGTTATTCTTGACAGCACTAACTACTTCCAATGGTGGTCCTACATTGTGGATTTACTTAAAAGTAAAGGTCTTTACAGAATAGCCTTAGGCCAAGAGACCAAACTGAAAGATGAAGATAACGCAGCTAAATGGGAAAATAGGCAAGACCAAGCACGTGGGTTGATAGGGATGTCTATTTCTCCAGATCTTAGATTCCATATTGCAGAACTTGATGCTCCTGATGAAGCAATGAAACAGATTACTAAAGTTTTTGGAATCAAAAATGAACTTAGAGCCCATTAACTTGAAAATGAGTTGTTTACATTGGACCCCAATAGTTTTTCTTGCATTGAAGAGTTTTTGTCCAAGTTCAAGACCCTTAGACTTCTCTTGGAAGGTGTTAAGGTTAAGAAAGAAGATAGTAACCTTATCTATTCCATTCTTACTAAGTTGGGACCAGCCTACTCTTTGTTTGTTTCCACCTTCCATTCTACAAGAGAAGCCTTCATTTCTCAAGGACAAGACTACAAGTCCCCTTCCTTTGATTCTTTTTGTGATTCTTTAATAAGAGAACAAGAAAAACACTTACACCTTTGTCTTCTTAATCTTGGAAACTCTTCTAAGAAAGCGTTAGCCGCCCAGAAACAACTAAATCCAAAGAATCCTAAGAAGTTGTATCCTAAAACGAATGGTCCTAAACCAAACAAGGGTCCTAAGCAATTTCAGCCTCAAAATGAAAAATCATTTCAAAAAAATGATAAGACAAATAAAAACAAAGGGAAGAAGACTGATAGACATTGCAACTTTTGTAATCGAGATGGCCACTTAGAATCCAAATGATTTAAGAAGATGGAAGCCTTGGAAGCAGCAATGAAGAAGCATAATATCCATTTGGAGCACTCTTCAACTTCAACTTCATCTTCAGGAATGACACTTTCTGCATGTGGTTGTCAAGCATCTCGGTCTGGCTATGCACTAAATGTATCTTCTTCTTCTCATTCTCATGAGTGGCTCATTGATTCTGGAGCTTCTTATCACATGGCCAAAAACAAAGCCATGTTTTCTTCTTTAAATGATTGTAACACCAAAAATATATATGTTGGTGATCATAGATCTCTTAGTGTTGTAGGGACATGAACTGTTCATATAGACAATGGTCAATTTAATGATGTATTATGTGTTCCAACCTTATCCTGCAACCTTCTATCTGTATATCAGATAACTCATTCAGGTGAAGGTAAAATTGTTGAATTTTCACCTCACGATGTTGTAATTAAGGACCTAAGAGATCATAGATAGATTTTAGCTATTGGCATTGCTGATGATTCTACAAGGTTGTATAAGTTTCACAACTTTGGGTCATCAAATCTTCCCTCGGTATTTGTTGCTCATAATGATGAAGTGAGCAAACTTTGGCATGAGCGATTTGGTCACTTAAACTATCGCTCTCTTCAGAATCTATGTAAAGAAAATATGGTGACAGGTCTTCCAATGGTATCTTGTAGAGATGGTGTTTGTTCCGAATGTGTACTCGGAAAACATCATCGGGACAGTTTTGAAAAATGTCCCTCTTGGCACGCCTCAGCCCCTTTACAGCTCATGCATAGTGATTTATGTGGTCCACTTCCAGTTGTTTCCTTCTCTGGCTACAAGTATTTCTTAACTTCCATTGATGATTTCTCCAGACGCACTTGGGTATACTTCTTAAAACTCAAGAGTGAAGTATTTAACATGTTCTTGGCCTTTAAGGCCTTTGTTGAAAAACAATCTGGACATCAAATTCTTAAGCTAAGATCTGATAATGGCGGAGAATATGTTAACAACAAATTCATCAACTTTTGCACTGAGAATGGAATTCAAATGCAACATACTATTCCATATACTCCACAACAAAATGGTGTAGCTGAAAGGAAGAATCGCACCTTAAAGGAAATGGCTAATTGTATGCTTCAATCTAAAGGACTTAGTCTTAATTATTGGGCAGAAGCAATTAACTGTGAAAATTACATAATAAATCGCACTCCTACTAAGGTTTTAAAGAATATCACTCGAGAAGAAGCATGGAGCTCAATTAAACTAGATGTAAGTCACTTTCGTGTTTTTGGAAGTGAAGCATGGGCCCATATTCCAGATGAGAAACATAAAGCTTTAGAACCTAAGAGTGAAAAATGCATTTTTGTTGGATATTCGGAAGATGTCAAAGGATATAGACTTATTCCACTTAAGTCCAAAAATGTTATCATTAGAAGAGATGTAAAGTTTGCTGAAAATATATTGGACTACGAGCCTAGTTTGGAGGATGTGCCACCTCTCCCTATCTCTTCTACTTTTGAAAATATTTCTTCTTCAGATGATGAAAGCGAGGATGAAAATCCTCCCCCACATTCTTAGGATCCTCCTCCAGCTCCTCAGCTTCCAAAATGGGTCCGTGCTACTCGGGATGCAGCAAGTGATCTTGCCAGTGATCCTACAGATCAGTGACGTACATGTTCTCAGTTTGATAGAGCCTCTTCTTTACTGTCTCAAGCTTTAGTGAATTATGATCCTGACACCTTTGCAGAAGCTTTAGGCCATCCAGATTGGGAAGTAGCTATGAATGAAGAATATCATTCATTATTGGCAAATGATACATGGGATCTTGTTCCTCTACCAACGGGACAAAAACTTGTTAGATGCAAATGGGCTTACAGAACCAAGTATGGACCAGATGGGAAAGTTGATAAACATAAAGCTCGTCTTGTTGCTAAGGGTTTTTCACAAGTTGAAGGCATTGAATACACTGAAACCTTCTCCCCTGTTGCCAAAATGAACTCTATCTGCCTTGTTCTTTCCCTTGCTGCCTCTTTCAGATGGGAAGTCCATTAGATGGATGTTAAATCTGCCTTCTTGCATGGGGACTTGCATGAAGAAATCTATATGGAACAACCTATTGGCTTTATACAAACAGACTCCGGCCTTGTATGTCGGCTTAAGAAATCCCTTTATGGTCTCAAGCAAGCTCCTCGAGCTTGGTATGCCAAAATGGATAACTTTCTTTTAGAAAATGGCTTTTCTAGGTGTCATTCTGACAATACTGTCTAAACCAAGAAAGTGGGCAAGTCTCTAATCATTCTTGTTCTTTATGTTGATGATCTTATCCTGACTGGTAGTGATCCCAACCTTATAAACCATGTGAAGTCTAGCCTTAAAAGGAAGTTTGAAATGACAGACATAGGACATTTACATTATTTTCTTGGTCTTCAAGTCTTGCAATCCAAGGAAGGTATTTCCCTTTCCTAGTCCAAGTATGCCTGTGATATTCTACGCCATTTTCACATGGAAGATTGTAAACCAGCCCCTTCTCCCTTTCAGTCTGGAGTCAAACTTTTAGTCACTTGTACTTCTCCTGAAGTTGATGCTACCTTATACCATCAACTTGTAAGAAAACTTTTGTATCTAACCCATACTTGTCCTGACCTTTCCTTTGTGTTGGCCTTGTTGCTCGATTTATGCAAAACCCACATGAAAGTAATTGGAAAGCAGCTAAAAGAATAATTTGTTATGTTCGAGGTACACTTCAGTTTGGGATTCATTACAATGTCGAAGCAACTCCTCTATTGGTTGGTTTCACTGATTTCGATTGGGCTGGTGACCCTGATGATCGGAAGTCTACTACAAGTTATGTGTTCACTCTTGGTTCAGAACCTATTACATGGGCTTGCAAGAATCAAGGTGACATTTCTCTTCCTTCAGCAGAAGCAGAGTATCGTGGTGTCGTAGAAGCTAGTAAGGAAGCCTTGTGGCTTCGTCAGATCTTGTCAGAGTTTGGCTTTCAATAGCAACATCTGACTACACTTTGGTGTGATAATCAAAGTACCATTCAACTATGCAAAGATCCAGTCCAACATCAGCGCAGCAAACACATTGAACTGCACATGCACTTCATCAGAAAGCTCATTCACGACCATGTTCTTGAAGTGCAATATTGTTCAATAGATGATCAAGTTGCAGACATCTTTACAAAGGCTCTCACAGAGGCGAAGTTCACTAAACTTCGATTTATGGTTGGAGTTCAGGAAGTTGTCACTAAGGGGGGATAGGCTCTAGTGCTTCCTTCCTTCTCCTATTGTGTCATATTTGTAAATCCTTCAATCCTATCCCAAGTTGTTCTTAAGGGGGGATGTTAGGATATTCCGACACATAGGAAATAGTTAAGTATAACTTGGTCTAGTATAGAGTTAGGTAAAGTGTGTTTCTTTACTATGTACATTTTGTAACTTACAATCCGACAGTCACGATATGTAGTGATCCGACGGTTCATTCTCTCCTCAGTATTACCGACACTTGATCCGTGGCTTAACACCCGATTGGTCCATGATCTCTATTTAAAGAGCATGGAGGGTCATTTGTAGGTTAACCTATTCATGAGAGAAGCTTATGTAAATTTTCATTCTTTTATTAGTAAATTGCCTGAAGTGGCTGCGTTGGCTTATGCCATGGACTGTTTCCCTCTTTGAGGGTTTTAACCACGTCAAAATACTGGTGTATTGATCTGTGATCTGTGCGTGAGCGGTGTCCTTTGGTGTTCTGTCTGAGGAACTTACCCTGTAAATTCCTGCATGTTCCACGAGCTCGGGTTCTGGTATGAGGTTGTCTTGCTTGTGAAACTCAGTGGGTTGACATGCACTCAGTTTTCGAAACAGTGGCGCTCTCTGGTCTTCGGCTTCAATGCAAGTAGCCTCTTCTATCCATGATTCAATTTGTCATTTCCATTCTTCTGTTCCTAATGTGGCTGGTCCTTTGTCTCAGTTGTTGGTTGGAATTCAAGGGTTAAAGGCTTGTTCTCTGTTCTCACTGCGAATCCTTCAAGTAGGGAAAATGTATCCCTCTTATACTTGCACTCATCCACTTGTTTGGTTTTCCTCTGTCGACAGGTTGCTAACAACTGTGTGTTGATTCCTTTGCAGGTATTGGGGTTTTCAGTTGGGTATGCTCGGAACAAACGCGTCGGCCTCTGCCTGGTAGGCTCTATCAACGCAACTAGTCTTCAGTCTTTAGAATAGGCCTGTGAGATTGAGGGTTTGGTTTTCCTCAATACTTAGTCAATGTTGTCTCTTAGTTGTAGCTAGCATCCCAGTCATTTTGTTATCATAGGCTTCCTCAGTTCTGTGATTGTTGGCTGTAACTTTTAATGTGTGGGAGCCGTTTCCCAAAACCCTCACCTAGGGTTTGTGGACCGTCGGCAATGTGATCGTTTCCAGTTTATTGTGGAACTCTGCTATGGATGCTCGTACATTTCATTCTATAATTTAAAGAAAAAAATTTCAGGAAAATGTTGGTTTCCGTTTACCTTGTTTTAATGATGATGATTAGCTGTCGTTCCTTTCATTCTGGCTTCAACGTCTTCGAATTACAATTGTTAATTTGCAATTGTGTTTGTAATTTTTATTTTTTTTTCCGATGAACAAAAAGTTCTGTAGTTGCTCTGGTAATTTGTTCTAGTGGTTGATTTCGAAGTTAAGAAAATAATGTATGGCACGTATGTGATTAACTCGTTTGATTTATTTGTCTGCATTCACTCCTGTTTATTCAATGTTGATTTCTTCTATGGGATACAAACCCTCTGTTAGGATATTCCGACACATAGGAAATAGTTAAGTTCAACTTGGTCTAGTATAGAGTTAGGTAAAGTGTGTTTCTTTACCGTTGTACATTTTGTAACTTACAATCCGACGGTCACGATATGTAGTGATCCGACGGTTCACTCTCTCCTCGGTATTACCGACACTTGATCCCTGGCTTGACACCCGATTGGTCCATGAGTTCTATTTAAATCGCATGGAGGGTCATTGTTCGGGTAATCTGTGCATGAGAGAAGCTTATGTAAATTTTCATTCTTTGATTAATAAATTTCCTGTAGTAGCCACGTTGGTGCAGGCCGTGGACTGTTTCCCTCTTTGAGGGTTTTAACCACGTCAAAAACACTGGTGTATTGATCTGTGATCTGGTTGTGAGCGGTGTCCTTTTGGTGTTCTTTCTGAGGAACTTACCCTGTAAATTCCTACATGGTATCAGAGCTTTCTTTTAGAATCTGGCTTTTCTAGGTGTTATTATGACAATACTGTCTACACCAAGAAAGTGGGCAACTCTCTTATCATCCTTGTTCTTTATGTTGATGATCTTATTCTTACTGGTAGTGATCCCAACCTTATAAACCATGTGCAGTCCAGCCTTAAAAAGAAATTTGAAATGACAGACTTAGGACACTTACACTATTTTCTCGGTCTTCAAGTCTTGTAATCCAAGGAGGGTATTTCCCTTTCCCAGTCCAAGTATGCTTGGGATATTCTTCGTCATTTTCACATGGAAGACTGTAAGCCAGCCCCTTCTCCCTTTCAGTCTGGAGTCAAACTTTCAGTCTCTTGTACTTCTCCTGAAGTTGATGCTACCTTATACCGTCAACTTGTAGGAAAACTCTTGTATTTAACCCATACTCGTCCTGACCTTTCCTTTGCTGTTGGCCTTGTTGCTCGTTTTATGCAAAACCCCCGTGAAAGTCATTGGAAAGAAGCCAAAAGAATACTTCGTTATGTTCGAGGTATAGTACAATTTGGGATTCATTACAGTGCCAAAGCAGCTCCTCTATTAGTTGGTTTCACTGATTCTGATTGGGCTGGTGACCCTGATGATCGGAAGTCTACTGCCGGTTATGTCTTCACTCTTGGTTCAGGACCTATTACACGGGCTTGTAAGAAACAGGCTGCCATTTCTCTTTCGTCAGCAGAAGCAGAGTATCGTGGTGTCGTGGAAGCTAGTAAGGAAGCCTTGTGGCTTCGTCAGATCCTATCAGAGTTTGGCTTTGAGCAGCAGCATCCAACCACACTTTGGTGTGATAATCAAAGTGCCATTCAGCTATGCAAAGATCCAGTCCAGCATCAACGCAGCAAACACATTGAACTACACATGCACTTCATCAAAAAGCTCATTCATGACCATGTTCTTGAAGTGCAATATTGTTCAACAGATGATCAGGTTGCAAACATCTTCACAAAGGCTCTCACAGAGGCGAAGTTCACTAAAATTCGATATATGCTTGGAGTTCAGGAAGTTGTCACTAAGGGGGGATAGGCTCTAGTGCTGATCCAGGTGGATGTTGGTGGCCACCCACCAACCCATTTAGACCCTCACAACTATCTCTTTCAGTCTTTTCAGTTTCCTAAATTGTAGCACAGTTTACTATTTTTAGCAGTTTTTCGGGTCCTGAACTTCCGGAGCCGTTTTGAGGCCCTAAACGACGTTTTTTTTGGGAATCTGGGGCAACATGGGTCCATGGACCCATGTTGCCTCCCAAAGTGGTAGTACTCGGATAGATCTTTCTAACGAGCTATCGTACGCGTCAAACGGAGATCGTATGCCAAAGTTACGACCCCGGGAAATTGATGTACCAATTTACCCAAACGGGGCCCACAATTTGGCGTTTCATCTTCTAGGGTTAGGTTTCGGATCTCAACAATAAATAGGCCTTCGAGCCTCATTGTAACTCAGTTCGAAAACAGTTCAGAGGCATGTAGCCAACACATCTCTTCTCAGAGATAAGCTACCATCGCCCTAGCTGGGTTATTTCTATTTGTAAGCATATTTCAGTATTTTCCATTAATGAAATGAAGCATTATTTCCGCTGCATCTCTGTGTTTATGGTTATTGCATCTCTGTATTTATGGTTATCTCTGTAATCTATTGCGTTCCTGTTTAAATCCGGATTAGTGGTATCAGAGCGGTCTGCTTTTTCTCTGTTTTTCTTTGCATGTCCCCAACGAGGTCGGGATATAAGGAGTTAGGGCTTGAACTGGTCGAACCTTTGCAAGACCAACCTTGCAAATCCCGACGGCCTCCCATGGCGGACGAGAAGAAAGACGAGGGGGCAGGAGATCCCATCAAAATCTTGCTCGAAGAAGCCCTCGAGCGACAACGGAACGCGATGATGGATAGCTTTGCGCAGATCCTTCAGCGGCTACCCAGAGGCGACGCATCGGCTTCCAACAGCGACTCTGGAAACACCACACCGTTTAAGGTAC
This sequence comes from Pinus tabuliformis, assembly GCA_031772625.1. Taxonomy (NCBI): domain Eukaryota; kingdom Viridiplantae; phylum Streptophyta; class Pinopsida; order Pinales; family Pinaceae; genus Pinus; species Pinus tabuliformis. The sequence continues at coordinate 515,325,280 of CM062810.1, forward strand.
AAGTTAATTTTGAAATCCCCATATTTGAGGGTCAAATAGATGCAGACGCCGTAGATAAATGGTTAAATCTGCTAGATGGGTATTTTTCTGTTCACCAATTTTCAAGTCGGGAAAAGATTGTTTTCGCTCTTCTCAAAGCAGCCCCCCACGTCAAGGACTGGTGGGAAACCTACTGCGAGCAGAAGGATGAAAGTACAGGCTCACTATTTTCAGCCGCACCCACTTGGAATGACTTTCGGGATGCCATCAAAGAGCAGTACTACCCTGTCGGAAGCTATGAGGACAAATACATCATATGGACCACATTGCGGCAGGGACGAGACCAAGATGTGCCAGAGTTCACAAACATTTTTCATACCCTTCGCACACAGTTGGGTATCAAAGATTCTGAGCTGCATCTGGTACTCAAATACCGCGGCTGCCTACACAGATACATCCAGGAAGAGATGGGATTCTTGAACATCCCCTCACTCGGCACAGCATACCGATACGCTGTCAAAATCGAGCAAAAGTTCAAACAGAAGAAGCGAGACTTTGGATCTGCAAATCCGAAGCCAAAAGGACAAAGCCAAGGTGGGGTGACCCAAGACAACCCGTCGAAGCCGCAAGAAAAGAACAACACCACGAAGCCGAAGAAGGACACAGGAAAGTGGTGTGAGTTCCACAAGAGTCCCACTCATAACACAAGTGAGTGTCGGACCAAGCAGTCGCTGGTGGCTGAGTTGAAGGCTTCTGAATCAGATGCATGTTCCGACCCTGAGCCAGAACCCGACAAGGGGAATGGAAAAGGGAAGCAGATCATTGATGCGGATCCCAGCACCACTGTTGCCACCGCCAAGATCCAGAAAGATGAGCCCGAAAATCCAGAGGAAGGGGAGCATCTTTTCCACTCACAGATGTGGGTGAAGGGTTCGCCGCTACAATTCATTGTCGACAGTGGCAGCCAAAAGAACCTCGTTTCAGCAGAGGTCGTGAAGCGGTTGGGCCTACCGACTACCCCACATCCACAGCCGTACAGTATCGTGTGGCTTCACGAAGGACGAGATCTGAAAGTTCGCCAGCAGTGCCGCCTTCCCTATAGCATCAAACCCTTCACAGACCAGGTATTGTGTGATGTTACACCTCTGGATGTTTGCGATGTATTATTAGGCCAACCATACTTGTGGAGGCGACATGCTGTGTATGAGTCAAGGCCTCGTGCTGTCATTATTTCTTTGAATGATTCATTATACAGGATACCAGAGGTAGCCCCACCTACTGCCACATCCTTGATCACTACCAAGAAATGCAGCAAGCTCATATCACAGACCAGGAAATTTATTTGTCTGGTTCACTCCCAAAATAAGGGGAAGATCGTTGCTACATCCATGACCCCTGCAAAGGGTTCCTACATGCAGCAGCAGCAAGAAAGGGATATGGTCATGGCAGAACACAGGAACAACTTCTCCTCACCCACAGGGGTACCACATAAGTTTCAGGTGGGCAACAAAGTTTGGTTACATCTGCAGAAAGAACGCCTTACAAGAGCCCATCACAAGCTCCGACCACTCCGACATGGTCCTCAGAACAGTACCAAGGCTATGGGCAACAATGCTTTGAAGCACAACATTCCTCCATTCCTTCGCTTGCACCGGGTATTCAATGTGGACCATCGTCGACCATGCTTTCCACCATTTCTGGACACATCAGAGATTGCAGAACAGCTCACCAGAGAACCAACTCAGCAGATGGAGGAACTCAACGCAATGGGGACCATTGCTTCCTAAGGGGGGAGGAATGATCCAGGTGGATGTTGGTGGCCACCCACCAACCCATTTGGACCCTCACAACTATCTCTTTCAGTCTTTTCAGTTTCCTAAATTGTAGCACAGTTTACTATTTTTAGCAGTTTTTTGGGTCCTCAACTTCCGGAGCCGTTTTGAGGCACTAAACGACGTTTTTTTGGGAATCTGGGGCAACATGGATCCAAAGACCGATGTTGCCTCCCAAAGTGGTAGTACTCGTATAGATCTTTCTAATGAGCTATCGTACGCGTCAAACGGAGATCGTATGCCAAAGTTACGACCCCGGGAAATTGATGTACCAATTTACCCAAACGGGGCCCACAATTTGGCGTTTCATCTTCTAGGGTTAGGTTTCGGATCTCAACAATAAATAGGCCTTCGAGCCTCATTGTAACTCAGTTCGAAAACAGTTCAGAGGCATGTAGCCAACACATCTCTTCTCAGAGATAAGCTACCATCGCCCTAGCTGGGTTATTTCTATTTGTAAGCATATTTCAGTATTTTCCATTAATGAAATGAAGCATTATTTCCGCTGCATCTCTGTGTTTATGGTTATTGCATCTCTGTATTTATGGTTATCTCTGTAATCTATTGCATTCTTGTTTAAATCCGGATCAGTGGTATCAGAGCGGTCTGCTTTTTCTCTGTTTTTCTTTGCATGTCCCCAACGAGGTCGGGATATAAGGAGTTAGGGCTTGAACTGGTCGAACCTTTGCAAGACCAGCCTTGCAAATCCCGACGGCCTCCCATGGCGGACGAGAAGAAAGACGAGGGGGCAGGAGATCCCATCAAAATCTTGCTCGAAGAAGCCCTCGAGCGACAACGGAACTCGATGATGGATAGCTTTGCGCAGATCCTTCAGTGGCTACCCAGAGGCGACGCATCGGCTTCCAACAGCGACTCTGGAAACACCACACCGTTTAAGGTACAAGTTAATTTTGAAATCCCCATATTTGAGGGTCAAATAGATGCAGACGCCGTAGATAAATGGTTAAATCTGCTAGATGGGTATTTTTCTGTTCACGAATTTTCAAGTCGGGAAAAGATTGTTTTCGCTCTTCTCAAAGCAGCCCCCCACGTCAAGGACTGGTGGGAAACCTACTGCGAGCAGAAGGATGAAAGTACAGGCTCACTATTTTCAGCCGCACCCACTTGGAATGACTTTCGGGATGCCATCAAAGAGAAGTACTACCCTGTCGGAAGCTATGAGGACAAATACATCAAATGGACCACATTGTGGCAGGGACGAGACCAAGATGTGCCAGAGTTCACAAACATTTTTCATACCCTTCGCACACAGTTGGGTATCAAAGATTCTAAGCTGCATCTGGTACTCAAATACCGCGGCTGCCTACACAGATACATCCAGGAAGAGATGGGATTCTTGAACATCCCCTCACTCGGCACAGCATACCGATACGCTGTCAAAATCGAGCAAAAGTTCAAACAGAAGAAGCGAGACTTTGGATCTGCAAATCCGAAGCCCAAAGGACAAAGCCAAGGCGGGGTGACCCAAGACAACCCGTCGAAGCCGCAAGAAAAGAACAACACCACGAAGCCGAAGAAGGACACAGGAAAGTGGTGTGAGTTCCACAAGAGTCCCACTCATAACACAAGTGAGTGTCAGACCAAGCAGTCGCTGGTGGCTGAGTTGAAGGCTTCTGAATCAGATGCATGTTCCGACCCTGAGCCAGAACCCGACCAGGGGAATGGTAAAGGGAAGCAGATCATTGATGCGGATCCCAGCGCCACTGTTGCCACCGCCAAGATCCAGAAAGATGAGCCCGAAAATCCAAAGGAAGGGGAGCGTCTTTTCCACTCACAGATGTGGGTGAAGGGTTCGCCGCTACAATTCATTGTCGACAGTGGCAGCCAAAAGAACCTCGTTTCAGCAGAGGTCGTGAAGCGGTTGGGCCTACCGACTACCCCACATCCACAGCCGTACAGTATCGGGTGGCTTCACGAAGGACGAGATCTGAAAGTTCGCCAGCAGTGCCGCCTTCCCTATAGCATCAAACCCTTCACAGACGAGATATTGTGTGATGTTACACCTCTGGATGTTTGCGATGTATTATTAGGCCAACCATACTTGTGGAGGCGACATGCTGTGTATGAGTCAAGGCCTCGTGCTGTCATTATTTCTTTGAATGATTCATTATACAGGATACCAGAGGTAGCCCCACCTACTGCCACATCCTTGATCACTACCAAGAAATGCAGCAAGCTCATATCACAGACCAGGCAATTTATTTGTCTGGTTCACTCCCAAAATAAGGGGAAGATCGTTGCTACATCCATGACCCCTGCAAAGGGTTCCTACACACAGCAGCAGCAACAAAGGGATACGGTCATGGCAGAACACAGGAACAACTTCTCCTCACCCACAGGGGTACCACATAAGTTTCAGGTGGGCAACAAAGTTTGGTTACATCTGTAGAAAGAATGCCTTACAAGAGCCCATCAGAAGCTCCGACCACTCCGACATGGTCCTCACAGTAGTACCAAGGCTATGGGCAGCAATGCTTTGAAGCACAACATTCCTCCATTCCTTCGCTTGCACCGGGTATTCAATGTGGACCATCGTCGACCATGCTTTCCACCATTTCTGGACACATCAGAGATTGCAGAACAGCTCACCAGAGAACCAACTCAGCAGATGGAGGAACTCAATGCAATGGGGACCATTGCTTCCTAAGGGGGGAGGAATGATCCAGGTGGATGTTGGTGGCCACCCACCAACCCATTTGGACCCTCACAACTATCTCTTTCAGTCTTTTCAGTTTCCTAAATTGTAGCACAGTTTACTATTTTTAGCAGTTTTTCGAGTCCTGAACTTCCGGAGCCGTTTTGAGGCCCTAAACGACGTTTTTTTGGGAATCTGGGGGAACATGGGTCCATGGACCGATGTTGCCTCCCAAAGTGGTAGTACTCGGATAGATCTTTCTAACGAGCTATCGTACGCGTCAAACGGAGATCGTATGCCAAAGTTACGACCCCGGGAAATTGATGTACCAATTTACCCAAATGGGGCCCACAATTTGGCGTTTCATCTTCTAGGGTTAGGTTTCGGGATGTGAAGGGTTTTTCATTGTTTCTCAATAATAAATAGGCCTTCGAGCCTCATTGTAACTCAGTTCGAAAACAGTTCAGAGGCATGTAGCCAACACATCTCTTCTCAGAGATAAGCTACCATCGCCCTAGCTGGGTTATTTCTATTTGTAAGCATATTTCAGTATTTTCCATTAATGAAATGAAGCATTATTTCCGCTGCATCTCTGTGTTTATGGTTATTGCATCTCTGTATTTATGGTTATCTCTGTAATCTATTGCGTTCCTGTTTAAATCCGGATCAGTGGTATCAGAGCGGTCTGCTTTTTCTCTGTTTTTCTTTGCATGTCCCCAACGAGGTCGGGATATAAGGAGTTAGGGCTTGAACTGGTCGAACCTTTGCAAGACTAGCCTCGCAAATCCCGACGGCCTCCCATGGCGGACGAGAAGAAAGACGAGGGGGCAGGAGATCCCATCAAAATCTTGCTCGAAGAAGCCCTCGAGCGACAACGGAACGCGATGATGGATAACTTTGCGCAGATCCTTTAGCGGCTACCCAGAGGCGACGCATCGGCTTCCAACAGCGACTCTGGAAACACCACACCGTTTAAGGTACAACTTAATTTTGAAATCCCCATATTTGAGGGTCAAATAGATGCAGACACCGTAGATAAATGGTTAAATCTGCTAGATGGGTATTTTTCTGTTCACGAATTTTCAAGTCGGGAAAAGATTGTTTTCGCTCTTCTCAAAGTAGCCCCCCACGTCAAGGACTGGTGGGAAACCTACTGTGAGCAGAAGGATGAAAGTACAGGCTCCCTATTTTCAGCCGCACCCACTTGGAATGACTTTCGGGATGCCATCAAAGAGCAGTACTACCCTGTCGGAAGCTATGAGGACAAATACATCAAATGGACCACATTGCGGCAGGGACGAGACCAAGATGTGCCAGAGTTCACAAACATTTTTCATACCCTTCGCACACAGTTGGGTATCAAAGATTCTGAGCTGCATCTGGTACTCAAATACTGCGGCTGCCTACACAGATACATCCAGGAAGAGATGGGATTCTTGAACATCCCCTCACTCGGCACAGCATACCGATACGCTGTCAAAATCGAGCAAAAGTTCAAACAGAAGAAGCGAGACTTTGGATCTGCAAATCCGAAGTCCAAAGGACAAAGCCAAGGTGGGGTGACCCAAGACAACCCGTCGAAGCCGCAAGAAAAGAACAACACCACGAAGCCGAAGAAGGACACAGGAAAGTGGTGTGAGTTCCACAAGAGTCCCACTCATAACACAAGTGAGTGTCGGACCAAGCAGTCGCTGGTGGCTGAGTTGAAGGCTTCTGAATCAGATGCATGTTCCGACCCTGAGCCAGAACCCGACAAGGGGAATGGTAAAGGGAAGCAGATCATTGATGCGGATCCCAGCGCCACTGTTGCCACCGCCAAGATCCAGAAAGATGAGCCCGAAAATCCAGAGGAAGGGGAGCGTCTTTTCCACTCACAAATGTGGGTGAAGGGTTTGCCGCTACAATTCATTGTCGACAGTGGCAGCCAAAAGAACCTCGTTTCAGCAGAGGTCGTGAAGCGGTTGGGCCTACCGACTACCCCACATCCACAGCCGTACAGTATCGGGTGGCTACACGAAGGACGAGATCTGAAAGTTCGCCAGCAGTGCCGCCGTCCCTATAGCATCAAACCCTTCACAGACGAGGTATTGTGTGATGTTACACCTTTGGATGTTTGCGATGTATTATTAGGCCAACCATACTTGTGGAGGCGACATGCTGTGTATGAGTCAAGGCCTCGTGCTGTCATTATTTCTTTGAATGATTCATTATACAGGATACCAGAGGTAGCCCCACCTACTGCCACATCCTTGATCACTACCAAGAAATGCAGCAAGCTCATATCACAGACCAGGAAATTTATTTGTCTGGTTCACTCCCAAAATAAGGGGAAGATCGTTGCTACATCCATGACCCCTGCAAAGGGTTCCTACACGCAGCAGCAGCAACAAAGGGATACGGTCATGGCAGAACACAGGAACAACTTCTCCTCACCCATAGGGGTACCACATAAGTTTCAGGTGGGCAACAAAGTTTGGTTACATCTGCAGAAAGAACGCCTTACAAGAGCCCATCACAAGCTCCGACCACTCCGACATGGTCCTCACAGCAGTACCAAGGCTATGGGCAACAATGCTTTGAAGCACAACATTCCTCCATTCCTTCGCTTGCACCGGGTATTCAATGTGGACCATCGTCGACCATGCTTTCCACCATTTCTGGACACATCAGAGATTGCAGAACAGCTCACCAGAGAACCAACTCAGCAGATGGAGGAACTCAACGCAATGGGGACCATTGCTTCCTAAGGGGGGAGGAATGATCCAGGTGGATGTTGGTGGCCACCCACCAACCCATTTGGACCCTCACAACTATCTCTTTCAGTCTTTTCAGTTTCCTAAATTGTAGCACAATTTACTATTTTTAGCAGTTTTTCGGGTCCTGAACTTCCGGAGCCGTTTTGAGGCCCTAAACGACGTTTTTTTGGGAATCTGGGGCAACATGGGGCCATGGACCAATGTTGCCTCCCAAAGTGGTAGTACTCGGATAGATCTTTCTAACGAGCTATCGTACGCGTCAAACGGAGATCGTATGCCAAAGTTACGACCCCGGGAAATTGATGTACCAATTTACCCAAACGGGGCCCACAATTTGGCGTTTCATCTTCTAGGGTTAGGTTTCGGATCTCAACAATAAATAGGCCTTCGAGCCTCATTGTAACTCAGTTCGAAAACAGTTCAGAGGCATGTAGCCAACACATCTCTTCTCAGAGATAAGCTACCATCGCCCTAGCTGGGTTATTTCTATTTGTAAGCATATTTCAGTATTTTCCATTAATGAAATGAAGCATTATTTCCGCTGCATCTCTGTGTTTATGGTTATTTCATCTCTGTATTTATGGTTATCTCTGTAATCTATTGCGTTCCTGTTTAAATCCGGATCAGTGGTATCAGAGCGGTCTGCTTTTTCTCTGTTTTTCTTTGCATGTCCCCAACGAGGTTGGGATATAAGGAGTTAGGGCTTGAACTGGTCGAACCTTTGCAAGACCAGCCTCGCAAATCCCGACGGCCTCCCATGGCGGACGAGAAGAAAGACGAGGGGGCAGGAGATCCCATCAAAATCTTGCTCGAAGAAGCCCTCGAGCGACAACGGAACGCGATGATGGATAGCTTTGCGCAGATCCTTCAGCGGCTACCCAGAGGCGACGCATCGGCTTCCAACAGTGACTCTGGAAACACCACACCGTTTAAGGTACAAGTTAATTTTGAAATCCCCATATTTGAGGGTCAAATAGATGCAGACGCCGTAGATAAATGGTTAAATCTGCTAGATGGGTATTTTTCTGTTCACCAATTTTCAAGTCGGGAAAAGATTGTTTTCGCTCTTCTCAAAGCAGCCCCCCACGTCAAGGACTGGTGGGAAACCTACTGCGAGCAGAAGGATGAAAGTACAGGCTCACTATTTTCAGCCGCACCCACTTGGAATGACTTTCGGGATGCCATCAAAGAGCAGTACTACCCTGTCGGAAGCTATGAGGACAAATACATCATATGGACCACATTGCGGCAGGGACGAGACCAAGATGTGCCAGAGTTCACAAACATTTTTCATACCCTTCGCACACAGTTGGGTATCAAAGATTCTGAGCTGCATCTGGTACTCAAATACCGCGGCTGCCTACACAGATACATCCAGGAAGAGATGGGATTCTTGAACATCCCCTCACTCGGCACAGCATACCGATACGCTGTCAAAATCGAGCAAAAGTTCAAACAGAAGAAGCGAGACTTTGGATCTGCAAATCCGAAGCCCAAAGGACAAAGCCAACGCGGGGTGACCCAAGACAACCCGTCGAAGCCGCAAGAAAAGAACAACACCACGAAGCCGAAGAAGGACACAGGAAAGTGGTGTGAGTTCCACAAGAGTCCCACTCATAACACAAGTGAGTGTCGGACCAAGCAGTCGCTGGTGGCTGAGTTGAAGGCTTCTGAATCAGATGCATGTTCCGACCCTGAGCCAGAACCCGACAAGGGGAATGGTAAAGGGAAGCAGATCATTGATGCGGATCCCAGCGCCACTGTTGCCACCGCCAAGATCCAGAAAGATGAGCCCGAAAATCCAGAGGAAGGGGAGCGTCTTTTCCACTCACAGATGTGGGTGAAGGGTTCGCCGCTACAATTCATTGTCGACAGTGGCAGCCAAAAGAACCTCGTTTCAGCAGAGGTCGTGAAGCGGTTGGGCCTACCGACTACCCCACATCCACAGCCGTACAGTATCGGGTGGCTTCACGAAGGATGAGATCTGAAAGTTCGCCAGCAGTGCCGCCTTCCCTATAGCATCAAACCCTTCACAGACGAGGTATTGTGTTATGTTACACCTCTGGATGTTTGCGATGTATTATTAGGCCAACCATACTTGTGGAGGCGACATGCTGTGTATGAGTCAAGGCCTCGTGCTGTCATTATTTCTTTGAATGATTCATTATACAGGATACCAGAGGTAGCCCCACCTACTGCCACATCCTTGATCACTACCAAGAAATGCAGCAAGCTCATATCACAGACCAGGAAATTTATTTGTCTGGTTCACTCCCAAAATAAGGGGAAGATCGTTGCTACATCCATGACCCCTGCAAAGGGTTCCTACACGCAGCAGCAGCAACAAAGGGATACGGTCATGGCAGAACACAGGAACAACTTCTCCTCACCCACAGGGGTACCACATAAGTTTCAGGTGGGCAAGAAAGTTTGGTTACATCTGCAGAAAGAACACCTTACAAGAGCCCATCATAAGCTCCGACCACTCCGACATGGTCCTCACAGCAGTACCAAGGCTATGGGCAACAATGCTTTGAAGCACAACATTCCTCCATTCCTTCGCTTGCACCGGGTATTCAATGTGGACCATCGTCGACCATGCTTTCCACCATTTCTGGACACATCAGAGATTGCAGAACAGCTCACCAGAGAACCAACTCAGCAGATGGAGGAACTCAACGCAATGGGGACCATTGCTTCCTAAGGGGGAGGAATGATCCAGGTGGATGTTGGTGGCCACCCACCAACCCATTTGGACCTTCACAACTATCTCTTTCAGTCTTTTCAGTTTCCTAAATTGTAGCACAGTTTACTATTTTTAGCAGTTTTTCGGGTCCTGAACTTCCGGAGCCGTTTTGAGGCCCTAAACGACGTTTTTTTGGGAATCTGGGGCAACATGGGTCCATGGACCGATGTTGCCTCCCAAAGTGGTAGTACTCGGATAGATCTTTCTAACGAGCTATCGTACGCGTCAAACGGAGATCGTATGCCAAAGTTACGACCCCGGGAAATTGATGTACCAATTTACCCAAACGGGGCCCACAATTTGGCGTTTCATCTTCTAGGGTTAGGATTCGGGATGTGAAGGGTTTTTCATTGTTTCTCAACAATAAATAGGCCTTTGAGCCTCATTGTAACTCAGTTCGAAAACAGTTCAGAGGCATGTAGCCAACACATCTCTTCTTAGAGATAAGCTACCATCGCCCTAGCTGGGTTATTTCTATTTGTAAGCATATTTCAGTATTTTCCATTAATGAAATGAAGCATTATTTCCGCTGCATCTCTGTGTTTATGGTTATTTCATCTCTGTATTTATGGTTATCTCTGTAATCTATTGCGTTCCTATTTAAATCCGGATCAGTGGTATCAGAGCGGTCTGCTTTTTCTCTGTTTTTCTTTGCATGTCCCCAACGAGGTCGGGATATAAGGAGTTAGGGCTTGAACTGGTCGAACCTTTGCAAGACCAGCCTCGCAAATCCCGACGGCCTCCCATGGTGGACGAGAAGAAAGACGAGGGGGCAGGAGATCCCATCAAAATCTTGCTCGAAGAAGCCCTCGAGCGACAACGAAACGCGATGATGGATAGCTTTGCGCAGATCCTTCAGCGGCTACCCAGAGGCGACGCATCGGCTTCCAACAGCGACTCTGGAAACACCACACCGTTTAAGGTACAAGTTAATTTTGAAATCCCCATATTTGAGGGTCAATAAGATGCAGACGCCGTAGATAAATGGTTAAATCTGCTAGATGGGTATTTTTCTGTTCACGAATTTTCAAGTCGGGAAAAGATTGTTTTCACTCTTCTCAAAGCAGCCCCCCACGTCAAGGACTGGTGGGAAACCTACTGCGAGCAGAAGGATGAAAGTACAGGCTCACTATTTTCAGCCGCACCCACTTGGAATGACTTTCGGGATGCCATCAAAGAGCAGTACTACCCTGTCGGAAGCTATGAGGACAAATACATCAAATGGACCACATTGCGGCAGGGACGAGACCAAGATGTGCCAGAGTTCACAAACATTTTTCATACCCTTCGCACACAGTTTGGTATCAAAGATTCTGAGCTGCATCTGGTACTCAAATACCGCGGCTGCCTACACAGATACATCCAGGAAGAGATGGGATTCTTGAACATCCCCTCACTCGGCACAGCATATCGATACGCTGTCAAAATCGAGCAAAAGTTCAAACAGAAGAAGCGAGACTTTGGATCTGCAAATCCGAAGCCCAAAGGACAAAGCCAAGGCGGGGTGACCCAAGACAACCCGTCGAAGCCGCAAGAAAAGAACAACACCACGAAGCCGAAGAAGGACACAGGAAAGTGTTGTGAGTTCCACATGAGTCCCACTCATAACACAAGTGAGTGTCGGACCAAGCAATCGCTGGTGGCTGAGTTGAAGGCTTCTGAATCAGATGCATGTTCCGACCCTGAGCCAGAACCCGACAAGGGGAATGGTAAAGGGAAGCAGATCATTGATGCGGATCCCAGCGCCACTGTTGCCACCGCCAAGATCCAGAAAGATGAGCCCGAAAATCCAGAGGAAGGGGAGCGTCTTTTCCACTCACAGATGTGGGTGAAGGGTTCGCCGCTACAATTCATTGTCGACAGTGGCAGCCAAAAGAACCTCGTTTCAGCAGAGGTCGTGAAGCGGTTGGGCCTACCGACTACCCCACATCCACAGCCGTACAGTATCGGGTGGCTTCACGAAGGACGAGATCTGAAAGTTCGCCAGCAGTGCTGCCTTCCCTATAGCATCAAACCCTTCACAGACGAGGTATTGTGTGATGTTACACCTCTGGATGTTTGCGATGTATTATTAGGCCAACCATACTTGTGGAGGCGACATGCTGTGTATGAGTCAAGGCCTCGTGCTGTCATTATTTCTTTGAATGATTCATTATACAGGATACCAGAGGTAGCCCCACCTACTGCCACATCCTTGATCACTACCAAGAAATGCAGCAAGCTCATATCACAGACCAGGAAATTTATTTGTCTGGTTCACTCCCAAAATAAGGGGAAGATCGTTGCTACATCCATGACCCCTGCAAAGGGTTCCTACACGTAGCAGCAGCAACAAAGGGATACGGTCATGGCAGAACACAGGAACAACTTCTCCTCACCCACAGGGGTACCACATAAGTTTCAGGTGGGCAACAAAGTTTGGTTACATCTGCAGAAAGAACGCCTTACAAGAGCCCATCACAAGCTCCGACCACTCCGACATGGTCCTCACAGCAGTACCAAGGCTATGGGCAACAATGCTTTGAAGCACAACATTCCTCCATTCCTTCGCTTGCACCGGGTATTCAATGTGGACCATCGTCGACCATGCTTTCCACCATTTCTGGACACATCAGAGATTGCAGAACAGCTCACCAGAGAACCAACTCAGCAGATGGAGGAACTCAATGCAATGGGGACCATTGCTTCCTAAGGGGCGAGGAATGATCCAGGTGGATGTTGGTGGCCACCCACCAACCCATTTGGACCCTCACAACTATCTCTTTCAGTCTTTTCAGTTTCCTAAATTGTAGCACAATTTACTATTTTTAGCAGTTTTTCGGGTCCTGAACTTCCGGAGCCGTTTTGAGGCCCTAAACGATGTTTTTTTTGGGAATCTGGGGCAACATGGGTCCATGGACCGATGTTGCCTCCCAAAGTGGTAGTACTCGGATAGATCTTTCTAACGAGCTATCGTACGCGTCAAACGGAGATCGTATGCCAAAGTTACGACCCTGGGAAATTGATGTACCAATTTACCCAAACGGGGCCCATAATTTGGCGTTTCATCTTCTAGGGTTAGGTTTCGGGATGTGAAGGGTTTTTCATTGTTTCTCAACAATAAATAGGCCTTCGAGCCTCATTGTAACTCAGTTCGAAAACAGTTCAGAGGCATGTAGCCAACACATCTCTTCTCAGAGATAAGCTACCATTGCCCTAGCTGGTTTATTTCTATTTGTAAGCATATTTCAGTATTTTCCATTAATGAAATGAAGCATTATTTCCGCTGCATCTCTGTGTTTATGGTTATTGCATCTCTGTATTTATGGTTATCTCTGTAATCTATTGCGTTCCTGTTTAAATCCGGATCAGTGGTATCAGAGCGGTCTGCTTTTTCTCTGTTTTTCTTTGCATGTCCCCAACGAGGTCGGGATATAAGGAGTTAGGGCTTGAACTAGTCGAACCTTTGCAAGACCAGCCTCGCAAATCCCGACGGCCTCCCATGGTGGACGAGAAGAAAGACGAGGGGGCAGGAGATCCCATCAAAATCTTGCTCGAAGAAGCCCTCGAACGACAACGGAACGCGATGATGGATAGCTTTGCGCAGATCCTTCAGCGGCTACCCAGAGGCGACGCATCGGCTTCCATCAGCGACTCTGGAAACACCACACCGTTTAAGGTACAAGTTAATTTTGAAATCCCCATATTTGAGGGTCAAATAGATGCAGACGCCGTAGATAAATGGTTAAATCTGCTAGATGGGTATTTTTCTATTCACGAATTTTCAAGTCGGGAAAAGATTGTTTTCGCTCTTCTCAAAGCAGCCCCCCACGTCAAGGACTGGTGGGAAACCTACTGCGAGAAGAAGGATGAAAGTACAGGCTCACTATTTTCAGCCGCACCCACTTGGAATGACTTTCGGGATGCCATCAAAGAGCAGTACTACCCTGTCGGAAGCTATGAGGACAAATACATCAAATGGACCACATTGCGGCAGGGATGAGACCAAGATGTGCCAGAGTTCACAAACATTTTTCATACCCTTCGCACACAGTTGGGTATCAAAGATTCTGAGCTGCATCTGGTACTCAAATACCGCGGCTGCCTACACAGATACATCCAGGAAGAGATGGGATTCTTGAACATCCCCTCACTCGGCACAACATACCGATACGCTGTCAAAATCGAGCAAAAGATCAAACAGAAGAAGCGAGACTTTGGATCTGCAAATCCGAAGCCCAAAGGACAAAGCCAAGGCGGGGTGACCCAAGACAACCCGTCGAAGCCGCAAGAAAAGAACAACACCACGAAGCCGAAGAAGGACACAGGAAAGTGGTGTGAGTTCCACAAGAGTCCCACTCATAACACAAGTGAGTGTCGGACCAAGTAGTCGCTGGTGGCTGAGTTGAAGGCTTCTGAATCAGATGCATGTTCCGACCCTGAGCCAGAACCCGACAAGGGGAATGGTAAAGGGAAGCAGATCATTGATGCGGATCCCAGCGCCACTGTTGCCACCGCCAAGATCCAGAAAGATGAGCCCGAAAATCCAGAGGAAGGGGAGCGTCTTTTCCACTCACAGATGTGGGTGAAGGGTTCGCCGCTACAATTCATTGTCGACAGTGGCAGCCAAAAGAACCTCGTTTCAGTAGAGGTCGTGAAGCGGTTGGGCCTACCGACTACCCGACATCCACAGTCGTACAGTATCGGGTGGCTTCACGAAGGATGAGATCTGAAAGTTCGCCAGCAGTGTCGCCTTCCCTATAGCATCAAACCCTTCACAGACGAGGTATTGTGTGATGTTACACCTCTGGATGTTTGCGATGTATTATTAGGCCAACCATACTTGTGGAGGCGACATGCTGTGTATGAGTCAAGGCCTCGTGCTGTCATTATTTCTTTGAATGATTCATTATACAGGATACCAGAGGTAGCCCCACCTACTGCCACATCCTTGATCACTACCAAGAAATGCAGCAAGCTCATATCACAGACCAGGAAATTTATTTGTCTGGTTCACTCCCAAAATAAGGGGAAGATCGTTGCTACATCCATGACCCCTGCAAAGGGTTCCTACACGCAGCAGCAGCAACAAAGGGATACGGTCATGGCAGAACACAGGAACAACTTCTCCTCACCCACAGGGGTACCACATAATTTTCAGGTGGGCAACAAAGTTTGGTTACATCTGCAGAAAGAACGCCTTACAAGAGCCCATCAGAAGCTCCGACCACTCCGACATGGTCCTCACAGCAGTACCAAGGCTATGGAAAACAATGCTTTGAAGCACAACATTCCTCCATTCCTTCGCTTGCACCGGACCATCGTCGACCATGCTTTCCACCATTTCTGGACACATCAGAGATTGCAGAACAGCTCACCAGAGAACCAACTCAGCAGATGGAGGAACTCAACGCAATGGGGACCATTGCTTCCTAAGGGGGGAGGAATGATCCAGGTGGATGTTGGTGGCCACCCACCAACCCATTTGGACCCTCACAACTATCTCTTTCAGTCTTTTCAGTTTCCTAAATTGTAGCACAGTTTACTATTTTTAGCAGTTTTTCGGGTCCTGAACTTCCGGAGCCGTTTTGAGGCCCTAAACGACGTTTTTTTGGGAATCTGGGGCAACATGGGTCCGTGGACCGATGTTGCCTCCCAAAGTGGTAGTACTCGGATAGATCTTTCTAACGAGCTATCGTACGCATCAAACAGAGATCGTATGCCAAAGTTACGACCCCGGGAAATTGATGTACCAATTTACCCAAACGGGGCCCACAATTTGGCATTTCATCTTCTAGGGTTAGGTTTCGGGATGTGAAGGGTTTTTCATTGTTTCTCAACAATAAATAGGCCTTCGAGCCTCATTGTAACTCAGTTCGAAAACAGTTCAGAGGCATGTAGCCAACACATCTCTTCTCAGAGATAAGCTACCATCGCCCTAGCTGGGTTATTTCTATTTGTAAGCATATTTCAGTATTTTCCATTAATGAAATGAAGCATTATTTCCGCTGCATCTCTGTGTTTATGGTTATTTCATCTCTGTATTTATGGTTATCTCTGTAATCTATTGCGTTCCTGTTTAAATCCGGATCAGTGGTATCAGAGCGGTCTGCTTTTTCTCTGTTTTTCTTTGCATGTCCCCAACGAGGTCGGGATATAAGGAGTTAGGGCTTGAACTGGTCGAACCTTTGCAAGACCAGCCTCGCAAATCCCGACGGCCTCCCATGGCGGACGAGAAGAAAGACGAGGGGGCAGGAGATCCCATCAAAATCTTGCTCGAAGAAGCCCTCGAGCGACAACGGAACGCGATGATGGATAGCTTTGCGCAGATCCTTCAGCGGCTACCCAGAGGCGACGCATCGGCTTCCAACAACGACTCTGGAAACACCACACCGTTTAAGGTACAAGTTAATTTTGAAATCCCCATATTTGAGGTTCAAATAGATGCAGACGCCGTAGATAAATGGTTAAATCTGCTAGATGGGTATTTTTCTGTTCACGAATTTTCAAGTCGGGAAAAGATTGTTTTCACTCTTCTCAAAGCAGCCCCCCACGTCAAGGACTGGTGGGAATCCTACTGCGAGCAGAAGGATGAAAGTACAGGCTCACTATTTTCAGCCGCACCCACTTGGAATGACTTTCGGGATGACATCAAAGAGCAGTACTACCCTGTCGGAAGCTATGAGGACAAATACATCAAATGGACCACATTGCGGCAGGGACGAGACCAAGATGTGCCAGAGTTCACAAACATTTTTCATACCCTTCGCACACAGTTGGGTATCAAAGATTCTGAGCTGCATCTGGTACTCAAATACCGCGGCTGCCTACACAGATACATCCAGGAAGAGATGGGATTCTTGAACATCCCCTCACTCGGCACAACATACCGATACGCTGTCAAAATCGAGCAAAAGTTCAAACAGAAGAAGCGAGACTTTGGATCTGCAAATCCGAAGCCCAAAGGACAAAGCCAAGGCGGGGTGACCCAAGACAACCCGTCGAAGCCGCAAGAAAAGAACAACACCACGAAGCCGAAGAAGGACACAGGAAAGTGGTGTGAGTTCCACAAGAGTCCCACTCATAACACAAGTGAGGGTTGGACCAAGCAGTCGCTGGTGGCTGAGTTGAAGGCTTCTGAATCTGATGCATGTTCCGACCCTGAGCCAGAACCCGACAAGGGGAATGGTAAAGGGAAGCAGATCATTGATGCGGATCCCAACGCCACTGTTGCCACCGCCAAGATCCAGAAAGATGAGCCCGAAAATCCAGAGGAAGGGGAGCGTCTTTTCCACTCACAGATGTGGGTGAAGGGTTCGCCGCTACAATTCATTGTCGACAGTGGCAGCCAAAAGAACCTCGTTTCAGCAGAGGTCGTGAAGCGGTTGGGCCTACCGACTACCCCACATCCACATCCGTACAGTATCGGGTGGCTTCACGAAGGACGAGATCTGAAAGTTCACCAGCAGTGCCGCCTTCCCTATAGCATCAAACCCTTCACAGACGAGGTATTGTGTGATGTTACACCTCTGGATGTTTGCGATGTATTATTAGGCCAACCATACTTGTGGAGGCGACATGCTGTGTATGAGTCAAGGCCTCGTGCTGTCATTATTTCTTTGAATGATTCATTATACAGGATACCAGAGGTAGCCCCACCTACTGCCACATCCTTGATCACTACCAAGAAATGCAGCAAGCTCATATCACAGACCAGGAAATTTATTTGTCTGGTTCACTCCCAAAATAAGGGGAAGATCGTTGCTACATCCATGACCCCTGCAAAGGGTTCCTACACGCAGCATCAGCAACAAAGGGATACGGTCATGGTAGAACACAGGAACAACTTCTCCTCACCCACAGGGGTACCACATAATTTTCAGGTGGGCAACAAAGTTTGGTTACATCTGCAGAAAGAACGCCTTACAAGAGCCCATCAGAAGCTCCGACCACTCCGACATGGTCCTCACAGCAGTACCAAGGCTATGGGCAACAATGCTTTGAAGCACAACATTCCTCCATTCCTTCGCTTGCACCGGGTATTCAATGTGGACCATCGTCGACCATGCTTTCCACCATTTCTGGACACATCAGAGATTGCAGAACAGCTCACCAGAGAACCAACTCAGCAGATGGAGGAACTCAACGCAATGGGGACCATTGCTTCCTAAGGGGGAGGAATGATCTAGGTGGATGTTGGTGGCCACCCACCAACCCATTTGGACCCTCACAACTATCTCTTTCAGTCTTTTCAGTTTCCTAAATTGTAGCACAGTTTACTATTTTTAGCAGTTTTTCGGGTCCTGAACTTCCGGAGCCGTTTTGAGGCCCTAAACGACGTTTTTTTGGGAATCTGGGGCAACATCAGTCCCAAAGTGGTAGTACTCGGATAAATCTTTCTAACGAGCTATCGTACGCGTCAAACGGAGATTGTATGCCAAAGTTACGACCCTGGGAAATTGATGTACCAATTTACCCAAACGGGGCCCACAATTTGGCGTTTCATCTTCTAGGGTTAGGTTTCGGGATGTGAAGGGTTTTTCATTGTTTCTCAACAATAAATAGGCCTTCGAGCCTCATTGTAACTCAGTTCGAAAACAGTTCAGAGGCATGTAGCCAACACATCTCTTCTCAGAGATAAGCTACCATCGCCCTAGCTAGGTTATTTCTATTTGTAAGCATATTTCAGTATTTTCCATTATTGAAATGAAGCATTATTTCCGCTGCATCTCTGTGTTTATGGTTATTGCATCTTTGTATTTATGGTTATCTCTGTAATCTATTGCGTTCCTGTTTAAATCCGGATCAAGTGCCTCCTTCCTTCTCCTATTGTGTCATATTTGTAAATCCTTCAATCCTATCCCAAGTTGTTCTTAAGGGGGGATGTTAGGATATTCCGACACATAGGAAATAGTTAAGTTCAACTTGGTCTAGTATAGAGTTAGGTATAGAGTTAGGTAAAGTGTGTTTCTTACCATTGTACATTTTGTAACTTACAACCCGACGGTCACGATATGTAGTGATCCGACGGTTCACTCTCTCCTCGGTATTACCGACACTTGATCTGTGGCTTGACACCCGATTGGTCCATGAGTTCTATTTAAAGCGCATGGAGGGTCGTTGTTCGGGTAATCCGTGCATGAGAGAAGCTTATGTAAATTTTCATTCTTTGATTAATAAATTGCCTGTAGTAGCCACGTTGGCGCAGGCCGTGGACTGTTTCCCTCTTTGAGGGTTTTAACCACGTCAAAAATACTGGTGTATTGATCTATGATCTGGTTGTGAGAGGTGTCCTTTTGGTGTTCTTTCTGAGGAACTTACCCTGTAAATTCCTACACCCTCATTTTGGAAATGCATCTCTATCTCGCTGTCTGGACTCTGTCTCTTAGAAAACAAGAATTAAATAAACTTGCCTGTGAGCATTGTATCGTTTACTTTGATGTTCGGTGAATTAGGAAGCAAAATGAAAATACTATGGATACAGAGATGGATTCGAATTGTCTGTTCCTTTCTTATTATTGCTTGAATGCTAAAAATGATGAACCCTTTCAATGGATTTTTCATGTATATTTGTAGTCTTTGTTCACAGTTATTTGAGCTATGTAGTTACTGTTTTCAATTATAATTCTATTTAGTTACATAACGATGCTTGTATTTGGTTCTGCTCTTTGACAAGATTTTACATCAAACACATTTTGTTTTTTCTCCAAAATGACAGAACAGTTATTAAATCTCTATTGATTAAAGATAGACAAACTAATGACCCTAACCGAACAAACTATCCCTAACTAGTACTGAAACTAAAAGTAAACAAAAACTTACACCCTACTTTGACAAACTAACATAAAAAAAACAACTTGTTAAGACAACTTCCATCTTGGCGGAGACCAACACCCGGTCATGGTGTCCTAGTTGGATGCTCCTGCATCACATATTTAAACAACACAAATCAAGATTTCACTAAAAAACTTTTCATGAGATTATGCCTAAAAATCTATCAGAAACTCCAAAAAATCACTTAAAGACAACTCCATATTAAAATCATCCTCAATTATAAAATCAACTAACAAAAAGCCCAAAATTCAAGCCTATAGTGCGATAATTGAAGAGGGTCAGTTGAAAGTTCATTTTTCCAACGAAGTTTAATATCATTGTAGTGCATTGTCACAACTAATATTGGCATAATCACATCCCAAGGTGTATTAAGCATGAATTATGTCATAATTCGTAACAATATTGAGTAGAAATAAGAATATACATGGAACAAAATGAAAAATGGACCAGGCGAAGAATGAGATGCAAAATAAACAAATCAATCCATTAATAAATATAATAATAAACATGTTTGTTTGAACTTTCCCACCTATCCAAACTGGATAGCTATATCTGGTAGGATACATAAGTAGGCCTCTGTGACATAAAATTCAAGTATGGAATGGATAAATTAATCATATAATGACAAGTAATGTGAAATGTTGCATTTTGTGAATCCTGGGTTACTTCTGTGTAGTAATGGATGTGAACCTCAACGTTCAGGGTTTATGCATTCAAATTGTAAACAATTTAATGTTAGGCCATTCTCAACTACTTTTACAATGGCTTTTGATAACATATTTCACTTACTTGTTGGTCAAATGAGGATGACACAACATGTTGTAGCAAGCATGTTTAAATTCCACTTCATCAAAATGATTGCTTAATAACCTCCTCCATAGGACACCTCTCCTTAACTACTCCTTCTAACCCACAGGAATCTAGTTGTTTATGCATCACCCATCATAAATTAATGATGCTCATCCTCTCATACGCACCCATGCCTCCTCTGACCATGCATCTATGGAAGTTAAAATCAAAACCCCAACTATGAACCAGGTTATTTTGTATCAATTTCCACACACAATTCCACGCTTCCTGAGAAAACGTCGATGTCATCATCTCCACAAACGCTGCACGCACTGGAATTAGAGAGTCACGAAACCACCCTTTGCTGACGTGATTGTTGTTGTACGACACCACCACCACCTTGTGGACCTCCATGTTCGGCTTCCTCTTCATCAATAGCCATGTCAGATCCCTGATACCCGGTCCATCGCAGGTTGTGATATCTCCAATTCCTCCACGTCAAAATTCTGCAACCCTACATCCTTGTCCTCGATGAAAACATACTCATACGACGCCACCACGTCTGGGTAGAGGAAGCACTTGATGAACCACCGCTTTGTATGTTTGCATGTGGACACATGGATGACCTGTTTTGACGACTTGAATTCGTCCCCCTGGGTGGCCTTCCCGTCGTAGCAGAAGAGCATCACCATTATTAAAATTAAACCCTTATTTTTAATAGATATCACTTTGAGTTAATACTCATTAGGGGAATTTTGAGGTCTAAAATGGACCTCCTAAGGAAATTATAAAATAATAGTGGAAATAATAAAATAATATTAGATTACATCATCAAATTTTAGAGGGAAAAAAGAAAAACTACTTTTTCAACTCGTATTTTCAACTTGTCTCCCTATGGGTTTACTCAAATTTCGAGTGGGAACAATCGCTGGATGAATAATTTGATTCCTCATCCATGGAGTACCCATGTTGCATACTTTCCATGGACCTTACTACACAAAAAATGAGAGATACATGAAAAACGTGATTGCAATCACGTTTTTCATGTATTTCTCATTTTTCGTGTAGCAGGGCCCATCGAAAGTATGAAACATGGGTGTTCCTTGCATGAGGAATTAAAATTTTCATCCAACAAGTACTCCCACTCAAAATTTGAGTAAAACCTTAGGGAGATAAGTTGAAAAAATAGTTTTA
Organism: Pinus tabuliformis; assembly: GCA_031772625.1. NCBI lineage: Eukaryota > Viridiplantae > Streptophyta > Pinopsida > Pinales > Pinaceae > Pinus > Pinus tabuliformis. The sequence goes on from CM062810.1 coordinate 515,347,045, forward strand.
TTATTTTATTATTTTCTAATCTTTTTACTTTTTTAACCCAAAAATAGTGAATCACTCCATGTTGACATCATCATCTTGAATCCTATTGGTTCTTATAAAGTTTATTTTTGTTGTACATTTTTATTAGGAGGCCCATTTTAGACTTCAAAAGTTCTCTAATGCCTTTTTATAATCTTATTTAGTTTCAGAAATCAAAATAACTCACCCTATTTATTCTACTTTTAAAAGTATTCATTAATTTATTTAATTCTACCAATCATAAATTGGTATAAGGCTCGAACATTAAATGACCCTTAGGAAAGATCCCACTCTAGTGAGGTCGGGACATCTAAACTCTTGTTATGTCATAAGTTATTGATTTACTTGGCTTGTGGGCTTATTGGATATAATCCTAATGGTATAATGGCGGTTGGAAATGTTGATCCTGAACCTTACCCACATCACTCCAATAAATTATTGACTCACCTTGAGATCACCCTGAGATCTTCACTTAATGATGCAACCCGATTTAAGTGCAATAATAAGAAAATACACATAATTTCTTCTTATTTTAGGTTTGGTGCTTGTTGAACCTCCATATGGAAAATAAATACTCACACATTTCTAGAATACCCACATACTTGTAATAAAGTGCATATGCATTCTTCTATTATCAAATAACTAATCTCGCATCTATGTTGTTTCTCATGGACCCACAAACCCAGTAGAACTTGAAAAAAATAGCATTAAAAAATGTGAATGTACTTATCAGCCAAAGCCTCACCCCTCTGTAAATTTTTTTTTATATATAACTTTATTATTATTTTTATTTATTTTATATATATATATATTAATAAAAAATGTGTGCGCGCGTTATCTAAAAATCTTAAATCAAATCAACAAACCAATTCCATAGAAAAACAAAAAAAACATAAATCCAGAAGAAAACAAATCCCATTCCAACAACCTAAATCACACATTTGATTTATATTAATTAGGAATATTAATTAAAAAACTCATAAACATGATAACCATCACAATTTTGATTATCCATATCCCTTGATATTATTGTTGCCTACATTAAACGTACCCGTTTTCAAGTGGTTAATGTTACTAAATATAAGACCAAAACATAAAATTTTACGGAAAAAAAAAATAAAATAAATATCACCAAAACATTTTCAACCTCAAACATCTTTTCAATAGCCTAATTAAAAAAATAATTACTAAATATAAGACCAAAACATAAAATTTTACGGAAAAAACAATAAAATAAATATCACCAAAACATTTTCAACGTCAAACATCTTTTCAATAGTTTAATTAAAAAAATAAAAATAAAAATCCATAGAGTTTCACTAGCCTAATTAAAAAAATAAAAATAAAAATCCATAAAATATCTTATAAATATTTTAGGATGCATTTAAAACATTAAAGTGTTCTCTTAAATTTTTCTTTAAATATTATAATGGAGTTGTTTTTAGTGCGATTTTTTGGAAGTTTTTTAGGTGGATTTCTGATATATTTTTCTGGTTTAATTTCTCTAAAATCCTGTCGGAGTTCATTGAAATCACAAGATTGGTGGGTAAATCCTACACAATAGAAGTGCCCTAGAAATTTTTAATCTTGCTAAATCCATATATATTGTAAAAAAAATATTTTAAATAATACAAATCAAAATTTCATCTCAAATTTTTCCATCGATCACCAAACACTCCAAAAAATCACATTATAAACAACTCTTATTATAATAGTCACTTCTTAAGAACATCCTCTTTTTTTTTTTGTAAGCTGAGATATGATTCTATTACTATAAGAATAAGAAAACTATGTACATATACATGGCGCCACCCGCCCAGAAGGGAAACCAGGTGGCCTTCAAAAATATATAATCCCCATCCAAAAGAAGTAAATGTTCAGGTTGTCTAACGAGAATGAAGAACCTGCTATTCTACCTAACAACATACTATGCAAAGCTGTAAAGAGAAACTGGCTTTACTTAACTTGATTCTAAGCCCTCTAAGATAGCAAAAATACAAAAAGAGTCATATAAGAACCTCCATAAGCTACTGCTTCATGGCCTCTGGCTGGATATCAGGTTCTGTCTTAACTATGCCACCATCTTTGGACCAGCTTGTCCATCTTCCTGTCCTGCATCATGAGAGTTATTTGTAGATTCTTCAGTTCTTTTTTCAGGTTCTCTTGGGCAAGCTCCACCATTTCCGCTGCTACTTGTTCCAGTGACTTGGCGAGCAAACGCTTCATACCCCAATAAACATGCAAAGACTGTTTGTAAAGGGACATCCTCCCTCTGGTGTGGCCCGGGTCGGGAAGATAATGCTCCCACTCTGCCATCTCAGGGTCCGATTGGTCCTGCAGCGCCTCTTCCTCCAGGTGGTCGATAATCCTTCGAACATTGGGATGGGTTTCCTGCACATAAGCATTCTCAGCTTCCTGCAATTTCCGTCGCATGTCCTTCTTGCCTCGCCTCCTTCCAGGAACCCCGGTACTGCAACCTTCCTCATACATATCGTTGCGAGCTCGGTTCTGACCATGACCTCGTGCACCACCGCGACCCCTTCGGCCTCGACCTCGACCGCGGCTTCCATGAACCTCCTCGTCGTCATCTTCCTCTGGACTGCCATCATCCTCCGCAACATCATCGTCTCTGGCGCCCATTGAGCCAGAGTGCCTCATCCATTTGCCTACCTTGCCTCCCGAGGTCGGCCTTAGCGTCTCCTCTGCATAATTCGCCCTGATATCTCCTTTCTGGTCATCCGACTCCTCAGAGATGTCGACATAAATGGATCGCAAAGTTTCCTTAGCCGCATGTTTCCCTTGCTCCTCCAGAATCACCCCCTGACTGCGCGTTCGCCTACCCTCGTTGCGGACTGCAACCATACTCGCAGACAGCAATTGCCCAATTCTTCTTTTCGGCAGACCAAATTCCACCATACGCTGTTGCAACAGAAGCACCGAACCTCCCTCACGTTGTTGAGTTGGATACAGAGAAAATCCTATTCTTCTACAGGCATGCAAGAGTAAAACAGTTCCATGCAGCCTTATACCGCCATTCGACCACCTTCCATCGTTATTGTGAGGTAGCTCCCAAGCTTGCCCATTATTACACATCGCAGGACTAAGGCGTTGATGTGATAAGCTCCTTGGCCTCCCGATGCCACCGCACTCCCACCACAATACCCGCGTTGCAGTCGGCCTTGGGATGGGCAATTCATCCCATGTCTTCATTAAATCGTTCTGCCAAATGGGAATTTTAACTGCTTCGTACATGATCCCACCGCTGTGTTCATTATTATGCCATTCCCTACACCTCCGAATCATTATTGGAAGGTAGCTAAACAGTCCTGTCGTGCCCGATCGCCTCATCATTATCCTGTCGTAAGATGGCTGCCAACTCAGCCCACCGTGGATCCTTAATACACGAGGAAAGACCATTAATTTTTTCTAAAAGATATCCTCCTATTCATTTCCAAGAATCTCTTCGATGGCTTTGCCATTAATCTCTTTTGAAATATGTACTCAGCATATCATCAAACCTATTCAAAATAATATTTAAATACTTTTTAATATATTATTGAATTAATTTTAAAAAATAATATTTTAATATCTCTTAGTGATAAAATTAATGCAAAAGAAATAGTTGAATATTGTTAATAGGGTTATTTAAAATAGTAAATATTAATTCAAAAAATTAATATTTAAATATTTTTAATATATTATTAAATTAATTTGGAAAAATAATATTTTAATGTTGATTTTTAATAAAGTTAAACAAACATATCTTTCATAGAGGTGTAAAATTCTCAGCACTTTAGATGTAAAATTCTCGGCATTTCAGTGATAATTAGAATAACAATTATTAAATACAGAGTTGCATGGCCACCCCATTATAAGTAATCACATGCGATTTATTGTTTTGTAAAAACATTTTTGGGATGATAAAAATGGATTGCAGAAAGGAAGAATAGTTCGGTGGCATAAAATAGCTACTGGTAAGAATGTGGGAATCCTTGTTGGTATAGAGGTTTGAACTTGGGGGAGAACCTAGTGTGTCTGCATGCTTTTGATGGTATAGGGTCGCAAGTATCAACCAATTGGCCAGTTGGTATTCCCTAGAAGAAAAAGTTGTGACTTGGCTCCTTCAAGGTAACTCTTAACTTCGTTATGTCTTCTTGTTCAGCTATTGGGTTAGAACTTAAAGTATGGTTTTTTCTATTGAATCCATTCCCAATGATGTGAATATTAGTTGGTTAATTGCATGGCTTCCTTATTGGTATGGTGTTTTAAGTGGTGCTATTAGGTTGAGTCTTGAGTCTAGGAGAGAGAATTCCATTGGTATGACTAACCTCATCTAGATTTTCCTAAAGCTAGTCGTGTGGCTTTGTCACATATGTAGAATTTTTGTTACAAAAATCTATAGGTTTGATACTATGTCATGCCCTGTGGATTTGTTTGCCCACTAGTGTTTTATCTATAATGATAGTAATTATAATTAGTGCATTGTGTGGGCTCTTGGTCATAATGATAGTACTTGGATTATAATTGAGTTATTTTATGGGTTAGTGAAAAGGTTCCTCCCTACTCCATTTAAACCCATGGTGTCTATTAGGAGTATTTTGGGGGGGCTCCTCTTCATTTGGGATATTGGTCAGTTCGGTTCCTCTATGGCCACCTCGCAAAAAAAACAGTTATTGGGTTTCTGTTGCATAATAAATTCTTATTCATGTTGCCTTTCCATTTGGTTACACAGGCTATGTCATAAGGAAAATTCTCAGTGGGTTTGTTCCCATTGTGGTTATGATGGTAAATCCTCTTCTGCAATCTCTAAGCATAGAGCCATGTCAGGCATCTCTAGTGTTTTATTTTGAGGGAGTCGGTGTTTTAGTTGAGGCTAATCCATGCTAGCCAACCACTATGCAGAGGCAATGAATGAGGAAATGAAGAGGTGGAGGAGGTGATCGAGGTTCTCATGGAAGGAATCACAACCAAAAGCAAGCCTAGGAGGTCACAGATTCCTTCCACTTGAATATCCCTGAAGACACTTGGAATGAAATGAAAAAATTAGAAGCCATGGTCGCCAAAGACCGCCATGCCTTGTTTGACTCAGAACTTCTAAAATAATTTGGACAGTTAATCTCGGACCCTTGCCACACTAGGGTCATAGGAAACAATACCAACAAGCTCTCTTTTTGTATTAGAACATGAAAACACTAATGGTGAGAATTCTGATGGAGGGAGGGGTTAAGTAGTACAATGTCTTAACAAACCTAGATGATGTTAAAAGAGAGTAGAAAAACATGCACTTTCACATGGAGAGCATGGATGATTAGTTGGCTCAGTTTGAGTAGCACATTCCTTGTTCCAAGGTCCAGTGTACGAGACCTTGCCCCAATAAACTCTTCTAATTCATAGTTGTTAGATGGTTACAATTAGTTTTGTGTAGTAAGATATTTGCATAGACTCTCTAGTGATGTTGGAACAATTTTAGTTTGGTCTTGCTACTCTATTGGTAGATGGTCAAAATACTTGGTTTCCCATTTGACAAGTTGAGACCATCTAGTGAATGGATAGTCTATGTGATGACATTTTGGTTGACCTAAGGTAATAAAATCTAGCTTAAAAGAAACATAATTAAATATTTAGTAAAAAAAGTAATAAATAATTTTATATCTTTAAAATTTAAAATTTTAGAATGGAAAATTTTAGTTTATATAAAATCTACTTTATAAAATTATATAAAAATTCCTTTTCTCCTTATTTTTGACTAAGACGAGTTTATATTGGAATTATTCTAAGAAAAATGAGCTTAAATGTTCTTTAGAATAGTTTTAATTTCTCTAAAGTAATTTTCATCACCAACCTTTCCCCTAAAAATATAATTTCAAATCTTACATAAACTAATTCCACCCAAACCAACTACACCTCATCAATACACTAAACATGACATATAAATAAAAAAAATAAAAAATTTAAATTTAAAATTTAACATATAAAAATTATAGTTTTGAGGCTTCTACGATTTGTACTTTGTGTAAAGTATTCTTCTAGATTTATAGTGTCCATAATTATTTGAATCCACATTTCTAACCCCATAATTATTTGAATCCACATTTCTAACCATAAAAATATAAGACAGATCTCTCTGAAATGAATAAATAGAGATCTTAAAATCATCCTGAATTTTGAAATCAACTAACAAACAATAAAACTCAAGATATGATATCATATGGCTCCACCAATAAAACTCAAATATCAAGGATATGATATCATAGGGCTCCACCAAATTGCCAGCAGAAGTTTGGTTTTCCAACGGAGTAAAAAATAAAACTTAAATATCAAAGATATGATATCATATGGCTCCACCAATAAAACTCAAACATCAAGAATATGATATCATATGGCTCCACCAAATTGTCTATATTGGAAGACTCCAAAAGGAGGGTCAGCAGAAGTTTGTTTTTCCAACGAAGTTTAATGTCACTGTAGTCCTATATGGCGATAATACCATTCGAGTATGAACCACGAAATAATTGCAAATTGTATCAAGCATAAATTACAGTATACGTAGAAGAAGATTGAGATGCACAGGTAAACACATAAAATGGACCAGACTAAGAGTTTGATGCACAAGTAAACAAATCAATAAATAAATAAATATAATAATAAACATGTTTGTTTGACTTCTTCCATCCATGCCAAAGGCACAAAACCTGTATCGGTCGGTATTACAAACAAGTGAGCCTCTGAGATAAAATTGAAGGCATCAAATGGAGAAATTAATCCGATAACGACAAGTTATGTGAAGTGTGGCACTTAGTTAATCCTGGGTTACCTCTGTGCAGTAATGGATGTGAACCTCGGCGTTCAGGGTTTATGCATTCAAATCGTAAACCATTCAATGCCAAACAATTCTCAAGTACCTTTACAATGGTTTTTGATAACAGATTTCACTTATTTGATGGTCAAATGAGGACGACGCAACAGGTTGCAGCAAGCATGTTCAAATTCCACTTCATCCAACCGATCGCTGAATAACCTCGCCTCCAGAAGACACCTCTGCTTAACTAATCCCTCTAACCCTAAAGAAGCTAGATGTTTATGCACCACCCATTGCGAATCAACGATACCTATCCTCTCATACGCACCCATGGCTCCTCCGCCCACACATCGGTGGAAATTAAAATCCAAACCCCAAGCGTGCACCAGGTCGTTCTGTATCAATTTCCACACGCACTTCCACGCCTCCCGGGAAAATACCGGCGCCATCATCTCCACAAACGCTGCACACGGCGGCAGCAGCGGGTGTTGACACCGCCCTCCGCCGCGGCGCTTGTTGTTGTAGGGCACTGCCACCACCTTGTGGACCTCCATGTCCGGCTTCCTCTTCGTCAGTAGCCACGTCAGACCCCTGCTACCCGGGTCCATCGCGGGCTGCGATATCTCCAGCCCGTGCTTATCCACAACCTTGACGTACTCCTCCGCGTCAAAATTCTGCAACCCTAAATCCTCGTCCCAGATGAAAACATACTCGTACGGCGCCACCACATCTGGGTGCAGGAAGCGCTTGGCGAACCACCACTTCGTCTGTCCGCGTACGGACACATGGATGGCCCGCCTCGACCACTCGAATTCGTCCCACTCGCTGGCCTTCCCGTCGTAGTGGAAGAGCATCACCGTGAAACTCTCCGAAAACTTTTGAACGGCGCTGTCCACGATATCCTTCTGCTTTACGCCCACAGTGAAGGTGACTAGATATTTGGGCTTCCGCGGCAAGTCCTCGCTAGGTTTTCCCCACGGCCTGCGCATATACAGATCCGTATGTGGAACTGAAATGGCCGGGGGCAGTGGCAGCGCCGCTAAGCTGCCGTTTCTGCCATTTTTAACCATGGATAAGGAGACAATATTGGGGTTGCAGCGCGCAAAAATGCAATTTCTATATGAATGGCGGTGAGGAGTAAAATAGGCAGGCTGTGAAGATAGAGTAATATGGGGACCAAGAGCACCCATCAAGTATCCGAACGCTATTCCAAGGAGGGTATATGACATCAACGGCCTCACTGCGATCACCTCGCTGCTGTGCTTCCTCTTCATGCCCTGATTTCTCTAAAACTTTATTCTGGCTACCTGCCTCTACGTTCGGAAAATGCGATAACCTAACGAGAATGACTGAGTGCCTGCCTCCCCTCTTCTAAAAGATGCATGCATCTTTATATTTGGAAAGAGCGCTCGGTCTTAGGTCACTGGTTTCGAAAAAGTCTGATCCCTTTCCATTGACATGGTCAGACACACATGCATCGGTTCCTTGTCCGGTGGGAAGTGATTCACCGCCGATGGCTTCAAACGCGGTACAAGCTATTTTGATTAAATATTTAGAATTATAGGAGCCGGAAGAGTAATGTCAGAGGCACATCAGACATGCATCATTGAGTGATTACGTTTTTAAAATACCTTACCATTGTTAAAAGCCACACTTTTTTGCATTATTCCTCGGTCATTAAGAAGTGCGAGCGGGTTCAAAATTATTCCAAAATAGGTCAAAGTTATGATACAGTGTTTATAGTTCACCACCTCAATTATAGTTTCCCTTGTAAATCTACAGTGACCGATAGTTTTGACGAGCTCTAACACAATTCAGAATGTTGGAGAAAATAAAGTTTATTAGAGAACTATGTTTAGTACAAGTGTTCAAGTTTTTGTGATCGATAATGAATTAAGTATTTTTTTGGTAAAAATTATATAAAAGAACCAACTAAAGTAGATTTATGGGTTGAAATGTATATGCCAAAAATTTCTCTTACATGATTTCTACAAAAAAAAACTTTGCTTTATTTTAAATATTATTAAAAATCATTTTCTCTTAGCTATATATATTAATATAATTTTATCTTCACTTCAAATTTATTATATTAAAAAAAACATTTTATCCATAAATTATTTTATATTTTATATATTAAATTTATACATTTTTTTTTAAGGGAATAAGAATTTTTAAAAATGGTCAATTATAATGTTTTTTCATATTTGAACCCATAAAAATATGAAACAAATTATTCATCAAATCACTCCAACTATTTTTTTAACTATATATTATATATTTTAATAATAACAATTCTTCTAATATAAAAATTATACATTAAAATATTTTATTGATAATTAATCTTAAATATTTTAATTTTAATTTAAAAAATATTTATTTACTTATTGAGCTGATGTTTTTTTGATCCATATTAATGTTGAGAAGATTTTTCTGTGAAATTACATCATGATATATTTATCGACCTTTTTCGAACCAACAAGTGTGGTTTGGACAAGTTGGTTTGAAACAGGTCAAAAAAATATATTAAAATATTTTATACAAATAATATTAAAATATTTTAGCGATAGAAAAAATAATTGTTAATAAATTATAATTAAATTCTAATCCTAACCAATTAAGTTTTTTATGTAGAAATTTTAAAATTAATAATAAATTATTTTATTTAAATTAATATTAATTTATTGATTTTGATTTTAAATATATTTGATCACTTAAATATTATTAGACATTACTTTTTCATATATAATTTTATATAGATATTTTTATATTCAATATAAATTCACTTTAATTTCTAAATTGATGTCAAAATTATAATTATATAGACTCAATAGAGGATACTTATCACACTTTTTTGCTTTCATGGTGACTTAAATTAACTAGAGTATTTTCTAGCTTGTAGGAAGAAATAGGCTCTATATTTAGAGCTTCCACATTCAAATCAAGAAGAAGATGATAAAGACTACTAACATAATTGATAGAAGAAATAAGAGAGAATACCCTAAACTCTACTTTGTTGTAGATAATTAATTTGGCTTCTTCAGTTACTAATTTCATCCTCTACCCATAGAATTTTTTGTTGATGTTCAATCCAAAAGCTCATTGTTGTTGATAATTGGATTACCAATTGATTATAATACATTTGCAAATGTGCCATTGTATCTCATAATTCCTTGATTTTTTAAGTGTGGTTGCATGTAATGTTTCACTTACCAATGATGTCTTTTAAAACCACCCTCTTCAATTTCCCAAATTCAACCTTTGTAGGCTAGAGAACCATCAAATACCAAGTACTTAGAGCCAAATTCTACACAATGTCTTTCATTGGGATCAAGGAAAAGAATTTGATCACTTCAAAGCATAAACCAGATCATTGCAGAGTAACCATGTTTGTACCCAACAACGACTACCTCTAAAGCTAATGAGAAAAAATTTCACATCAACCCAACTACATTGAGCCTCAAGACCACTCAATCCATATCTATAGAACCAAAATCCAAACAAAAATATCAACAATAACCAAAGGATAACCAAAGGATAAGTTGTTGCATCGTCACCCTTAAGAGTTAACCCCTCTAGGCCAAGATTCCATGCCATGCATTATAAGCTAAGATTCTATGTCATGCATCATTGGTAGAATGAATTGACACGGCTAAAGAGACAAGAAATTAGGGGAACAACAAAAAATAACTTGAATAATTAAATATTTAGAATTATAACGGCCAAAAGAATAATGTGAGAGGCTCATAGACATGCATCATTAGATTGATTACATTTTTAAAATAACTTACCAACTGTTAAAAGCCACACCTTTTGTATTATTCCTCCGCCATTAAGAAATGTGAGCGGATTGAAACTTATTCCAAAAAGGGCGAAAAATTACGAAACAGTTTATAGTTCACCTCAATTATAGTCTGAGAGGTTTTGACGGGCTCTAAACTAATTCAGAATTTTGGAGAAACTAAAGTCCATCGGACGAGGTACATTTGTATAGACTTGACTAACCTTTTTAAATATTATTGGAAGTAATTTTCTGTCACATATATAGTTTTATTTTCCGCTTCAAATTGATTTCATAGAAAAACATTTTCTCCTAAAAAATTAAGTAATTATATATATATATATATATATAAATATAAAAAAGAAGGAACAAGAATTAAAAAAAAAAAGTCAATTATAATAGGTCTATGAAAACTTAAATGCAGAATAATGGGAACCTAATCAGTTATGAAATCAATTTAATTAAGATCTTTTAATTATATATTAAATATTTTAATAGTTCTTTTATATAAAATTTAAATTAAATATTTAAATATTTTATTTATTATTAATACTTTTTTTAATTATTTATTTATTTTTTAAATGTTAATATATATTTTTTAAGCTAGTTTTAAATTATAGCTAAAATAGGCTAAGTCTCAAAGGAGGTTGGTATAAAGATACCAAGGCTTGGTCAAACTATTGGAAGATCAACCTGAATGTTGCATTGCAAAATATCAATAACATTAAAAATATTGTTACTTCTAAGTTCACAAAAAAAAAATGTGGTGTGAGAAAGATTTAGTAGCGAAAAGAAAATTAAGATATTATAAGGAGGTCATCAACCCCACCCTAGAAGATCAAAAGTATCTCTCTGTTTTAACTAGCTCAAAGAAGAAAATTAATATGGCCAAGATTAAAACGAACTCTCATGAGCTCTATAGTGAAACGGTGGTTGGGCAGTTCCTAAAACACCATGGATGGAAAGGATCTGCCATCTATGTGAGAATATGAACATCGAGGATGAAAATCACTTCCTCTTAGAGTGCCAGGCATAGAACCACATTAGATCTCAGTTTCATAATCTTTGTTGCAATATTGACCTTCCTAGCATTTTATGATGTCAAAATTATACTGGTGCTTCTCTCCAAGCTCAAATTATACTGAGGCTTCTCTCCAAGCCTTTTAAGCATAAGAATAAAATCTTAAATCAATTTAAATAATAATTCATTTCTTTAGGTTGGATAGACTAAAATTTGGTCTCAATGGATGTTTTTTTTTTTCTCAATCTGTCTACTCCTATTATTTATACAAAAAAATTGCAACAAAGCCACAGCCTTGAAAGTCTTGCCATGAAGTTGGAATTTTACAAAAATGATCATGATCTCAGTACACAGTAGACCTCCAGTAGTATTTTGACTTCACATAAGACTCGAAACAGTGCTGAACATAAACTAAAACGAAACTTGCACAACTAGACAACGCTAGACATAAACGAAACATTGACAGACAGAGACCTGAAACATGCATTAACTTCGAGATTCAAAACAGAGTCGAGCTCCTACTTCAGAAACTACAAAGGGCGGAAACCTGGGTGGGATCAGTCATCCTTAGAGGTGTATGGCTCCTCAACGACCCTACACCCGAATTGTAGTGAGTCCTCTGAGTCAGAATGATGAACCGCCGAGCCTGTAGGTTCTCCTCGAGCTGGTGCACTTGGACCTGCAGGGACAGCCGGATTCACCAGAGAGGGACCTCCCATGACCTGGCGTTGATTGTCAGTCGGATTCGCCATCCTCTGTTTTGCAAGAGCTCCAGGATGGGCCACTCTCGAACCCCGGACATCTTCACATTTTCAATAGTGATTGAGACTATAAAGGTGGAGCTGGCGAGAGAACACGGGATGCGGTAGCAAACACTGGGGTGGGCAGCATGCTCACAATCAACCATCCTGACTCGCCCACGACCCCTGTCTCTGCCACTTCTGGTGACAGGGGGACTGCTCCGCCCTGGTTCCAGCGCGTCCGAGGAAGAGTAAGAAACGGGGGTGGACCACTAAGAGGTGGCACGACCAAGGGAGCCACCACGTCCGCTCCCCATCCTGGGCCGTTCGCGCGGCATGACAATGTACAGATAATTGTCAAGAGAGTGAATACACGCAGAGGAGTGCCCAGAGTGAGGTGGAAACGGAACCCCGATTGAACAGTATGAACCTGGAACCAGAGCCCAGCGTTTGTGGAACGCTCTTGAGCCTAGAAAGGGAATGACGGGCCTAAGTCCGCTTGTGGAATAGCTCAGAGAGACACACAAGGCTGCAATCCATAGAGCTGCAGAGGTATGCGACGAGGCCGCGGGAATGATGAGCTTATGGAGCGCCATAGCACAGTAAACCATGAAGCGGATGGAGAGAGTAAATGCCTGCATTAATAGGCTTGTGCAAGACCAACTTGCCCGTCCTGCACGATAACCCGTGGTGTGCTTGGGTTGACACCTGCCCATGTGATACGCCATCTTCGTACCCTCTAATCTGTCAAGCACCCGCATCCGGGAGGTCTCAATGGATGTTAACCACCACCATCATGTATCTTTTATATATAAAAAATCTTTTGATTATATATTACATATTAATAATAACAATTTCGATTTGAATTAAATATTAAAATATTTTATTTATAATTAATATTAATCTACAATATTTTATTTATAACTCATATTAATCTTTTAAAATTATTTATTTATTTTTTAAATATTAATATATATCTTTTATATAAAAATATTTTAAAAATAAATCTACATTCATTTTCACTCTAAATATTAAAATATTCTAATTATAAAATAGGGAAAATCATTCGTACTCAATTATAATTATCATTTATAATTATGTTTGAAGCGTAACAATATTTTTTATAAAATCAATAATAAAATATTTTATGTATCATGAATATTAATTTTTTATTTTTAATTTAATATCCATTATTCATAAGTTAGAAATTAAAAAATTATATATATATTAGTATTAGAATTTGATTTTAAAAATAAGTATACATTCATTTTCAATTTTAATATTAAAATATTTTAATTATAAAATAGGAAAAAAATAATTTATACTAAATTATAATTATCATTTATAATTATGTTTGAAGCATAACAATATTTTTTACAAAGTCTAAAATCAATAATAAAATATTTATGTATCATGAATATTAAATTTTTATTTTAATTTAATATTCATTATTTATAAGTTAGAAATTAAGATTTTATATATATATAAAATTGGTATTAGAATTTGATTAATTTATTATTAATTTTTATAATGAAATTTTTATTTCTCATATATATTAATAAATATGAAAGAAAATACAAAATTATTTTAAAATTATATATATATATAGATGAGAAAATGGATATTGAAATATTTTACTTATTATTAATATTATGAAAAATTATTATTAATATATTTTTCAAATAATATGAATAAATTCCATATTAATTGTTAAATGAATTTTTCTTTTCTTTTTTTAATATTTTTGGCTTTTTTCATAAAATTGGCATATAGTTATGTTAATTAAAGTGAATATTGAAATATTTTATACACAATGCACATTAAAAGAAGTATTATTAACCTTATTTTTAAATGTCATATGGCAATTTCATATTGAATATAAAAACAATTGTACATCTGTCTTATAATTGGTTGTAGAATATTTGTATATATTTTTTATTTTTTATTTATAAAATTGATATAAAAATATATTAATTTATATTATTATTGAAATATTTTATTATAATAAATATTTTATTTTTAAAATATTACATTTCAATTCCATATTAGGTATAAAATGTTATACATCTCTATTATAATAGTTTGTAAAAATAAATTAAATACATTAAATACATTAAAATATTTATGAGTAGTAATAATATTATTTTAATGTTTTATATTTATAAATAGCACAATATTATTTTTAATGGAGTGACACATCTGTGAGGTTACACTGCACATCTACATTATGGTTCTTCCTCCATATTTGACCCTCAATGCAGTCTTCAAAAGAATTCATTATAATTATGGTTCGATTTTAGAGTTCTAAGAAAAGCATGTCCTTGGGTATAACATTGCCAAGAGAAACTCCTTCACAAATCTAGCCAACCATGATGAAGCAAGATTATCTTAAATTAGTTAATGATCAAAATACACACTTCCTTATTCTTTGATTTATAATGCTACGTGGTATTTTATGCTCTCCCGAGCTAGAAACCTATGGTGTCATGGGTAATGTACGTATCCTTTTCATTAGGTGGCATGAAGGTGTTTTAATTCATTTCACTAATGAATTTAGGTGGCATGAAGGTGTCTTAATTCATTTCACTAATGAATTTAATTAGTGAAATGGTTCAAATATAAAATTATTTCTGCTTTGTTCCCAAGGTGGCTGATGTTAGGGTATATGACGTGGAATCTCGGTTTATAGGGGTTAACTAATTTACATGCGACAAATTGATGTAACAACTTATATCTTTGGTCATTGTTGATGTCTTTGTTTGGATTTTAGCTTTATAGGTTTGGACGGGGTGATATTCAAGTTCAATGTAGTTGCATTGATGTTGAATTTCTTTCCCTGGGTTTTTGAGGTATTCGTGTGGGTACAAACATGGCTACCCTATAATGTTTTGGCTTATGGCTTGAAGTGATCAAATTCCTTCCTTGATTTCAATGACAAACATTGCGTAGAATTTGGCTCTATGTACTTGGACATTGATGGTTCTCTGGCCTTCAAAGGCTGAATTTGGGAAATTGAATAGGGTGGCTTTAAAAGCCATCATTTGTAGGTGAAACATTACATGTAACCCTAGCTAAAAATTCAAGGAACTTCAAGATGCAATGATACATTTGCAAGTGTCTTATAATCAATTAGTAACCCAATTATTATCACAATGAGCTTATTGATTTAATGAAGAAAACAAATTCAATGCGTAGAGAATAAAATTAGTAACCAAAGAAGCCAACTTGAATATCTACAACAAGCTAAACCTTAGGATACTCTTTCCCCCTTTTCCACTATCAACTATGTCAATAGTCTTATTCTTTTTTTTCTTGATTTGAATGTGTAAGCTCTAAATATAAAGCCTATTTCTTCTCAGGGTCTCAAAAAAATTAATATTAATTTAAATCACCATAAAAGCAAAATATTGTGTTACAAAGTGTCTTCTATTAAGTCTATACAGCAAAAACATTTTGAGTATAAGTCTATCATAAGATTATACTTTTTGAATACTTAAAACTATCATCTTACCTTATATTCTATAATTAATTCTCAAATAATTTATATATATATATATATATATATATATATATATATATATATATATATATATAAAATTAAATAATCATTATATATTTTCATTGACAATTTAATTTAATTTAATTTACCTAAATAATTATTAATAAAAATAATCTAACTAAAATGTATCTATAAAGTTTAAAAGATTTAAAATACCAAATTTATTTTTAATAAATAAAGTAAATCTAAGTCAAATGAGTAGAAATGGTTTAAAAATGGATCTTATAACACTAGCGAAAATGCTATGTGAGGATTTTAACGATTTTTATAATCTAAATGTATATATAATAAGTAAATGGATAGGAATTGATGTTTGGATGTTGTGGTTAGAGTTATATAGGTATTTTTAACAATTCAAACCATTAAAGAAAAAATTTATAAGAGATAATTTGGGGAATTTTCATTAAAGTGATGTGGTGGAGAGTAAAATAATTGATTATTAATTCTAGTTTTTTTTTTTATTAGAATTTTTTTTATTTAAAAATTTGTTATATTTATTTCATATTAATAATTTATTTAGTATAAATTTAAATTTTATTTAAATAATTTTATTAATTTTTTTTAATAACATTTTTATAAATAATACTGAAAAGGAAAATATTAATGGAGCCATTTGTCCAAACCAATAATTTAACTAATCGTATCACAACATTGCCATAGTTTTTCTTTTATATGCCTCGCAGATTTTGTTATTTCTTTTATTGAAATGGAACTATAATATGTTTGTAAAAAAGTTTTTCTATCATTTGATCTAGATACTTGCACACTTTTACCTGATGTAGTTAAGTATCTAATGATGTTATATGTTTCTTCATTAATAAATTGAATGGTGGTTTTGATATTATTATTGATTAGAGAATTGTTTGGGGTAGGAATTGGGTTTATATTTAATTTATAAATTTAAGATAACTATTTTAATAAATTAATTTAAGAGACTATTTTTTTGTTTTGTTTTATTAGCGTTTTGTAAATTCAAAGCTCAATGAATCGATATTAGTACTTTTTATTTAATTTTAATTCTTTTACAAAATAGTAAATGGGGGTTAAGAAAGGTTAAAAATAATTTGAGGAGGAAATAAAGTAAATTTGATAATTTTTTCTAACTTGTTAAGTGTTTTTATTATTCTTAGTTTTCACTGGTCTTCTCATAAATGTGTTTTTTTATATTTTTACAATTTAATAAGGTCCAGTTTCAACTTATAAGATCTTCACTCACTAAACTTGTGCCACAGTACATGTGTTTATGCCATATTAAATAATATCTCTAATTTAATTGGATAATATAAAAACCTTTCAAAATATTTTTGTTGGATCCCTCTCTTAATAGATGTCTCTAATAAAAATAATCTTTATTTTTAATATATATCTCTTAGCTTTATTAAATATACCTTTTTATACCCCCGATACCTATAACTCCCCTTACCATATATCTCAACACCTATAACTCCCCTTATCATATATCTCAACCCCTCGCCTTAATACCTACAATATATTGACTCTCTTTTTCACAATTACGAAACCCCCTTTATGAATGAATATGAAAAAATGTTGATTAACAAAGTGAAGCCTTAGTATTTCAATTATAAGACAAATCCATCTTAGTTTCTTTCATCATAAGAAAATGTTATTATACTTTTGATCCTTCTATTCTTTACATTTTTAATAAATTACATCGGAAAAAAACTCTTCAATTTGTTTGGTATTAGAAATTAAATTTCCGTAACCTGTTTATTCTACCTTTAAAAATATTTATTAATTTATTTAATTTTACTAGCTAAATCTTGTAAGAATGCAATTTGAAACATAATAAAATATCTAATCTTATTAACCTTTTTCTTCCTTTCTTTCTGAAGGGTGCGATGAATTCAAATCAATTAGCAACTATTGGCTTGTTGGGGCCTGACCCATGTTCGGAGTTAATTAGGCAAACAAATTCCAATACTACTGGCCCTTTCGACAACAGTCCGCGGAGCACGGACTGAGGTCTCAACTGAAGTGGTATGGGAGGGTGCTAGAACTAGGTTTCCACACCTTGGAGATGTTTGATGAGTTTGATTGGTCCGCGATTTGTCCCTACGCGCAGGTTGCTTTGCGCACTTTCCTGTTCCTCGCGGCCTGATATACTGTCTTCGTGCAGCCCTACCCAGGTTCTGAGTGTTGCGCTCTACGTTATTACCCAAGACCTTTCTTATATTCCAATGTTAGTTAATTATCTTTTCCTAATTGAGTGCTTTAAGTTATACTTCACAACATAGGACCTCCATACATGTGCGTGCAGTAAATAAACAATATATTTGCAAATTATATCAATCATGCATTAACCCAAAAAAAGATACACAGAATTATAACAAAGCTTATCTTTATTTATTCTTTCCCCGGTTACAGACTCGACTCGCCCTGTGCACTCAGCTGCAGGGGTTTGCGCACTCAGCTGCAGACTACTAGGCCTCTGCGCACTCAGCTGTAGATCCTTCTCCTACTCTACGACCCAAAGACACACTTCATACTGTGACTCAATCACTTAGACTTCTCATGCTTCCTTCATTATTCATTATTATTCTTTTACACTTAGAGCCTCACTCTATTTATATACTCCCATGGTCCGCGGACCATGGGTAGGTCTATCTAGCTGACATTACATTACAAAACTAGGGCGGACAACCCTGTGACTCTATCATACTTTTGCGCCCCGCGCCCGCAATTCGTGAAGCTTTACAACAAGATTCGGTTAAACTTGGGATTTAAGCCCCAAAACATGCCTTGGGGGGATTCCATGCCCAACAGGCCCCCAACACAAACATCGTGACTCGCCCTCGAGTCACTCTGTTGGCCACGGTGATCTTTGCATGGAGTCCCTCCAATTCTTCTTAAATTGTGTGGAGGTTAGTAGCACACTGAGCTGCTGCTTACTGGATTTGTTGCATATGCTGTTCTGAGACATCTGTGTCAGGAGTGCTTCTCTGAATCAATGTGTGCATCCTATGCATGTGTGCGAGCTTGCCTTCGATTTTTGTCGTGATGGTGAAAGCCTCGTCAATCCAAGGCTAGACGCGCACCTTTAGGAATGCTTCCTTATGTCGTGTCGCATCCACCTGCTCATTCAGTGCTTTAGCCTGCTGCATCCACGTAAGCCTCTAAGTGAGGACCATTGTTTGCGCAGTTCCTTGGACATTGTCATACTGCTGTTAGAGTTCTCACGCCTCTATCTCTAAGTGTTGGATGTTGGGGTCCTCCTGCAGATTTGAGAGGACCTTAAGTGATTCTTCCAACATACTGGTGTAGTTTCGCACTACACCTCCAATTTCCTCCAATCCTGTTGTGATAGCGCTAGCGCGCTATTCTCTGACTTCTGGGGGAGTGGATGGCTGTGCCTTTAACTGTAGCCTGGCAATCTGAAGGTTCAAATCTAGCTGAACCATTGTCATTTCTTCCCTTGCCTCACAGACCCCTGCTACTAACCTGTGGATCCACGCCTCTACTGGTATGTCTGCTACGATGGCCAACTCTGGGACGCTTTGGCAAGTGTCGTCTATCACATGTACCAATTTTTAATTCTGCAACACCAATTTGTCGCACTGCAAGCTTAGTTGTTCGATATTTATTTTTTGCTCACTAAGGACTTGGAGGGCACAGCTCTCCCTAGCTTGCAGATCTACAGTTATCCCATCCTGCAACAAATATAAGGTCTCATGTGGGAGTGTAGCTATATTGATATCGAAACCTTTTAGCACAGTTATCGTAGGCTTGTCAGCCTCATTTGATATCACTAGTGCCCCTTCTAGCGACACTATGGTATTTGTCATCTGCGTGCACAAAATCTGCTTTGCAGCCATGGATCCGACTGCGAGGTTGGTTGAAAGGGTACCAACCTGAGGGGGCATGCCTGTAATTCTTGCAACTGCGTTTTGAGGGCCCCCAACACAATCTAGTTCTCCTACATGAAATCTTGGAGAGCCTCATTGGTGACATCACGCACCATTTCGTCGATGTCATGCAGATCACCCTCGGTTAAGGTGATAGGGTCAATGGACAATTTCGAGGCCTTGACCTTCTTATGTGACCCTGTCCGCTCTGCTGGGTGCTGGCGCTTCAACTGTGTTGATGCGGTTTGTGGGTCCACGTCTCCTTCTCTTGTCTTTGCTTCCTGCCCTATGTCATGTGGCCCTCGCTCGCCTTCGTGGTTGCCTCCTGTGCTACTGCAAACTTCTCCTGCTCAACTGCTTTTTTTGCTGCGTCTCGTGCCGCTCACACTTTTGTTGTCGTTGCTTCCTTCCTTCGATTTTCAGCGAACTGTGAAATGCGTAGCTTGGCTTAGTCTTTCTTCTTTTGTGCCGCCGACTTCTCAATATCTGAGATGTCTGGGGCATGCCACTCTGGCGGCCATGCCTCGAGGACATTGAAAATGACATCGTCTATGGCTATGAAGGGTAGCTCTATTAGTTGTTTAGTAGATTCCTTACCTGCCTTGATATAAATGTTATGCATGTCCACTTTGAATTATGCAAAACTCTGCAGACTGTTGTAGATAATGGGCGACAACCGCAACTTGCTGTTGATCCCCATTCGGAGGTTCATTTCCATGAACACCTAGAAGTTTTTATTGTCGCAGATCCTCTTAGCGTCCTTTGTGGCTTAGAGTGAAGCATACTTTACAGCCTCTGGCAGGTCCCTGCCAATTATGGGGAATTGACTGTCCTTTGGTAATTCGCTTGCCACGAGCACTATGGATAGCAGAAGCCATGCATAGTGGAACGTTTTGCCCTGTTCCTGAGCTTCGTGGAAATTTTCTAAAAACTCCTTGTAGAGGAACTTAGACCAGTTAAACTGGACCCCCTCCGTGCACTGCTCAGCTAGTGCTACCACCGGTGCGGGTACTTCGTCCGTGCGACACTTGTGTATGACCTTTCTTACCAGGATTTGGGTCACCACGTGCACTGCTTTCTCTTTGATGTTGGAGATGGCATAGTCCCTCTTCTTCTTTTCAGCTTGTACTTTTTTTTCATGGCCTCCACAATGGCCAAGTCACTGCCCTTCCCTTCTGATATGTCCACGGGGTCCTCTCCTTTGCATGGAAGCTGGGAGATGTGGTGAATCAGATCTGTCGTGATGGGGATGGGCTCCTCCAGCCAAAAACACCCATCATGCACTAGGCAGAGCAGTTTCCTGATGACGAAAATAGTTATTGGGGCACGGTGGAAGTGCGCACCCAGAGAAGGCTCGGTAGCCTAGCCTTTTCCACTCCGCGCAACCACTTTCGTGGCTCTAATTCTGTCACCCCCATCGCGGTGTTCTACTTGGGCTTCATAAGGTTCCTGTTCTTAAGGTGAGGGAACTTCTCGTGGTCAGTGAGGTCCCAATATTCGAATTTCAGGCTTGACACGCGTCCTAGGTGCATTCCTTCAAACATAATGTTGTCTGGAAGGAGCGGGGTTTGGAGCGATCTCTTGGTCTTGTCTAGGTCCTTGGGCACATTTGCCTTCCCTTTTCGTAGTGGGACATATGCAGACAATTTTGTCGCATGGTGCGCAGGTTGAGTGTCCTCCTCCATGCCTTCATCCTCGTCCTCCGTGATGATAATATCGTCCAGATCTTATTCTTCTTCATTTGTCTCTATGGTGACAACTTTCCCCTTCTCCTCCATTAACATCTTGGTGCGCAGCGGGTTCCCTGGGGACACTCATATGGGAACCATTTCTTGTTTGTCCTTCTTAGGTCTTGGCTTGCGTGGTGATTTCAGGACTTCTACCACAATCCCGCTTCCTTTCGGAGCATCTTCTACAGCCAGGGCCTGTGCAGCCTTTCCGGTGGTCATTTAAGTTATCTCCATAATGTCTTGAGCAGTTGCCATCATATTCTTCCGGAAATATAGCACTCGCGAACTCAGGGGCTCAATCAACGCTCGGCTCACAACACTCATGGCTCTGCTCAATAGCTCAATTCGCAAATGACCAAGTGTTGTTTGCTGGGCAGACCTTTGTAATTTATAATTCATTTTGAATTTGAATTCGATTGTTCCCCCAAAATCCGGTTCATCAATTCTCCCTTGGTAGTATATTTTCCTAGATCTTGCCCATAAATCGCTTCTTAAATGCCTGTCGCCTGCTCCATTTGGCCTCCATTTGCGCGCTTGGCCTTACCATACTCCCCGGTCCCAAACATAGGGGTCATTCGCGCCATTGCCCTGCCAGTTCTTGCTTACCGATCATGTTTCCTACGGCGAGGATAGTGTGCCTTCGTACAGGTTGCACGCCATATGCATGTATCCATATGGAGAAGTGGGCGTGTGGGACATTTCATCCATCATACGACTTTTATCTGCATCTGAGGCTTCCCAAATCGTAGGCGCATCATCCTCCTACATTTGCGCCAATCCTCAAAACTCTATTGGTGCGTACCTCACCACCTTGCGGGCATAGCGCGAAGTACCCATGTCAGAGTGTCGAAACGCTGTTGTTTCGACACTTCTTTTTCAAATTTGTTAAGGAACTCCTCCACTTCACCTAACCCATCGTACATAGGAATATCCCTTACCTCTGTTGCTATGTAGCGCAGTGACCTTGTCATCATGTTACAGTTGAGCGTGGTTACCTCGTGTAATTGGTTCTGCCATCGTTCTGTCTCTTCATTAAAATTTGATGTGCAGGAACTTTCACACTCCCAAGATATTTGGCCATCCGCGGTTGGATTTACCGAATCTTATTCCCACGTGGTTATGTTGTAGATGCAGTGTAGATCGTCGTTGTTGTCGTAATCGCGCACTGTCTCTATGTAACGTGATCCTTCCACAGGGTCTACAGGTACCACTACGTGCAGTGACTTTGTCTCAATAATCATATTGCGCTCCTTTAGGTTTATTACTCCATTCCTATCAATGGCCCAATCTATTCCCAATAACACAGGATAGGGATTGCTGTCATCCACAATCTCTATCACTTCAAAATTTGCTAGTGCGCTCGCTCCTTCGATGTCTGCTGTGATTCCCTGCAATCTCCCCATAGGTAGGATCTTTTGCTGGTTCGCCATTCGTAGTTGGATAGGAGACCATTGGAGTGCAAGCCTTCCCATGCGCTTCCATGTATGCTTTGGTAGGACATTCGCGTTCGATCCTAGATCCAAAATCACTTGATCCATTTCATATTCCCCAATCTGCACAGTCAATCTCATCTCCCTTCCTGTTCACGTCATGTGCTTCCTGAGCTTCCGAACTACACGTGGTTCTCCTGGTGTGGTCCCATCGCATCTAGTTATGAGTTATTGTAGCCCCTTCACAGCTTTTTTGTCGCAAAACAACTTCATGCATGTCTCCAAGAATGTAGTGAGCATCAATGGGTCCATTTCTGACTCCATTCTGTCTTTACTTCCTGAAGTGAAGGCATCTGTGAAGATCTTCTTAGCTTCCATTAGCGCGCTCCAAATCAAATTCTGGTTCCTTTTTTGGAGCCTTGCGAACCCAGGTACTTTCTTCGGGCTACTTACCTTTATCAACCCCTATCGTGATACCACTCTGGAGCATAATATTTACATTCGGGTCTTCCTCGCGTGGCTCAGACCTCATCATTTGCAGGTTCTGAGTCTGGGGAGGCTAGAGTGCTCCTTTATTGAGCAACCTTGCTATCAGTGTGGGACATTCCTCTGTCTCATGATCAAATTGCGTACAATATAAGCATGATGGTCTTGTTGGATTTGTACAATCATGGGCATAATGCCCCAACCCTCCCCAATTGTAACATATCAGCTATCTGCGACCTCTTCCTGGTCCCATTCCACCTCGACCTCATCGCCGTCTCTGAAATCCAGTGCGCATCATTCCTGCATTTTGATCGAGGGGCCATGTTTCAGCCTGAAATCTGTAGGTAGGAGTCTTATCCATCATCAATTCATAACTTCTACAAGTGCGCTCATCATGGCCTACTAACTTGCATAAATTGCAGAACAACTGCTGGGAGTTTTGCGTATACTTCTGTAATAGATGACAGTTATTTGTAGCATGCTTCCCTCCTATCTGACAAATCGCAAACCACAATGTAGGTGCCACGCTTAGTCCTACTTGTGCCTCTGGTCTCAATGGCATTGGTCCTCCTCCCGCTAGGTAATTCGCGAACACTGGGCAATGGTCCCTATCATGCCCCTAGCCCTTGCACATTACACACCATACCTCGTCGCGCACGTCTGGACGAGCCATCATGTCTTGTTTCAAACTCTGCATCTCAAGGCACAAGTTCTTCAACTGCACGTGAATCTGTTGGACTCCTAGGTTAGGATCTTGTATCAGAGTCTCGTGCAATCTCATTGCGACCTCCAAAGCTTTAGCCTGAGTGGTTAGCCTTTGTTGTGACAACGCATTTCGTAGATGCGGTGTTAATGAGGCTACAAACCATTCGCGGTGTTGTCCATTTTTAAGGTCATGTTTGCTTCGTGAATTATGCACTTCAGTGTTTGATCCAACTCCCACGAGGTTTCTCTAGGTAGCATTGTGATTTCCTTGAATCTAATGATTCACTGTGATTTCGATTTTGGCTTGCTAAATTCCTTGTTTAGCGCATATTGGATATCCGCTATCCCTGCATTCGGATTTTCATTGGAATGCTTAATGTACCAGGTCAGCGCGTGATCTTGTAGAGCACTGACCAACGTTTCCTTTTGTATATTGTCGTCTGTGACACCTTGCGCTTCCCATACCGCTTTTACCATGAACCAAAATTGGTCTGGATCTTCATTCCATACTGCCTTGAACATTGGTAACTTTATCGTGCTATCCATACTGCTTCATGGTGGTGGCAGAGGTGGTATGGGTGAAGTCAGGGGTGAAGATGGTGAAACTGGTGGTGGTGTGGATGGAGATGGTATGTGTAGAATTCTCTACTTTATCAGATTGATCACACTTCTTGGTGAAACCTTTGCGAGATTTTCTTCGCCTCCTCGTGGAGGTGAAATCAAGGGGCTAGTTTCTAGTTCTGTGCTACCTTCATTTCTATAGATCCTCCCACTCCGCATAGCCCCAAACATAAATTTATTTGAATAACCTGCATTTCACACAGTAGAATTTTAATCCAACTATTCAAAGATTTATCGTACTTACCTCGTAGTCCCTTGAGAAAGCTTCATTCTGCCTCGCTATAGCTGACCTAAGTATCTACCACGAATTCGGTGATGAACCCTCCTATGATCTGATCCAGCCAGTGATCGACAACGTGCACGATCCTATCTTTTGATGCTTCCAGTCTGCGCACCAACTCTGGAGTCCACACACTAGGTTTGTTGAGTTTACACCTTCCTTGGCTATCTTCTAGCTTCGCAATCCACTTGTACAAATTAGTAGGGAAGGACGTAAAGAAAATTTTGCAGATTTTCATATACAAGTAGAAATCTAACCACTCTTCCTTTGATACTCGTGGATTCCTGTTTTCCTGCGCCGCGAACTCGTGAATCTTTCTGTCCAACCACTCTTCAGTTCCTTTCTTTGTCAGATTCTAGTGATACGACATCAGACATCTTTATGCAGATCTCGGTCTCGACAACGGAACCATTTGTTGGCTTGTTTGGGCCTGACCCAGGTTCGGATTTAATTAGCTGAACAAATCTCGGTACTAATGGCCCTTTTGGAAACATTCCGTAGATTGTGGACTGATGTCTCACCCGAAGTAGTATGGGAGGGTGCTAGAACTAGTTTTCCGCACCCTAGAGATGTCTGATGAGTTTGCTTGGTCCGCGGTTTGTCCCTACGTGCAGGTTGCTTCGTGCACTTTCCCATTCCTCGCGGCCTGATATACTGTCTTCGCATAGCCCTACCTAGGGTTTGAGCGTTGTGCTTTGTGTTATTACCCAAGACCTTGCTTATAATCCAATGTTAGTTAATTATCTTTGCCTATTTGAGTGCTTTAAGTTATACTTAACAACAGAAGACCTTCATACAGGTGCGCATAGTAAATAAACAATATATTTGCAAATTATATCAATCATGCATTAACCCAAAAACAGATACATAGAATCATAGCAAAGCTTCTCTTTATTGATTCTGTCCCAGTTATAGACTCAACTCCCCTATGCACTTAGCTGTAGTGGTCTGCACACTTAGCTGCGGACTACTAGGACTCTACACACTTAGCTATAGAGCCTTCCCTTACTCTACGGCCCAAAGACACACTTCACACTACGACTCAATCACTCAGACTTCTCATGCTTCCTTCATTATTCATTAGTCTTATTTTACACGTAGAGCCTTGCTCTATTTATACAATCCCATGGTCCGCGGACCATGGGTAGGTCTATCCAGCCAACATTACATTACAAAACTAGGGTGGATAACCCTATGACTCTATCATACTTTCACACCCTGCGCCCGTAATTCGCGGAGCTTTACAACAAGATTTGGTCAAAACTTGGGCTTTAAGCCCCAAAACATGCCTTGGGTGGATTCCATGTCCAACAACACATCTACTTTCGACCATTATCACTATTATAAGCTGACTCTGACCATATTAAATTGAATTTAAAACTTTTTTTATTTCACTAAAGTTTATAACAAATATGAACCATGAAACACATAAATCATAGAAACATAATTAATTATATGTAGATCCTTTTCATATAATCATGTTAATCTTTTTTATAAAGTTCACAATTTGTTGCATAATCTAATTGATCCTTATTAGAGAAAAAGGTCGATAAATAATCACAGCCATCATCTATCTACTTTTATTTATAATCTATTAATGACATGATTTTTGAAAGTAAGTTAATATTCTAACATCTCCTTCCAATATTTATAGCTCTAAAAGTAAATACACAGTAGGTGAACAAAAAAAAATAGAAACAAACATTCTTTAAAAATTTCTTCTTTGAAAATGGTTCCTAGACTAGTAAGACTCATTCACATTACCTCCTATCCCTTTGAAAGGTATAGTCCAAAAATATAAGAGTTCCCCATGTCATTGGACATAATTTGCACATGAAACACCTTATCACCCTTGCAAATGTAGGATGTCAAAATCCATATCCTAGATCTCCCAATAACTATAAGATAATGATCCCTACATGCACATCTCATAACCCCAATGAGATATAGCTTTTAGAATTCACAAGCATCCTACACCATTGCAAAACTATATCTCTTTCATTGCACCCCCTTCCATATATTCAAAGTGAAAGATTCTTAAAATGTTAAAAATGTTTTACCTTCAATAAGATCATAAAATCTATAAGTGTCCTATGAGTTTTTAATAATAGTGATATTTGTTGATTCTTTAAGGTTCCATTTGAAAAGGTTTTTGTTTTTGTTTTTTTGTTTTTTTTTGGTGACCCAGAGGAACCCAACAACCTTCCTGACACGTAACTACTAGTAAACCTTTGAAGGGATATGATCTTTGACTCTTCCCCATAGCCCGGGTCGCAACAGGGGGGATTTGAACCTGGGTTTTTCGAGTTTCAATGATTTCACATATCTCGGATTACCAATTGATCTGCCCCCAAGACTCCCTTTGAAAATGTTATTAGTATGGATTTTTCAATTTGTTGTTATATGGCATGTTTTTCTATAAAAGTAACACTCAATTTCTATATTACATGTCATTCTCTTCCTCATCCTTCTTTTGCGTTTAAGGTAAACTCTAAATGACAATCTCTTGTAATTTCTCTCTTTTTTAAGTTAAGAGAGATGAAATCATGTTTTATATAGTTTGTGAAGACATCTAACTAAGAGCAAAAATGACATTTTTGTATTTAGATGATGCACTATTTAACAAAATGACCTTGGCATCCTCTTAATCCATAGCATTAATATTTTTGAGTTATGTAATAGAGATATTAGATTGTTTATATGGCTAGATATAGTGCTTCTGGTAGAAACATTGAATTTGAATAAATGTAGCTTCAAGGAAAACTTTTGTTTTGTCACTTTTAATTCATATAAGTTGTTTAATTCATCACAAATTTCTTTAGATGTTTTTTCTAAATTAATTGATGTACTTTCGAAACTGAAAGTGCAAGACCAATAATGGACTTATCTTTGACTTTCTCACTTTACTACTTAATCAATTATTTAGTTGTTATAAGTTATGCTTATATGTCTTTCACTACAGTCTATAAATTTTTGTTCATCAATTACATTTGAATATTTACATTTAACATATAAAAATTGAAATTTTAAACTATTAATTTTTAAAAAGAAATAATAACATGTTATTCCACATTTTCTTAAATTTAATTCACTTGTATAGATT
Organism: Pinus tabuliformis; assembly: GCA_031772625.1. Lineage (NCBI taxonomy): Eukaryota > Viridiplantae > Streptophyta > Pinopsida > Pinales > Pinaceae > Pinus > Pinus tabuliformis. The sequence continues at coordinate 515,375,178 of CM062810.1, forward strand.
CTATTTTTAAAAACATCTTATATTATTGCAATAAAATTTAAATATTTGATATTATAAAAAATCTCTATAATATACTTTATGTTATATAAGCATCGGTGCCACTCTTTCCTCATGCAAGTGCCTTGACGTCAGTGCTTCTCTTCATCACCATCGTTCTGTACCGTGCTCAGTGTGTGGCTTTCGAGTTTTCTCAAATGGTGGTGAAATTTGTTTTCCTTAACTACATGTCAACAATGCCTCCTTGATGGAGGATGGAAACCCTATCTCTGGCGACCATTCCGAACAAGGGTTATAGATAATGTTGCCCTGTTTTCACTGTTAATCGCATGATCTGTACATGTGCGTTCTATCACTCTCCGTCACCTATTGGATACTCTCCATGCTTCCCGTTGTCACTACTTCCTTTCATTTTCATTGGGCTTGCTGCATTATGTCGGATATGGAATTAGAGGAGCTGGATTATTTTGCCGACCCTAACCCCTATGTCTATATTTTTCGTAGCCCTAACCCTACGCTGGTTTATCCGTCTGCTGATGACTGGGAACTGACTGAACCTCTCCTCTCTGTCTCACCTCCTATCTTTACTCTCCTCGAACCATCTACATCCAGCCTCCCCTTTGCCATCCTCTCCATTGATTCCCCGAAGCTTGATTTCTCTCCACTCTCGCTAGCAACCCTCCACTTGTTACTGCTTGCTCACCGTCATCCCTTCCTTTCAAACCCTCGCCTTCCAGGGATCTATTGTGCACTCCACCCTTCGTGCCCCCCTCTGAAGATGATCACACCTCTATGCCTAGGCAGACCCTGCCTGAGCCTTTAGCACCTTCCACTTCTGCTGTGGTGACACCCTCCACCATTCCATCCGTTTAATTTGAAACCCTGGTCATTTAGGTATGACACTTTGCACATAATCATCACTAGGAGAATCAGGGCTCCCTTGACCCATTGCAGGACAACTTAACTGCGCCTAGATCGGGAAAGAGGAAGAGAAATTATGTGAAAGCCTCGGGTAAGGACCTCACCCTCAAATTTGGGGAGGGTTTGAACATGGCTGAAGTTGTCGCTATGGTTGGTAAGGTTTTGGTGGGTAGGGTTTGGGGACGAACCTATTCAGTGGAGCGGCTCAGTCTCTGGGTCAAGGAGATTTGGGGTAACATTTTTAAATATATTCCTAAGGTGCAGACACTACCTCGCGGATGGTTTTCACTTCACTTCTTGTAGGAGAAATAAACCAACTGGGCACTGGCCAAATACTGACACATTGAAATGGCCCCGGTCATGCTGAAACACTGGAGCTCACTATTTGACCCTGAAACAGAACATATCGGTGTTGGACCATTGTGGGTTAGGCTGTCAGGGATCCCTTTGCAATACTGGTCAGAGGATGTGTTTGTACGTATTGGGAACGTGCTGGGGACCTATTTGGACTGCGATAGGTCTTATATCAAATCAAGGAACTGGTCTCTGGATCACATCTTGGTCCACCTTGATACAAGATAGGGCTTAGAGGAGAAAGTCACTCTACAATGGAAGAATTTTACCAGGATCCAAATCCTGGACTATGAAGGAGTCTCGTTAGATGTTATAGGTGCCACAAAGTAGGGCACCTCTTCAAGGAATGTCCGTTGGTTTGTAAAGACTCGGACTCTTCTAAGGTACCAGAGGGTCAAGCTGCTAGGGCTCCTACATCCTCTCTAGGGAAGACTCCTCCAGATGCTTCACCAATGACCAGGAAGGGGACACCAAATCAATTGCTAACTTCGAGCACTCCTCATTGACCCTCCCCATTGATGACTCAATCGAGGGCTGTTGCAGAGGCTTCTCGCTCCTCAGGTACTCCTCCTCTCCCTAACTCTGTATTTTCTTTTTATCCTACTTGTTCTGCATTGCATTTTCACACTTCATCTGCATCGGTTCAAGATTTCACCTCCACCTCCATCCCCTATCCCCTCATCTCACATTAGCTGGTCCTCTCGACCACTCCACCATCCTTCCCTCCTAAGGTTCCACCCTCTTATCCCAAATCAACATCTCCCCTCCCGGCACCCCCCACCCTTACAATATCCATCCCCGCCTCCCTCCCTCAACGGCCTACTCCGAATCCTCTGGATTGGGACTAACCCCCCCTACAAGTGCCCCCAAATGCACTAGAGGTCATAAATCCCATTTATCAAAGGCCATCCTATTAGCTGGGGTGGAAGTTGCTTCGGGAAGACAATCATCACTTGAACGGGTACTTAGAGCTCTGAATGCCCTACCTAAATCTCCCCCAAGAAGTGGCTCTCTTTTAATTGCAGGGGTCTGGCTAGCTCGCCCAAAAATCTATCCCTCAGACGACTGTTTGAATTTGAGACTGTGGACATTATCTTCCTACAAGAAACATTGGGTGAGGCTCACCTTATCTCCAGTTTTCTTTGCTCCCTAAAACCTGGTTGGATCTTCCAATCCCTTGATGTCATGGGACGATTGGGTGGACTGGCCTTGGGATATAACCCTTGATCTATTTACCTCAAGGCCTCCTGGGGCGGTGCTAGTTTTATTGGAATGGATATCTTCTCATTGGATTTGGGCATGGATCTCTCGATAGTCAAAACAGAGAGGCCTTCTGGAACTGTCTCCTTAATCTATCCCTCACAAATTTTGAAAACCTCATTTTGGGTGGCGACCTAAAATTCTCCATTGGATATGGGGAATCATGGGGGACAAATGCTCAGGTGGATCCACTTTCAGATGTTATGGAGCAACTACTTGAACAACATCATTTGATGGATATCCCCATGGTAAATCCCCTTCCCACCTTGCGAAATTGCAGAATTGGGGAGGCAACCCTGGCCAAGCGATTGGATCGCTTCCTCATCAAGGACACATTGGTTCAATGACTATCCTTATTTAGACAATGGGTTGGTTCTAGAGGATTATCGGACCACCCCCCATTTACTTGGAGATCTCTGGCCCCTCTCAGAAACCAAGGGCCCAGTATAAGTTCAATTCCACCTGGATATTAGACCCCTCTTATATTCAAATGGTCTCTGATTTCTGGCTATCAAATCCTCCTTCCTCGGGGAGAACTTTGGAGGAAGGTTTCTGTACCAATCTTTCTAAGATTAAGAGACTTTCCATTAATTAGGCTAAGGATAAAAAATTGAGGGACGACCCAACCCTTGGAGATATTGAATAGACATTGGCCATTCTTTTGTATGAACAGTGACGGGGGTTTACCTCGACAGAGGCAAAGAGGTCAAAAATCCCGAGGGAGAGGGAAGAAATAGAGGTCAAAAATCTTGAGGGAGAGGGAAGAACTTGGTGACTCCAGAGTCAAGCTGTTTGGCTAAAAGCAGGAGATGAGAACACAAAATTCTTTCAAAATTTTTCCAAGGGAAGGAAAGTCAGCAATACCATTTGGAATATACCCTTGGAGGATGGGAGCACGACAACAACTTATAACCAGCTCTCTCGCCTTGGGAATTCTCATTTCTGAAATATTTACAAGGCCCATCCTAGTGCCTCTCTTACTGAAATTGTCCAAATTGTAGGACACTTCCCCATATTTTTGGACTTGGAAATGACTGAGGAGCTCATTTCCCCTGTGACACAGGCGGAATTGGAAAGTACAATGAAATGGTTAAAAAAATATAAAAGTCTACGGCCAGACGCTGGACAATTGAATTCTATCTTGCCTTTTATGATATCATTGGTCAATACCTACTCAAGGTGGTGGAGGAGTGCAAGACTTCCAAGCGTATGTATGAGGCCATCAACACCACTTTCATTGCCTTGATCTATAAATTTGACTCTCCTTCAACTTTCAATGAATTTCGACCTATTTCACTTTGTAATTGTCTCTATAAAATCATTGCCAATCGTCTCAGGCCCATCCTATCCTATCATATTTCCCTTGAGCAATTTTCTTTCCTCCAGAATAGAAAAATTCATGAAGTTATTGGCACAGCACAGGAAGCCCTACACTACCTAAAAACAAAAAAGCTAATAGGGGCAATTCTTAAGATTGACCTTGCTAAAGAATTTGATCGGGTCAGTTGGATATACATTAAGATTATCCTTACACACCTAGGATTCCACCCCACTTCATCGAATGGATTATGTGTTGTATCACCTCAACCACCTTCAGTGTACTCATAAATGGCTTAGCATCAAATTTCTTCCATGTTGGGAGAGGACTTCGACAAGGATTCCCACTCTCCCCACTCATGTTTTTGATTGTCATGGAAGGCCTCAACAAACTCATTGCATCTCCCAAGAAAGAAGGGAAGATACAAGGGCTTAAAATGTCTGACCATTTCTTCCTCACTCATCTACTTTTTGTAGATGATGTACTCATCTTCCTAAATGGAAGCATCAGGGACTCCTCAACTTTCCATGAAATCCTCACCCTATTTTCCTTATCTACTAGTAGGGAAGCAAACCACTCCAAGTCTACCATTACTCTTTCCAATGCATCTCCTCGGGAAACAAGGTACACACTACATAAATTTCCTTTTCAAAGCCATCATCTAGAGGATGGCCTTAAGTACCTGGGATTCTGGATCAAGCCACATTGCTACAAAATAGAGGATTGGATCTTGCTTGTGGTTAAAATTGAAAAACGTTTACAAAACTGGAACCACATATTCCTATCCAGAGCTGGTTGGTTAGTCCTCATCAAATTTGTCTTGGAGGCTACCCTAGTCTACTAGATGTTGCTGGCTTGGATCCCTAAAGGAATCCTTGCCCGAATTCAGAAGATTTACTATAGATTCCTTTGGAATAGGTATAAAGAGGGAAAACCCTTTGCTTGGGTGGGATGGAAGCACATTTCCCTTCCCAAGAAATGGGGTGGATGGGGACTAAAGGACTTATCAGTCTTTGCACATGCTCTTGCTACCAAGATGGGATGGATCCTGCTCACATCATAAAACCTATGGATTGAAGTCTCCTACCATAAATATATATGTCCTCATCATCTCTTGGATTGGATATGACTACCCTCCTCGCCTCGATCTGGGATATCTATGGTCTGGAAAGCAATATTAAACACCTTGCCTTCTATAAGAGAGGGACTAGCTTGGAGAATAAATGATGGCACATTGGCCCATATAGGCATGGACCCATGGATGGGAGATGGGAATATGTATCAATTACCTCCTGACCTCATCCTGTTTCTCAATTAACAGAATATCAAAGTAATTTCATAGGTTGCTGACTTGGAGAACAACTCCATTTTTGAACGGGCTTGGTTATCAGCTCTGCATTTAGGAATCCTTGAACATTGGAAGCAGGCTTGGGAAGGGTATATTAATGCCCTAAAATAATCCCATGTGCACATCAAAGAAGGCCCCACTGATCTCATATGGACTTCGGCTAAGCATGGATTATACTCTCCTAAATTTGGATACCCCATCCTACTCTCAACGCAAAGGCCACTAGCAATCCTAGACTGGGGGGGGGGAAGGTTTGGAAACTCAAAGCACCACCAAGAATGAAATTATTCATGTGGAATGTCCTCCGGAACAAAACCCAACTGGAGCAAACCTCATGCATCGAACCAATTATGGTCCTCATTGGTGTGTACTATGTAAACAGGCCGAGGAAACCAACGATCATTTGTTCCTATACTGCCCGATGAGTGATCAGCTATGGATACAAGTCTTAATTATGCTTTCCAAAACAGCTCGATGGCAGGGTCAATTGATACCTGAGGCTTCGGAACACTAGACAGTCATGAAAAATGACTCAAAAACTCATTGCCTTCCTCTCCTTGTTTGCTGGTCAATCTAGCTAATCAGAAACAAGATTATTTTCAAGGGGAAAGAGGCCAGATGGCCTCATGTTGCTGCAAAAATCATTGTTGCCTACCATGAGATTCCGAACGAGATACACACTCCTACAAATCGAAATTTATCCACTGAATCGATTGATCTCACCATTCCTTGGGCATATTTCGATGGTGCTGCCCAAGCACAGGGGTGTGGAGGTGGAATTTTACTCCATCTATCTGAACACCATCACTACAAAATTCAATTGGGGTTGGGAGAGGGAACAAAGAATTATGATGAATTGATCACACTCAGGCATCTATTGCATTTTGCATTGGCTCACTCATGCCATAAATTACGGATCTTTGGTGATTCCAAAATCATCATAAATTGGTTCAATAACATTAACAATTGTCATTCACATTCACTCAGAAACATTTTGGATGAAATACAAGATTTCAAAGCACAATTTAACTCTGTTACCTATCAACACATTTATAGGGAACGTAACTTGGCTGCTTAAAAATTATCCAAGGAGGCTATGGCACATCCCAGAAGCCTGTGGATGATATAGGAACATATTGGTGAAGAACAATACCAATACTATCACCGGCCCTACATTGATAGGGCATATCGTAGGGCGGACAGACCCTAAATTTTTTGTTTTTTGTTTATGATCCGCAGTTTACAGTTGCACTATGCTGACTTATGTATATATATTTTTACTTTTTCTATTACTAGACATATCAAGTACACCTTGCGTGGTGATTTATGTACATCTCTTTTTAAATGGCCTCAGCCATAACTTATTTTTAACACTACTTAAATGGCTTCAACCAACAGTTATGCATATGCCAAGGGCATCTACTACATGTAATTTTTCAAAATAATGAAAAGTTACAATTTTACCTCAGGAATATCTATCTATCTATCTATATTTTTGCTTTTTCTGTTACTAAACATATCAAGTACACCTTGCGTGGTGATTTATGTACATCTCTTTTTAAATGGCCTCGGCCATAACTTATTTTTAACACTACTTAAATGGCTTCAACCAATAGTTATGCATATGCCAATGGCATATAGTACATGTAATTTTTAAAAATAATGAAAAGTTACGATTTTACCTCGGGAATATCTATTTATCTATCTATCTATCTATCTATCTATATATATGTAAACAATGTTATCTACTATTATTATTGCTTCCAAAACCAATATGTGAATTGTGCCATCAATGTGAAGCGATCTACTAACTACAAACTTTAATCCTAATTGAAATGAGGGGATTTAAAGCCCCATCTAAAATACAAGATAAAGGGTTAAAACCTTACTAATAGGAGAATAAGGGATTATGTTATGAAACTAGCTCACAAAATAAAAGAAGACATAGATCAATGACTTCAAAATAAGACTCTTCAAGGGGGAAACCTCCTTTACATTACACAAATGAATAATTCTTGGATGATACCAATGAAAAGACCTCCTTTCTATATATAGGAGTCTAAGGGGTCACAATATAATCATAGCTAACATAAAAATAATAATGTAAGGGCACAACAATAACAATAGTGGGCTTCTATGGGGCACAATAATAACAATATGGGGACTACATGGGCACAAAAATACAATAAGGGGGTTGCACTAATAACAATAAGGGGATACACTAGTAGTATAGGGACCTAACAAATTATGTTCCTATTATTGTATGTTATTATCACATATCGAGTTAACATAAAGGGAATACATATTTATGGAACATAGCAAGAAATGGTGCATATGTACTCCATAGTGTTTTTTATTGTTATTTATTGCAACATCTGTCACGTTACCCTTGTTTTTGTAATGTAAATTTTTTACTATGTAACACCAGGATGGAAGCCATGGATGATTGAGAAATTATGTGTAAATATAAAATAAATTAAATGTAAATCTAATTGGTGGTGGTCTTAAATAGAGGGACACAAAAAACCAAGGTTATGAGGGGGTTACCTGTTGCGTGCTTGTTCGTTTCTTATGGTTACATTTTTTGTGTGCCTATTGAATGCAGTAATAAAACCCATACTTTACAAGAATGAAAGTAGGAGAAAGGAGAAGTGAGAATGGCGTCTTCACATTTAAGGTAGTGGAGGTGGCATCACAGATCGAGCCATCACCTAACACATGGAAAATATGTAAATGGATGAAGGAAAATGCCCACGTCTTCTTGAATTTTTTAGCATGATGGAAGAAAAAGGTGGCTTCTTTGGAGGAGACAAAAGGAGACAATGAGGAGCGAAGGAAAAGGAGAGAGGAAAAATACAAGGAAATTATGTGTTTTGATGGAATAGGAAGCGACAAGGAAATGACCAATGTGACGTGGTATCTAGACCTACTAAAATTTGGGATATCGACCCAACAATATTATAATGGGAAAACCCCTTAAACATAAGAAGGAGGTATAGAGATGCCCATTCCCAGGTTGATGTGGAAAGTGCCACGAGGTCCTGACAATGGCCATGTGAATGCCACATAGGGTCTTGCAATGATGTGAACTCGTAGTGTGTTGATGTGGTAATGCCATGTGAATTGTAAATGGATTCCATATGGGAGTATTGTGATGATGACATGGTGGTGCCATGTGGGCGAAACAAAATCCACGTGGTAGTTCAATGCTAATGTGGCCATAATTAATTGGCTAAAACTAAAAAGGGAATAGTTTTCAATCTAGGAGTTAGAATGAGATCAAATTTATATTGCTATAAATCTCTTGATGAGTTGAACATAATGGTGGCATCGTTTTCAAGTTTTAAAAGTATTGGAAAAGTGGAATTTTATGACCCCATCTTCATAATAAACCTTGGAGCTTGAGTCAATTGATTAAGTAACACCTCCAACATCTTGAGATGTTTCAAGGGGTGGGAAGGGTGTTACATTTTTATTGTGTTATATGAGTATAATAGGATAATGACACATTCTTTAATTTTAGTTGGAGATTTCCCCTAGCTAGGGTAAATCATATGTTCAATGTCATGTCTCCTTTTTTCAAGCATGGTCTTATGTATTAAATACTTTAAATAATGTGAGAGGTGTCATTATAATAGTGTTAAATATTATACACGAGTAAATAATTATGTAATAAGGTATAATCTCATCATAATTTCAATATCATTTCATATAAGAAATTAAAAAGTATTAAGATATATTGTGACACATAGAATAAATAACCTATAATTCCCTATATTTATTTTTCACCACATTCAAGGAGGAGGGGAACCTTCCTTTATTTTTCCAATGATCACATATCTTTGGGGTTAAATTATTTTCTATTTGAATTAATCCCCTTCCTAAAAGTTTCTTGAGTGAATTTGAAGGAGCTTACCAGATCTAGGTGGCTCCGAAAAGGCTAAAAAATAAATCTTCATATTTTGTTGAAACTGTTATGAAACTAGCTCACAAAAATATAGAAAAGATAGATCAACGCCTTAGAAATAAGCCTCTTCTAGGGGGTAACCTCCTTTACATTACACAAATGAACAATTCTTAGATGATTCAAATGAAAAAACCTCCTTTCTATAAATAGGAGTCTAAGGGGTCACAATATAACCAAAGCCGACTTTACAATAATAATATAAAGGCACAGAAATAATAATAGTGGGATTCTATGGGGCACAATAATAAAAATATGGGGACAATAGGGGCACAGCAATAACAATAAGGGATACAATGACAATAGTAATGGGGGAATCAGTAGTATTGTAGGGACCTAACATGCCCCTCTCCTTCAAAAACGTGTTGTCCTCAACGCTTGAGTAGTTTCGGATGCTTCTGTATAAAATTCTCAACCTCCCATGTGGAATATTCAATGGGTAAGTTCTTCCACTTGATGAGATAATCTGAAATTGATCGATTTCGTAGCTGTCGAGTTCTTTTTTCTTTGACTGCTTCAGGTTCCAATATGATTTTTCCTTCCCCATCTAGTTTTGGCAATATTGTTTGAATTGGAAGCTTGTCACCTATAACCTTCTTTAAGCATGAGACATGGAAAAATAAGTGCACTAGGGAAGCTGCAGGAAGCTCCAATTTGTATGCCATAGTACCTATCTTTTGCAACACCTTGTACGGAACATAATAATTTGGTGTTAATTTATTATCCATCTTAGCTTGCTTGAGGGACATTTTTTAATATGGTTGTAACCGTAGGAATACCTAATCACCTACATCAAAACTTCTTTCGTTGCGATGTTGATTTTCCTGTTGTTTCATTCTATTCTCTGCCAAGGTGAGGTTATCCTTTAAGAGTTGGAGAACTTGTTGTTGATGCTCGATGTGATCTTTCACTGCTTGAACCTTTGAATTTTCTCTTAAATATGATGTGATGGATGATGGATGATATCCATAAAGTGCCATAAATGCGGTCATTTTTGTTGCAATATGGAACGAAGTGTTATTCCACCATTCAGCCAGAGGCAACCATTTGACCCATTGTGTCTGTTTATCAGATACAAAGCAACGAAATATCCTTCCAAACATTTGTTTACTATCTCAGTTTTCCCATCATATTGAGGATGATGAGATGAGCTATGATCTAATTGAGTACCAAGACAACAAAATAATTTTGTCCAAAAATTTCCAATGAAAATTGGATCTCTGTCACTTACAATAATATTTGGGTTTCCATGTAGCTTTTGAATCGTTTCCATAAATGCAGTAGAAACTGTACTCACTTTAAATGGATGAGATAATGCACAAAAGTTTGCATACTTGGTAAGTCTGTCAACTGCCACCATGATAACACTCTTTCCTTCAAACTTGGGTAAACCTATGATAAAATCCATAGGAACCTCCTCCCAACGTTGGCTTGGAATGGATAAAGTTTGTAATAGTCCTGGGGTCTTAATTGTTTCAACTTTATTTTGTTGGCAAACCAAACATTCCGCCACAAAATTTTGAATATCCAATTTAAGGCCATCCCAGAAAATTTCCTTCATAAACCTGTGGTAGGTCTTTATAAATCTTGAGTGCCTTCCTAAGGGAGAGGTGTGCAATTCCCTAAGAATCTTTTGTTTGAGTTGTGAATTCTTACATAGGTATAACCGATCCTTGTACCATAATGAATCATTTTTCCAGCTATATGTATCAGATGTACTGGGATCTTGTTGTATCTTTTGATTGAGTGCCCACACTTCCTCGTCATTCTTCCATTCATCCCTTGCTTCGTTCATCCAATCTGGTTGGATAATAGAAATGGCGCAAAGAATTTCTTCCACATCTTCATCCTTTCTTGAGAGTGCATCTGCCACAACATTTTGCTTCTCTTTTTTGTAGATGATTTCAAAGTAATAAGCCAACATCTTTGTGACCCATTTTTTCTGCTCTTCTGAAGATAATCTTTGTTCTAAAAAGTATTTAAGACTATCATGACCTATTTTTACCTTGAAGTGTCTTCCCATTAGGTAGGGTCACCATTTTTTAAGTGCATGTAGTATTACCAACATTTCCTTCTCATAAATATCTCTATGTATATAATTTCCTTTGATTGGATGACTTTTGAAAGCAATGGGTCTTTCTTCTTGCATTAAAACAACACTAATTCCATTTCATGAGGCATCACATTCCACAATAAATGTTTTTGTGAAGTTCGGTGTAGCTAAGACTGGTGTTTGGCACATTGCCTCTTTAAGATATTCAAAAGCCTTTGTTGCTTCTAGAGTCCATGAAAATTCATATTACTTCAATAATGTTGTCAGAGGTGCTGCTATTCTCCCATAATTCTTAACAAACTTGCGATAATACCCTGTCAACCCTAGAAATCCTTGTAGATTCTTTATGGATGTGGGGATTTTCCATTCCTTAATGGCTTTAATTTTTCTAGGGTCTATCTTAACACCTTCATGAGATACAATATGACCCAGATATTCCACCTCTTCTACTCCAAAGAAACATTTGGAGATTTTTTCATATAATTGTTTCTCGTCCAATTGTTTGAGCACCATGTCAACATGTTGGACATGATCCTTCCAAGACTTGTTGTAGATTAGTATATCATCAAAAACCACTAACACAAATTTTCTAAGGGTGGGTTTGAAAATGGAATTCATCAAACCTTGAAATGTAGAAGGTGCATTAATAAGGCCAAAATGCATGACCAAAAATTCATATTGACCCTCATGAGTTCTAAATGTTGTTTTTGGAATGTATTCAGTCTTCATTCTGATTTGATGATATCCTGAATGAAGATCCGACTTGGTAAAGTAAATTGATCCATGCAATTCATCCAATAATTCATCAATGATAGGAATGGGACATTTATCTTTAATAGTGAGCTTGTTGAGCTCCCTATAATCTCAACACATGCACCATGATCCATCCTTCTTGTGAACCAAAACTACTACAACAGAGAAAGAACTTTGACTAGGTTGAATTATACCAGCCTCTAGCATTTCTGCAACCATACATTCAATTTCACTCTTTTGGACATAGGGATATCTGTAGGGCCTGATGTTTGGAGGAACACTTCATGGAATCAAATTAATAGCATGATCATCATTGCGAATAGGTGGGAGGCCTTTGGGAGTCTCAAATACCTTGGAATGATTGTCCAAGACATTTTGGGGATTTGTAGAAATGGATGATTTCGATGTGGGAACCTCTAGTGAACATAATTGTGAAATTATGCCTCGTTGTTCTTTCTTTAGAAGCTTTGTCATTTTGTTAGAACTGATTATTTTTTCTGGTTTCCCTGTGATACCCCTTAATTCAACTTCCTTTCCTTCTAAAGAGAATTTCATGAAAAGTTCTTGAAAATTAAAAGATATTGTACCCAAGGATTGTAGCCATTGGACTCCTAGTACAACATCAACACCACCCATTGGAATAGGCATTGGGCTATTCAATACATATTCTCCCATGGATAGCTTGATATTATGGCACTTTCCTGAGCAATTTATGGTTCCTCCACTTGAAACCATCACTTGACACTCTGGTATTGGATATAGGAAGAAATTTAATTCCTTGGCTATCTTACAATGAATTAAATTATGGGTACTTCCCGAATCAATCAACATTATTACCTTTTTCTTCTTGATATTCCCTTCTATTTTGATAGTTTGAGGAGTGGTAATTCCATCCAATGCATTACAAGATATGGTCGGATTCATTTCTTATTTTTCTAGGGTTTATTCCTGGTGTATATCCTCTTCTTTTGACATTTCTTGTCCCTTTTCTTCCTCCTCTTCACAATCTATGTAAAATAATTTTTTCTCGGCACACTTATGACCTTTAGTGTATTTTCTATCACAATTATAACAAAGCCCTTTTTCTCCTTTTTCTTCCAATTATTGTGGTGTCAACCTTGTAGGTTGTGGATGGCTAGGGGCAACAACACTTCCATATTTATGATTGTGAGTGGTAGGCTTCCTTGTTGCCATAATTTTGCTTTCCATTTTTCATGCCAACCTGAATGCCTTCTCCAATGAATCTGGTTTGCAAAGGTGAACCTCATGTTGGATGTTATCTTTTAAAGTCCCTATGAACACATCAATCCTATGCTCCTCTGGAATATCTTTTACCCTTATATTCAATTTTTGGAACTCTACAATGTGCTCCATCATTGAGCTCTTTTGTTTGAGATTTATTCATTGGCTAAAAAAATTGTTGCTTTTTGTATCCTCATAATGTGCTTGATTTCATCCATAAAAATAGTCCAAGTGACAATTTTTTTACGAAAGCAAAGCGATAGATACCATACAAACTGATTTGGTTCCAAATATAAAATTGCAATGCATACCTATTGTGTGATTTGCACATTATGGAGATCGAAAAATTTCTCCATCTATAGTATCCATGTTCCAGGATCCTTTCCATCAAACTTCCTCATATCGATCTTTGGAACATGGTAGTTCTTCGATCCAATGTTAGAGTCTATGAAATCATGATTAACATTTATTTTGTTCTCATCATGAGTTTCCTTTACTACCCTTTCTCCATTAGTAAGCATTTCTTGTAGAAACTTTGTCAAATCTGTCTTCAAATCTTCCGTGCCTTTATTTAAATAATCTACCTTAGCTTCCACTCCATCCATCTTAGCTTCCACGTCATCCATCATAGCTTCCACACCGTCCATCTTAGCTTCCACGTCATTCATCTTAGCTTCTATGTCTTCCTTTAAACCATCCATAATAGCTTCCACACCATACATCTTAGCTTCTATGTCTTTCTTTAAACCATCCATCTTAGCTTCTATGTCTTTCTTTAAACCATCCATCTTAGCTTTTATTTATTTTTGTTCAAGTGAAATTTGTTGCACTTGGTCTCATAATTTGGATATATCATGTTGCATTTCTTCCTCTTCTTCATAAGTCATGCTAGAGCTTTCAAGTTGCTTACTAGGCATTTCCATTTTCTTTCTTCAGTCCATCAATTACCGATAATAATGCTTCACTATGCCCTTTGAATTCCTTCAAACTAATTTTTCAGACTAAGCTTATGCAAAAAATTAAAAAAAACTACACACCTTTTTTCACTTTGTAGGAGCTCAATATTGAATATGATGTATCTCCGTAATTGTGTATCTCCAAGGTCTGAAATTTCTTCCTGCGGTAACCCTCTGAGTAATATTTCTAACCTCGCAAGTCTGATCAAGGTTGGGTTCTTCAATGAAGATTTATGCCAAATATCCCACGATTACCTGAGTATAGACTGGTTCAATAGAGTGAACTTCTGTAACTTCTTATGAAAATTCAATCTGATGCTCAGAGCGAAAGTTATGACAATGTTCCCAAGGTCACCTATTTGGAATGTAATTCGGGGGTCTGCAAAAACCCTAACTTCCTTAGATTATATCTTCGAAAATATAGGGAGACAAGATTTTAAATTCAGGCCCGAGGTTCAATGAGATTTCGTCTCAAATGGGTTTTTTTTAGCTTCTGAAACGTCGCAGAAAAAAAGTTACAGTTAAAATTCCACGATGACTTGTTTGGAGCAATGAAACCCTAGAATCCAAAGCTTTGATACCAAATGTTATGAAACCAACTCACAAAAAGATAGAAAAGATAGATAAATGCCTTAGAAATAAGCCTCTTCGAGGGGGAACCTCCTTTACATTACACAAATGAACAATTCTCAGATGATTCAAATGAAAAAACCTCCTTTCTATATATAGGAGTCTAAGGGGTCACAATATAACCAAAGCTGACCTAAGAATAATAATATAAAGGCACAAAGATAATAATAGTGGGATTCTATGGGGCACAATAATAAAAATATGGGGACAATAGGGGCACAACAATAACATTAAGGGATACAACGACAATAGTAATGGGGGAATCAGTAGTATTATAGGGACTTAACAGAAACCAAGACCAACACATAGAGCTCATCGTTCTAATTCCAAGGACGCATAAGGCACTCAAATCCAACTTCATATGCTCAATATATTCATAATCATTGTACCACATTCAAATAACCCATAATACCACTTCAAAAGATCCCACCAAGCCCATTTTTAAAATATACTCGACAAACCATCAACTAATTTTGAAACATGTACATATTCAAACCATCAAGAATCTTTTTAATAACCCACTTTGAAAGTTAGAAATCGACCCATTGTGACTCGTTCAAATATCCCATGACTTATTCAAAAGATATTATTGGGTCCTTTGTAATACTCCAATTTTTACCCTCGATTAATAATGTATATTTTTACATATTGAATGGATAGAGGGCCTAGGTATGTAATGGTTTTGAATATTAATAATAAAATCATCACTGACTACAAACGGGTAGGAACATGAGTATAGGGGGCTATTGATCCCATGAGAGAGTGGGATAGATAGAGAGGCTATACCATTTGATTTATCTTTTTACTAAATTCAGTTTGGGAAATTAAAAGAAAATATGGTTATGTGAGCCTCTTGGGTGAAGTCATATGGAATTTTAAGAGTATGCATAATTAACCATATCATTTAGGATATTTGGGGGTGGATTTCATTCATTCTTCACTTTCATTGTGATATTGTTTCTTCTTGGAAAGAGTAATTTAATGGAAAAGATCCAATGTTTTGATTGTTTGTTAATCCTATTACTTTCTATATGAGAAGTAAATGAATGCTTGAATACATTGGTATTGTTGGTGAGCTTTTCTATAGGTTGTGAATATCTTAAACTTCAAGCATTGATTTTTCCTAACCAGTAGAACTAGAGGCCTAGAGGGAAATGCAAAATACTAAAGGGATTCCTCTCCTTGGGTTGTGCAAGCTAAAGGGGAAAGAAAGATAGAATTTGAGATTTCCCTAGGATTGGTTGAGTATTTTGCATTTATGACTTGGCCTAAATACCCATCCCTGTGGTATCATAACCTTAGGATAGGAGTGACCTCTTATAGAAAGTGAACGTGCAACAAAACCTACAGTTTGTTGGAATTTTTTGATGTTTATATTCAATTATTGAGTTTTTCATTAAAAGACTAGCGCTTTGTATGCTCTTGCGAATTTATATTTCTACTATATAACTTACTCACTATTATTATTTCAATGTTAGGTATGCTTAAAAGAATTATCATTGCATATATTTTGTTTTCTTATCATTTTCATGAAATTTTGTATGGTATGCATGGTTTCTTAATTTCTTTTGCATAACCAAGGACCATATCAAAGTAAGAAATTTTAATAATGGAATATCAGAGGTTACTTAGGTATGTTACAAATTGGTATCAAACAATTGGCTATAAATATTGAATAGTATGGGCCAAGAATAGATTGATTTTTCATGTAGAACTAAAATAGGGTGCCTAGGAAATTGGACAAACCGTTTCTTGATTTTTTGGGGAAAATACTAATTTTCTTGGGATTTTTTTCATACCTAATGATGTGGATGCCACATGTTGAGTGATCTAGTAGTTCCATAGTGGTGGGTGGAGGAAGCCATGTGGTAACAATGGTGTAAATTCGAGGGCCTGTTGCATTAGGTGGTTGTGGTGATTTCATTGTCCACAAAGCTAAGCAATGTTGTAGAAATTAAAATTTGGTTTAGGTGCATTAGGAGGTGGTTTTATAAAATTCCCCACACTATTTGATGCCAATGGGTGATTATTTCATGGCACATGAGAAATATGTGGTCTCAGGAGTTCAAATTTAAATTAAACTATCCCTACATTAGACACCAAATATTCATTACATTTGGCAAGGATTATCCATGGCATTAGATTTGTGGGGTGCAATTTACATGCCATGGAAAGTGAAGGGGAAATTGGACCTATCTATCCTGGTAACAAAGGAAAATTTAACATGTGGTATTAAGCTTGAATTAGCGAGCTCATATGGGTTTATTGAAAGATAATTAAAAAAATAAAATTAAAGAAGCGGTGAGGTAATGGAAAAGGGATAAAGAGGGGAGTGGGGGAGATAAGTTAAAGGAGGGAAATGATGTTGGGTGGAAATGGGACAGGGTGGGTGTTAGAGGATGATGACTTGGAATGTTCATAACATTCCATCCAAACATTAGTGTCATGTATTTCTCCACATTCGTAGTATAATGGTGAAAATATTATAATTTTCCCTATGATTTTTGAGTCATTAACTTTAGGGGCATTTTGAAGGTGTAAAAAATGTTCTAATATGTCAAATCATAATAATACTATCTATACTAGTGGTATATACAAAATATATAGCTTAAATGAAAGGGACAGTGGATATATTTCTAATGAGAAACTACAATTGTAAAATAAACATAGAGTAAAAAAACAACTAGAAAGAATTGAAGGAAAAATATGGCATTCTTTTACTTCCAGAAGCCATATTGATCCTAGGTCAAATCTCAAAATGGGACATGGAATTATTCAACATAAGTATAATGAAAAGTGGAATCTACTCAAAGAATTAGAATTCAAATATGGGCATATTGATGTTCAGTGATGTCAAAACAATCCCTATAGCATTACAAGGGTAATCAGGAAGAATGGGAAAAATTTAAATAGACATAAATTTCAACTCAAAACCCATAATGAGGCTATAAATTTTCAATGGAAATATAATGAATAACGGAATCCTATGGTAAATGGAAAAAAAATGAGTAACATAAATTCTCAGCAATGCAAAATAAGGTAGATAATTTTTTTAAAGAGAAGAATAACAATATATATGATTCCCATAATTCAGAATTTTTTGTTTTTGTCTAACAAAATATAATTGCATGCAAATTTTGTATAATTAAGGGTATCAGAAGAATTTACTAGTTAAGAATTATAGAGCATAGATGCGAAGGAAGAACAAACTTCATTGTTGTTAGGTGGTATCTAAAGGCTTAAACATTTGTTTGGGTAATGTAGAGATACAATCTAATGGATATAGAATCAAAGTGGAACCAACTCAATTGGTAGAGACAATGAGGTTTTGAAGAGAAAAAGTGAATATATACAAGGATGATAATGAAATGATAATAAGGGAAAAAGAGGAAAAAAAATCAAATAATCACTAAGCTAAAGGGCTAAATCAATTGCAAAGACAATTAAGGAATGTGCCTTTAATCAACAAACAAAGAAGAATATAGACATCATTGAAGAAGAATGACCATAGAGGATCCAAAAACTCAAGAAAGTCTATAAAAATCCACAGATATTATCATTTAACCCAGTCATCTATCTAGGAAGAGGTATGATCTAATGATTCTAGGAGCAACCTAGAAATGTCTCCTATTAGACATTAAAGAAGAAACCATGAGTTGGAAAGTTTGTAAGGTGAGGACATTTCATAACATTAAAGAGGATATAATAGTTGAATACATGGGAATAAATAGTCAAAGAATATTTTCATCCATGGAGAAGAAGAAGAATAATTAGTAAAAAGAGCATTAATTCCACAAGATTGTGTCATGAAGGTGATATCAAAAATCATATTACATTGATTTAGGGGAAAGCATGTTACATTGATCCTAAAGTAGGGGGTCAATTTTATTTAACATGGAGAAATCTCAAAAGATCATGGTTGGTTTACCTAGCCACTATAAACAAGAGAAGGATCAATGAAATTGTTAGGAGTTATCTTATAAATATGAATGGAGTCGACATGATTGCATATTTGAATATCATACCACTAGGACCTTATGATGTCCTAACTAGAATTAAGTGGTTGGAAAAACATCATGCTATTCTATATTGTCATAAAAATATATTTTCTTATCTCAATAAAGGAGGAAATCAAAGCATTTTGTAAGGAAATCCAAGACTTATTGTCATAAGAGATATTTCAGATTTACAATTGAAGAGATGTCTTAGGGAAGGATGTCACTTATATGTTATTCATGTAAGGGAGGTAGAAACACCAAAGAACTAATTCTTGAAGAGAACCTAATGTTGCGGGAGTTTTCATATGTATTTGGAGAGATATTGTGTTTTCCATGAAAAAGACATATATTGCTCTATTGATTTGATGCCATGAATTGATCCAATATCAAAGACTCCTTACAAAATGAGTGCACCTAAATTAAGAATGTTACAAATGAAACTAGAATAATTGTTGAAGAAATAGTGCATATGTTGAGAATTTTATCTTAGGGATCAATTATTTTTCTGAAAACGAAGGATGAAATATTTTGTTTTCGTATTGTTTTATATGGTGGAAAAAAACCACAATCAATAATAAATACCCTCTACCTTGAATTTATGATCCCATTTATCAACTAAGAGGAGAAAAAATATAGAAGTGGCAAGTGGGGTTGTATGGGTGGGGGGTTGCTCTAGGGCCCCATAGGTAAAAAAGAACTAACCTATTCCAAGATTTTGGGTACAATATCTAATAATGAAGGGGACATGTACCTATTCTTGAAATCAATAATTTGATAGATAATTATTATGGGTGACTCCAATAACATTACTAGACATATGAATCTTAGTAATACTCCCTTACATCTCAAATTTATCTCCATTTTCAAGAAAATCATTACAAGCCCATCCTCTTAATGAATTTAGGCTTCTGTGATCCATATCAAATTTTTGAAGATTCTTCTGTGAAAATCACATAGAGATACTTTTGTAGACACGTTTCGAACCAACTAGTGTGGTTCATCATTAGGACAAGTTGAATGAGCACATCTCGCTTTGCACATTAAATAGACAGGGTAGAATATCCAATGACCCAATTTTACTAGACAAGGTAATAGCTAAAATGACAATAGCTAGAACTGACTGGAAAACGACTAATTTGACTATGATAAGGGGTAAAACTTTATTTATTTAAATAAGTTAATATGGTTATAAATGTAAGAGGACCATTATAAATATATATTAGAATTAATATATTATCATACATTAAATTATTTTCAAAACTACTAAAAATAGAGTGAACCATACATATATATTAAAATAAATTAACTTAAATTAGTTAGAATAAGTAAAACAAAAATACATTAATTTAAAATTGTCAGATAAAGTTCTTATATAAGTATTAGTTAGTTATAAAAATAGAGTAATAGTTAATTATATTTTAATTAAAAAAAGAGTTAAAATAAAATTAATTTTATATCTATAGTCAGAGCTTTTATAATTATAGGCGTTAGAAAAATATAAGAAATTAATAGTATATTAGTTTTAAATAGATTAATTTTAAATTCATTTCATAAATCAATTATAAAATATATTATGTTTAAATTAATCCTCAAAGAGTTTTTTTTTTTTTTAATGTTATGTTATGTTGTTAGAAAAATATTTTAATAAATTCTTTGAAAATACAATTAATTTTATATTAATAGTCAAAGAGTTTAAATAAATATCAAGAGTTAAAAATATTACAATATTAGAAATTAATTAATAGTCTATCTAAATGGTATATTAATTAATTATAAAATGGATTGATTCTAATTTAATTCTATCAATTAATTATAAAATAAATTAAGTTTAAGAATGAATAAATACTAGAGAATTGAAAAAATATTAACATATCAAAAATTAATTAAAAGCTTCTAATAATTTTTAATATGTTAATATTTTTTGAATTCTCTAGTATTTATTCACTCTTAAACTTAATTTATTTTATAATTAATTGATAGAATAAAATTAGAATCCCATTAGTATTTATTCACTCTTAAACTTAATTTATTCTATAATTAATTGATAGAATAAAATCAGAATCCCATTTTATAATTAATTAATATACCATTTAGATAGACTATTAATTAATTTTTAATATTGTAATTTTAACTCTGAATATTTATTTAAACTCTTTGACCATTAATATAAAATTAATTGTATTTTAAAAGAATTTATTAAAATATTTTTCTCACAACATAACATAACAATTAAAAAAAAACACACTCTTTGAGGATTAATTTAAACATAATATATTTTATAATTGATTTATGAAATGAATTTAAAATTAATCTATTTAAGACTAATATACTATTAATTTCTTATATTTTTCTAACACCTATAATTATAAAAACTCTTTGAACTCTTTGACTATAGATATAAAATTAATTTTATTTTAACTCTTTTTTTAATTAAAATATATTAACTATTACTCTATTTTTATAACTAACTAATACTTATATAAGAACTTTATCTGACAATTTTAAATTAATGTATTTTTTTGTTTTACTTATTCTAACTAATTTAAGATAATTTATTTTAATATATATGTATGGTTCATTTTATTTTTAGTAATTTTGAAAATAATTTAATTTATGATAATATATTAATTCTAATATATATTTATAATGGTCCTCTTACATTTATAACCGTATTAACTTATTTAAATAAATAAAGTTTTTACCCCTTATCATAGTCAAATTAGCCGTTTTCTGGTCAAATCTAGCTGTTGTCATTTTAGCCGTTACCTTGTCTAGTAAAATTGGGTCATTGGATATTCTGCCCTGTCTATTTAATGTGAAAAGCGAGATCTACTCATTCAACTTGTCCTGATGATGAACCACACTAGTTGGTTCGAAACGCGTCGACAAAAGTATCTCTATGTGATTTTCGCTGAAGAACCTTCAAAAGCCCATCCTTTATTCCTAAAACATAATTAATCCTAGATTAATCCTATTTCTCAATATACAAAGAGTAACCCACTGGAAAGAAATATAAGAAGTAAATATGAAATGGAAATTCAAGTTGGCTGATTCACAAAACTTTTTGAGAGGAAAAAATTTTCTTCATAAAAGCCCAATAGAGAAAAAATAGCATTAAAACTCACGATCCAAAAGATAAGAGCCTCCTTTTTTTGTAATGTGCTTGGCATATTCTTTATAATATTCTCTTTGCCTTTGTAACTACTTTACAATTAGCTTTTTCCCTTTTTTTCAATTGAATAAAGGTCCATTTTTAGTAATATGCAGTTAGGAATTCATTCTCCAAGTTGGGTCACACTTACATATCCTAGAGTTCCCTTTTTAAAAATTGTTTAAAAAAAAACATGGTAAGAGGTCTGAAATTGGTCTCGACTGTTATTTTTATTTTTCAATATTATATCTATGATTTTTTCCTTGTATACCACTCCCATCATTTTCTTCATTATTTTACATTTCTAATGAGCTCTTGCTGGTTGAAAATGAACACTCAAAACTCAAGTTATGAGTTTTTGAAGTTCATGACTCAGCCACTATTGATTTACTCCACATAAATCTTTTCTTTTCTATTTATAACTCCACCCTACTCATCCCACATTAATTATGGGATAATATCAGCAATGATTTATAAATAAATGGCTCCTCATATTACTTGTGTGTGAAGTAGAAATATTCATGTGACCTTGTGTAGCTCATACATAATGTAGTTTTTGGTAGCCATATCATTGTCCAATCATCATGTTGAGTCTTTTCTCACTGATATGAGAAATATTAATAGTGCAAGATAAAATGATTAAGTATGGAATGGTTATGTGTGGAGGAATATCAAGTGACTAATTAAAAGAGGGAAGAGGAGTTAAGGTAAATTAATTCCTCATAAAACAATACTTAGTCATAATTAAAAGAGGGAAGAGGAGGTAAGGTAAATTAATTCCTCATAAAGCAATACTTAGTCATAATAGGGGAAATAGTGGAGCTATGTGGGGGGAAATAGTGATGTCTTTGACATATGATATTCTTTTTTTCATGTGTCATAAGGAGACATACAAAAGGTACTTAGCATAGATGTGATATGAGAAATATTAATAGTGAAAAAGCGAGGTAAATAATAAATGAGGGTAAAATTGACTAAGTAATAAAAAGTGTGTGGAGAAAAGGAATGAAGGTAAAATAAACAAGGGATAAAATATGGATATGAGAGAATGAAGGTAAAATAAATAAGTGATAAAAAAATGAATATGAGAGATGTGTAGATGGTGTGCGAAAGTTAGGGATGGTTTTTTAGAGGTAAAATGATTATGGAATGGCTATGGTTATGTGAGAAGGAATATGAAGTGACTAAGTAAAAGAGAGAAGAGGAGGTAAGGTAATTCCTCATAAAACAATACTTTGTCATGAAAGTGTACAAAGGAGAAATGACATGCATAACAATAAAGAGGGAAATAATGGAGATATGTCAGGGGAAATAATGATATCTTTGGTATATGTTATTCTATTTTTTATTATGAAAAATGCTACATGAAGTTGAGAAATAAGGATATCAAATGAAAAGATAAACATAAGTAGTTTCTTTCATTCGAATTTATTTTCTTCCTTTCTCTCTGTTCAAAGGATAAATCATCCTTGCTAGCCTTGCATGAAGAAAATTAGGACTGACCAAAATATTGTTTTTATATAATCACTCCATTTGATGTGTGACATGAATACACATCAACACATTCCAATGTGCAATGTGAATAACATTCAAAGGAGTGATATGTTACAACATCGTGGTCTACCTTGATGACTGATGAGCTTTGGTATTGCAACAAGAATGCTGCAACTCCCAAGGCTACCAACTTTAATTATAAACTCGAGGTTCGTACAAGATTAATAGGTATCGGCACTATATGTGCAACATACAATGTGCCCTTCCTTTGATGTCATGATGTAATGGAGTGCATATACTGAAGTCAAATCCTAAACTAATTGCAGAAAACGAAATGCTCGAAATGGAAACCTTAACCTATTTCAAGAAAGAAAGTACATTGAAAGAAACCTATTCTAATTTTATAAAGTAAATATCATGAACTAAATGTCAACCACTACATTTCAAAGAGTTTAGATCCATTAATAGAGTTCACTGGGTGTGGCAATCATCATTGTATTGTCTATTTCATAAATCTGTCCATTAGCCCAAATTGCTGAAATGTTTTGCATGGGTAAAGAGGCAAGTCCTAAGTGGTCTTTAGTCTTCCCTAATCATTGATTTAGAGCCTAGGGGTATTGTTGTAGAAAATCTGTGATAGGTTAACCTGATAATGCAATATAAATCAAAGTAGAATACTATAACCTACTTCTACTATCAATTTGTGGAAGCTTAAAGATTGAGTTGAACAATATAACCAGAAGAAGAGGAATCAATTGCACAATACACATGAAAATAGTTTGGGGAAATCCTCAAATAAAAACCCCACTCTATTGTATTATCATACATGGTGGAAATACATAGGAATTATACAAAGCCTTAGCTCTCACATCTAGCCAGCTCTCAGTACAATCCTCACATATGCTCACAGGAAATCTTGGCTTCTCTCCAGCCTTCCTCTCTGCCCTCCAAGCTCCTATTTCCTTGCGATGTTCCTTGTGGATGATCTTCCTTTAACCAAGTGGAAAACCTCTTCCAAAACTGTGCAATCCATAGGGATGAATGCTTGACTACATGCATGAGTTTTCTCCATGAGAAAACACATGCAATTGATAGTACATTGTCCTTGAATTTTAATCTCAACTGGGTCTTTCTCAGAATAGACATGCACGAGTTTATGATGAGGGAATATTCAGTTAACTAGAGTACCACTAGTTGAGTGCATTAATGCATCAACTAACTGTTAACTCACTATTAGTTCCTCAAACAGTTTGGAACTAATTTAACTGGGCTTAACTAAGTAAACTGAGTTAACTAATTACAACTCAAATGTAACTCAATCTTATCTCCCTAATTTAAGGGATAACTCTTGTATGACTTCAGAAAGACTTCTAACTTGAATTTCTCCAACTAATTAATTTAAATAAATAAATTAATTATTTCCAGGTAACTGTTAAGACTAAATTCGATTTTAATTTACAATTTAATTCAAGGACAAATTAAATTGGAATATTCTTGTTGCCATATTTCAACACTCCTTCTCAACAAGAAAGGGATTATTTGCCACCCTGATCATGTCTCTATGGAACTCGAATTTACACTTTGACAATGCCTTTGTCAAAATGTCAGCATCTTGCTCCTCTATCGAAATATACTACACCAACATGATCCTCTCGACCTGTGAAAAGCCATGGACAACAAATCTTGCCTTATGCTTCTCCACACTACCATCAGCAGCTTGCTTTACCTTGTAAAGCCAACGGGAACTCACAACTGACTTGTTCTTCAGTCTCGAAATCACGTCCTAAACACTGTTACAAACTATGGAGTCACTCCTCCACCATAGCATCAACCCAAATTGGTTGTTGCACTGCTTCCTCAAAGGAAGATGGCTTGGTCTCAGCACATTCCCCAGAAAGGGCCATGTATCCATTATACCTATCAGGTGACCTCCTCCGTCTGCGCTGAGAAGATGGTGCTCCCACATTCTCTCTCGCATCCTCCAACAATCTGTCAGCTTCTCTTGTGCGCTTCCATCCATTTCTGGAAGACTTAGCTTGAGTGGATGTCTCCACTCCTGGAACCTCTGCATGCTGCTACTCTGCATCAGTCTGAGGCTCCTCCTCCTTAGGAACCAATAGTTCCTCCATAGCCTGTAGTTGGAGCTCCCTCTCAAGGGAAACTCGCATGGCCTTCTGCTCATCAAACTTGAGATCTTTGTGAACCACTGTCCTCCGACTGGTAGGCAAGTACACCCGATAGTTGTGTGGTGTATCAGTGTACCCCACAAATATCTGCAACTTTGTTGTCGACTCAAGCTTCTTCCGTGCATCCTTTGTCACACGGCAATATACCGATGAGCCAAAAATCTTGAAGTGAACCACATCTGGTCTCTTACTGGAGAAAGATTCCTCTGGTGTCTTCATCCCAAGTATGCGATGTGGGCTTCTATTCTACAAATAGACCACTGTGTTGCATGCCTCAGCCCACAAGTGATGTGGTAGGCCTTGGTCATTCAGCATTTCCCGTGCCACCCATATAATAGTTATGTTCTTCCTCTCGGTCACCCCATTATGCTGTGGGTTATGAGGTGTCATCAAATCTTGTTTAATTCCTTCCTCTGCACAGAAGTCCTTAAACTCTTGAGAGACATATTCTCCACCGTTGTCACTTCTCAAGGCCTTGATCTTCTTCCCTGACTCTTTCTTGACCAAAGCTTTGAACTCACAAAACTTTGTGAAAGTTTGGTCCTTCTTCTACATGAAATAAATCCAGCATTTATGAGAATATTCATCAATGAAAATCACATAATACCTTTGCTTCGCTGTGGATGCCATCGAGAATGGTCCACATAAATCAATATGAACTCACTCTAAGATAGCCTACTCAACTATCTCAATCATGAAAGGAAGAATTGGTGTACTTTCCCAAGGTACAACCTTTGCATGTGTCAACTTGCTCAAGTTTACCTTTGGGAAGTCCGGTAGATATCTGCTACATTATCTTCAAAGCCCCATGATGCAAATGGCCCAACCACCTATGCCACAACTCGCTAATGTCTTGGCTTTGCACCAATTCTACTTTCGTACTCAATGATGCATAATCATCTACCTCTAGTTTATAGATATTCTTCATCTGAATCCCCATCCTCTTGGTCTGACCCGTGGCTATGTGTCTTAGGAATGCCTTTCCTTTACTAAAGACAACATCATAGCCTTTTTCCTCCAACATCGTGACCATTACCAATTTCTTCTTCAGTCCAGGCACATACATCACATCTGTCAAGGTGAGAGGAGCTCCATGCTCCCTCTGAAAAGCAACCGTGCCCACTCCTGAAACACTATACCTTCCGTCCTCACCCATCTCTATGTGCATCTTAAGGTCTTTCTCCTCCAAGGCACTGAATAAATTTTTATCACCGGTCATGTGGAATGAGGCTCCACTGTTAAGATACTAGACACAACCCATCATTGATGACACCATGCATGCGATGAGGGTAAAGTCCATTTCGAACTGAGAGGCTAATGCCTCACCTTCCAATCATTCCAAGGATCCATTCTTGGACTTCTTCGATGGTCAATTAGTCGCATAATGTCCCATCTTGTGACAATTAAAGCATCTTACTTTAGACATGTCACCCTTCTTCCCTCCATGAGAAGAATTTGATTTGAAATGGGAAGCCTTCGCCTTCCCTTTCCTTGCCTTACTTACTAAGGCCAAATTTTCTTCATCATAATTCTTGGATGAAGAACCATATCGTGTGCTCCTCCTGATCTCTTCATGCATAAGATCTGACCATAGTCGTTCCCAATCCGGAGTTTCTCCCTTCGATTCACAGAGTCCTGGTAGCTATTCCAACTCTTGGGAAGGCCAAGGAGAGCGAGGCTCACCATATCATCATCGGAATTAGTTATTCCCACACTGATAAGATCATCTCTACAGGTGGTGAGCTTGTTCAGATATGTGGAAATAGTATCACCCTTCTCCATATTGATTCTTCGAAGCTTATCCTTGAGCACCAATTTCCTCTGTTCGCTACTATTCTGGTAGAGGTCCTTCAATGTCTTCCACATTGAAAATGGAGTATTGTTCCCATGGAGACTCGAGACAATATGGTCTCGAACTCCCTCAAGGATGATCCGTCTCACCTTCACCACATGCTTCTTCCACTCAACCAACTCTTGTGCATTAGTTGAAGCTGGCTTTGGGATGTCTTGATCAATGAATTCCTTTAAGCTATTGTCTTCTAATACAACCGCCATTCTATCTTTCCATGCTATGTAATTCGAGCTACCTTCCAAGGCATACTCGAGTCTCAAACCATAGAACACCATTGGCCAACCTTGAAGTACGATATGAATTCAATTTGAACCTGCAACCCCAAACATCAAACTTTGAATTCTCTTCTCAGTATACTGTTCATAGCTCTGATACCATGTAGAAAATATGTGATAGGTTAACCTGATAATGCAATGTAAATCAAAGCAGAATACTATAACCTACTTCTACTATCAATTTGTGGAACCTTAAAGATTGAGCTGAAAAATATAACTAGAAGAAGAAGAATCAATGGCACAATACACATGAAAATACTTTGGGGAAATCTTTAGATAAAAACCCCACTCTATTGTATTATCATACATGGTGAAAATACATAGGAATTATGCAAAGCCTTAGCTCTCACAGCTAGCCAGCTCTTAGTACAAATCTCACATGAAATATTGGCTTCTCTCCAGCCTTCCTCTCTGCCCTCCAAGCTCCTTTTTCCTTGTGTTGTTCCTTGTGGATGATCTTCCTTTAATCAAGTGGAAAACCTCTTCCAAAACTGCACAATCCACAAGGATGAATCCTTGACTGCATGCGTGAGTTTTCTCCATGAGAAAACACATGCAACTAATAGTACACTGTCCTTGAACTTTAATCTCAACTGGGTCTTTCTCAGAATAGACATGCATGAGTTTTTTATGAGGAAATCTTTAGTTAACTGGAGTAGAACTAGTTGAGTGCATTAATGCTTCAACTAAATGTTAACTCACTATTAGTTCCTCAAATAGTTTGGAACTAATTTAGCTGAACTTATCTCAATAAACTAAATTAACTAATTACAAATCAAATATAACTCAATATTATCTCCTTCATTTATGAGATAACTCTTACATGACTTCAGAAAGACTTCTAACTTGAATTTCTCCAACTAATTGATTTAAAATAAATAAATTAATTATTTCCAAGTAGTTGTTAAGACTAAATTTGATTTTAATTCACAATTTAATTCAAGGGAAAATTAAATTGGAATATTCTTGTTGCCATATTTCAACAATTGATTCAACCCTAAGAGACTAATCAATCTTCTTGAGTGAATCTGAGAAAGTATATACACGTTGGAAGAGTACTATACGAAACAACATATTTACTACAGGAAACTATACTTCACCGAATGACCAAGAAAATCAAATCCAAATTGGATGGGACAATTTTTTTATTGAATAGGATGTCTTAGGTCTCCATTCTAATTGGAATCCTTTGTTAACCGATGCTAAAAAATAACAAAAAATTAGTAGTCTAAAATCTAGAAATTCAAGAACTAGTGAGCTAGTAAATCTATCAAATGCCTAACCTAATCAAGTGAAAATTCAATGGGATAATTTTTTTTATTAAACATATATTTTTTTTAATCTAATTCAAGTGGAACCAACTTGATTGAATGTCTTTAGCATGCTCTAAAAAATAGCAGAAATTTATTGTTATTTTCCATAAGGGACTTCCAGAAATATAGATTTGGGAATAAGCAAGCTAATCCAAGTAGCTCAATGATTACTATGACCTTCCAAAGTTGTGAAAATGATGAAATGATTCTTGTGATCCTATAAAATAACTTAATTCAACCATTTAACCCAACCCTACAACAAGAAATCATTAATAATAAATGCAAAAATAGAAAAAAGACAAGAACAAGAGATGCATGTGAATAAGAAGTGAAGAGAAGAAAAGTAAATGAGACAAAAGGGTTTTGAGGCTCATGGGATGGCCAATCCCAAGGAAAATTAGATTCCTATGAAGGAGATCAATATTTAGAAGCTAAACATGTCACAAATCTTCATTATTTCCATCAATACAATTACATCCTTGCAAGAAATGACAATGGAGCTGTAAAAATACGAGTTCTCTCAATAAGAAGGCTAAGAAAAATCCACCCCTAGAGGAAAATTCGACTTGGTAGTTATAAAAATTGATTATAAACCATTCCCCATGAAAGGAGGAAACTTTCCCCACCAAAATCCCTTGATTAGTGGATCTGGTTCCCAATACCATGAATTTGCATTAAATGGCAAGGAACACATTCCTAGATTTTCTCAATCATTGGAGCTCAACAATCTGTGCCATAATTCCATAGTATCTTGTTGATTTATTATTTAATATTTATCCTCCTGTAGTAGGGAGTAGGTCCCTAGATTTTCTCCTCCTCCAAATCTCCATAATCTGCCCAATTTTCTCATAATATTCCACAAAAATAAATAATATTAGACACAAATATACAATTATCCATAAACCTTCCTAATGAACATATTAAAGTTAAAAATACATTATCTAATGCAAAAAAAAGAGGATTAATGTGTTGATGGATTTTTAGATGGGCCTTAATTTATTTCTAATTTAGAGGCCCATCAACGACATTACAATTAATTCCAAGAAGAGGTCATACCACTCATCCGAATTGGATCCTAAAACACTCTCTAAGTTTTCATGACTATTTCAAATTATGCTAAAGGATTCAAGCCCTAGAAAAAATCAAAGCTATCAGAAGGAATCCTCATAAAAGCTACAGTTGTGGCCAGAGTGGAGCAACGAGGACCCTCGGTCGAGTGCGCAGACCATTGGCCCATGGTAACGCGCACTAGCGCAAACTGGAAAAACCAAAGGCGTCAAGGCGGTAAGCAGTTTTCACTGAGTCCTGCCTGATGCCACACATCGAGTGACATGCATTCGGCAGATGAGAGAGAAAACTACTCGCATTGAACGGGTAAACATCTTGCAACTTGTCTGCCCAATAAAAAGGACGACTGTAGGATCTGGGGGGTCCAGATCAACGGTGGAGATGCATCTCGATGACTGACCGGATTTGACAAGTTAAAAAGCAAGATGACAGGGGATTTGAAGTCCACTGTAGATGATGAGTTGGCAAACGATTCATGTTTCACGGGCGATCTTGAAGCAAATGGAATTAATGGCCATTCAAAAAAATGTTTCAAGGAATCTGACACCCAGTTCATTGGGAAACATGTGGCCACCTCCATGCGAGGCGTTACGCAGTGATGATGATGCAGAGCAGAGGAATTCGAATGGACAGAGGTAAGGAAACTAGAAGGCTGGGAAGCAGAAACAAAAAGTCAAGAGAACAAACTGGCTTTAAAGCCATGACCTGACAGAAGCAGAAAAACACAAGAAGGCAGATAGATAAGAGCAGAGAACACAGAGTAGAAGCCGAGCTGACCTGAAGGCAGTATCGATCCAGACAGAGCCAGAGAGAGTTAGAGAGCCTGTGTACTCCATAGAAGGCTTGAGAGGTTCAAGCAACTCCTTGGCATAGGCCTGTCATACTACAGTGACCATCAGAGGTCAAATTTCAGTAAGGAGAGTCTGTTCACTCCATTCCTACTGACTTTATCTGTTTAGTGAGACTCGAATTGAGCTCATTGTTGTAAAAAATCTGCTTGAAAACATAATAGAGGGGCCACCACTGAAAGGCTAGACCAAGAGACGTAGCCTAGGAGCATTGGGTGAACTCCTTATTAAACTTGTTTTGTTTACATGTTTGACTGTTATGTTTTCTCTGATTGCCTCAGTGTCTATGTATTCTAGCAATCTTATCGATCCGTTGCATAAGTAACATAGGCACATCCATGCACATGAGTCTGTAATACCTTTAATTCTTTGTCCTAGATAAATTCTAGATCAAGTGGTATCAGAGCTCTAGGTTACTAAGGTTAGACAAGCTTGTGCTGGATTTTGTTATTGAATGCTAACTAGATCAAAGCTTAAATTAGGAGAAGGAGAGTTGGCTGAAACTAACTCGGAAATTGGAAGAGTCTATTCTAAGAGGAAAATGTCAGAAGAAAATCCCTTGGAATCAAACCCCCAGTTCCTGGATAATTTTATGACCATGAGATTCATGGTAGAGGAAATGTATTGGGAATTTAAGAAAAATAGAGATGAAGATTCATCAAACTCGAAACAAGACAAAGGAGTAGAAGAATCTCTCCTCCATTGACAACTCTAAAGGCAAAGGGAAGGAAGAAAAATTTCTCACACCTTCTAATAGCCTTGAAAATAAAAATAAGACATCATTGATTAAATTAGATGTTAAATTTGATTTACCAATATATGATGGAGAGTTGAATGAAGAGAAGCTGGATAATTGGATCAGACAGATTGATGTTTATTGCAGAGTGCAGAGCATTGACGCATACAAGAGTAAGATTCAGCTAGCCAGCCTAAGCCTTGGAGGCACTGCCTTGGTATGGTGGGAAGGCAGGACACAAGCTAACATGAAGAAACATGGTAAGATTCTTTCTGTCTAGAGTGAATTTGTTTCTGCAATTAAAAAGAAATTCTATCCACTAGCCTACATGTAGCAAGCCATGATGAGCTGGAAAACTCTTCGACAACTAAAAGGGCAAAGTGTACAAGGTTACACCCAAGAATTTAGGAAAAGAGCTTTGATTCTAAGAATTTCCTTGGACT
The DNA here is from genome assembly GCA_031772625.1 of Pinus tabuliformis. Classification (NCBI taxonomy): domain Eukaryota; kingdom Viridiplantae; phylum Streptophyta; class Pinopsida; order Pinales; family Pinaceae; genus Pinus; species Pinus tabuliformis. The sequence continues at coordinate 515,407,338 of CM062810.1, forward strand.
CACCTGAGACTCTGTTGAAGTATATAGGTGGTCTACACAGCTACATGAGGCACACTATCCTCATGTTTAATCCCACTAGCATAAATGAGGTATCCGTTCAGGCTACGCATCTAGAAGCTAGAGGTAAGAATGGGAACCCAGAAGTTGGGGGATCATCCAAACCCACTACAAGCAAAAATAAGGAGAAAAGAAAACAGAAATGGAAAGAGAGGAAGACAAACACGGTACAGAAAAGCAAGTCTTCATGCACTCACTTTAAGAAGGATGGGCATGATGATGAACACTGCTGGATTTTGCATCCAGAGCTAAAACCTAAGAAGTTCGAGGGCAAGAAGAAGAATATTGCTGCAACTATTCAAAAGGATTTGGGGTCAGACTTAGGAGATGAAGCAACAATTGCAGCCATAGGTATAAAAGGTAAAAATTCTGAAGCATCTACTAGTAATTCTGCACAATCTACTGATAATGAAGAAAATGAGAGAAAAAGACATGAGCTTTTTCATATTCGAGTTATTTCCAATCGTCAAAAGATGGATACTTTGTTTGATAGTGGCTCATAAGTAAATTTAATTTCTAAAGCAATTGTAAAGAAGTTTGGATTACTAACCACACCTCACAAGAAACCATATCCATTAGGTTGGTTATGTGATAAAGCAAAGCTACAAGTGACTAGAAAATGTAAACTTAAGTTTTCTTTTGGTTCAGCATTTGTAGATGAGATTGAGTTTTCAGCATTTGTAGATGAGATTGAGTTAGATATAGTTCCTTTGGATATATGTGGAATTGTTTTAGGAAGTCCTTAGTATGATAGAAAAGCTATTTTATATAGAGCTTAGAACAAGTATCTACTCGTTAAATATGGAATCGAATATATTGTAAGAGCTCATAAGCTCAAGAATAATTATACTCTCATAAACTCAGGGCAGATGAAACAAATTGTAAATTCATGTAAACAATTTTTACTGATGGTTGTAAAGGAAAAGAAACCTGATAAAACCAATGTGTTTGAGGGTTGTGATGCTAAACAGCAAGCTGATTTAGAAAAAGTTGTTTCGGAATATGATATATTGTTTCAAGAACCTAAAGGTCTGCCACCCAAAAAGGAAATAGTGCATGATATTAATTTGTAGCAAGATGCTCCATTGCCTAACATCAGAATGTACAGGTTGTCCGCTTTAGAGAATGCGAAAATCAAGAAGTAGGTACAAGAGCTACTCGAGAAGTGGTTCATCAGACCTAGCACATCACCATGTGGGTCCCCAATTGTTTTGGTGAGAAAGAAAGATGGCTTGTGGAGAATGTGCATTGATTACCGAGCATTGAATATGATAACAATAAAAAATAGTTATCCCCTTCCTCGCATAGATGATCTATTAGATTAGTTGAAATATGTTGTTTATTTTTCCAAATTAGACTTGCATAGTGGCTATCATCAGGTCAGAGTTGCAGATCAAGATGCATGGAAGACTACTTTCAAAACAAAGCAGGGATTGTATGAGTGGACGGTTATGCCTTTTGGCTTAACTACTGGTCCTCTTACTTTCATGAGAGTAATGAATGATGTACTCAGACTTTTTGTTGATGATTTTTTTATTGTATATCTGGATGACATTCTTATATTCAACAAAATGTGGGAAGAACATTTAAAGAATGTTAAGCAGACGCTAGATGTTTTGAAAAGAGAAAATCTTTATGTTAAACTCTCAAAATGTCAATTTGGCAAAACATATTTAAATCATTTGGGACACATAGTATGGGGTGGTGAATTGAAGATAGATCCCTCTAAGGTTTCAGTCATTGTAAACTGGCCTAAACCCAAATCTGCTATAGAATTTAGAAGCTTCTTAGGAGCAGCACAATGTTAGAGAAAGTTTATTTATAACTTTTCCTTAATTGCAGCTCTCTTACATGCTTTAACAGGATTGAACAAGGTGTTTCAGTGGGGAGGCAAATAGCAGAAAGCCTTTGACACCTTGAAAGAAAATATTAGTACAGCACCAGTACTAGCACTGCCCGATCTTCAAAGACCATTTGAGATTGAAACAGATGCCAATGACTATGCCATGGGAGCAGTGTTGATGCAGCATGGTAAACCCATATGTTATCATTCTGAGACATTTAATTCTGTAGTAGTTAACTATCCCACATATGATACAGAATTGTATGCATTAGTATAGAGTGTGAAAAAGTGGAAACATTACTTAATGGGCAAAGAGATAGTTATACATACTGATCATCAGCCACTTCAATATCTACACTCCCAAACTAAGTTGCAGCAATCAAGACACTATAGATGGACGGGTTTTCTACAACAATTTCATTTAGTCATCAAATTTAAAAAGGGCATACACAATAAAGTTGCAGATATGTTTTCCAGACCAATTATAAATGCATCTACTATACTTAAGCATAATTCAGTATTGCATGAGAGCTACATTGAACAATATGCGATTTTAAAGATGTATATGCAACTTTAAGTCAAGACAAACGAATAGAAGAATTGGATTATCATGTTAAGCACCAACTCTTGTATCATTTTGGAAAGCTGTGCATTCCATGAAATGAAAGAGTAAAGATAATTCGAGAAGCACACACTTCTCTAATATCAGGTCACTTTGGTGTAAGTAAAACAGTTGCACAGCTACAAAGATTTTGTTATTGGCCAAAAATGAATGAGACAGTTTCTAGATATGTAAGAGGATGTACCATGTGTGCTAAAAGCAAGCCTAGCAATAGAAAACTAGGCTTGTATACTCCACTACCAGTTCCTTCTCATCCTTGGGAAAGTGTTTCCATGGACTTTGTTGGAGGACTGCCTAAATCTAGGAAAGGTCGTGACTATTTATATGTTGTTGTGGATAGGTTCAACAAAATGTGTATTTTAATACCTTGTAACAAACATATTACAACTAAACAAACTACAAATTTGTTCTTCCAGCATGTATGGGTCCATTTTGGATTACCCACTTCGATAATATCTAACCGAGATACCCGATTTGTTGGGAAATTTTGGCCAAGTTTGTGGGAATTGATGGACACCAAGCTGAAGAAGAGCACAACTTTTCATCTGCAAAAATATGGCCAAACCGAAGTGGTCAATAGGACAGTGATCCAGTTGCTCAGAGGCTATTGTAGCAAGCATCCCAAACTTTGGGATGAACATTTATGTTATGTGCAGCATGCTTACAACTGAGCTAAACATTCTTCAACACAAAGATCTCCTTTCGAGACCTGTTTTGGTTTCACACCAAAGTCTCCCTTGGATTTTGTCTTTGGTAAAGACATAGCAGTTGGTGGTCACAGTGATGTGGACAAGGCAACCAAGTTCATTAAACAAATCCAAGAGATTCACCAGGCAGTACAGGAACAACTAGAAAAGATCCAAGGCAAGTACAAGGCAAGGAATGACAAGCATCAGATGGAGCATAATTTCCAAGTTGGTGATCAAGTCTGGTTGTATATCAACAAAGACAGAATGCAAGGTGAAGGTAAGAAGTTGAAGCCAATAAGGTATGGACCTTTCAAGATACTTGAGAAAATTGGTGAGAATGCTTTTTGCCTTGACCTACCAGCTTACATGCACATCTACTCAGTTGTTAATGCAAACAGCTTGAGACTATTTGAACCTTCATTAATTGAAGATCCCGAAGAGTAGAGTCAATTGCCTTCTATTGATGATCTGTTGCCTAAATATCTTAATGAATTGCAAGAAGATGCAGTTCTGGACAGGAAGGTAAGAACTACGTGCAGAGGGGATGTTGAATACCTCAAGATTGGACTCAAAGGTTCAAAGCCAAGTAGTGCGAAATGGATAGAAATTGAGCAAGCGAAGAAGCAATACCATCACTTGATTAATGCTTAAAAGAAAGCCAAATTTTTGTGGTCCAAAAGATTTTTCAGTGGGAAGGCTGTGATCCAAATTGGATCCTAAAACACTCTCTAAGTTTTCATGACTGTTTCAAATTATGCTAAAGGATTCAAGTCCTAGAAAAAATCAAAGCTATCAGAAGGAATCCTTGTAACAGCTGCAGTTGTGGCCAGAGCAAAGCAACGAGGACCCTCGGTCGAGCGCACAGACCATTGGCCCATGGTAACGTGCACTAGCACAAATTCCAAAGGTCAAATCAAGAAATGGGGGTGGTTTCTAATCGCTTATCATAGGGCATCCCCCTCAGTGAAGGAAAGACCCGAAGTGCCCGGAATCAAAATCTCTATCAAATTCAGAAAAAGTAACACATTCGGTTCTATAGCACGGGATTCCACAAATCGGTAGGATATCGAAAGGCCTTGAGGCGGTAAGAAATTTTGACTGAGTCCCGCTCGATGCCACACATTGAGTGACACGCGTCCAGTGGATGAGAGAAATAACCGCCAGCATCAGATGGGTAAACATCATGCAACTTGATTGCCCATTATAAAGGACGATCGTAGGATCTGGGGGGCCCAGATCAATGACAAAGATGCGTCCCGATAACTGACTAGATTTGAAAAGTCAAAAAGCAAGATTTCAGGGGATTTGAAGTCCAATGTAGATGACAAGTTGGCAAATGGTTCATGTTTCACAAGCGAGCTTGAAGCAAACAGAATTAACGACCATTCAAAAATGATTCAAGGAATCTGACACCCAGTTCATTGGGAAACAGGTGGCCACCTCCTTGTGAGGCATTACCTAGTGATGATGACACAGAGCAGAGGAATTTGAATGGACAGAGGTAAGGAAACTAGAAGGCCAGGAAGTAGAAACGAACAGTCAAAAGAACAGACTAGCTTTAAAGCCATGACCTGACAGAAGCAGAAAAACACAAGAAGGTAGATAGCTAAGAGTAGATAACAGAGAGTAGAAGCCGAGCTAACCTGAAGGAAGTATCGAGCTAGACAGAGCCAGAGAGAGTTAGAGAGTTTGTGTACTCCATAGAAGGCTTGAGAGGTTCAAGCAAACTCCTCGGCATAGGTCTGTCATACTATTGTGACCATCAGAGGTCGAATTTTAGTAAGGAGAGTCTGTGCACTCCATTCCTACTGACTTTTATCTATTTAGTGAGACTCGAATCAAGCTCACTGTTGTAAAAAATCTGCTTGAAAACATAATAGAGAGGCCACCACTGAAAGGCTTGACCAGGAGACGTAGCCCAGGAGCATTGTGTGAACTCCTTATTAAACTTGTTTTGTTTACATGTTTCACTGTTATGTTTTCTCTGATTGCCTTAGTTTCTATGTATTCTACCAATATTATCGATCCGTTGCATAAGTAACATAGGCACATCCATGCACATGAGTCTGTAATACCTTTAATTCTTTGTCCTGGATAAATTCCAGATCAACCACTTACAACACCAATTAGATTTTTGAAATATGCTCAAGTGTGGTATATCTCTAAATCTAGGAGGAGCATAGTTACTATTTTAGAGGTATATTAATTAGACACATCATATTTAAAGATAGGATCTACAAATATTTAGAATGTACCAAATCAATCATGTAAATTCTTGTGACAAAAAAAAGTATGTGCATCATTTCTTTGGGAAGATAAATTTCATATGTGTAATGGATGATAAATAAGGATGCCCAATTCAAATATACCTCTACTGAGAAAATTCACTTCTAACCAAATCAAGGATGTCATATCTACAACACTAGAATTCCTTATCTATACTTCGATATAGATTCTCACTTTATACATTCATGTCTAATCATTCTCCCTATAAGTGCTCACAAAAAATATGGCAAGGAAAAGAGCATCAAATTTCATTCATGAGCACTAACAAGGGGTAGGACTAAATTATCAATGATTCATAAAAAAGAATAGTTCATTATGTATAAGGTCATTATATGTTGTAGCCCCTATATCCTAAATAACCATGTAAAGGTAATCATACTCCATCAAGGAGAAAAGAGAAAAGAGGAAAATAGATGAGAGACATCTAGGACTATGATTTATTGTAGAAAGCTACCACCATATTAAGATTTTAAGGTCCATGAAGATTTGGATCGAAAGCATTAAACCCACCAAATTCATCATTAGAAGGCTAGGAAAATGAAATATCACTCTACACTCAAGAAATATTTTATATTCCCATTGAAACATATTCATGGTATAATTATTTGAGACAGTATACATAGAAATGAACTCGTCATATATATGTTAATTCAAAATGTAAGAGAGAATTTATACTCATGCCATCTCAATCTCAAATAATTAATGGCATTGTTTTTGGAAAAAAAATATGATGGCATGTGTCTCAAATTTCTTGAGAAACATGATGTTGACAAGGTCATCATAGAACTACATGATCAAATAGCTAGAGTACATTTCATTGGTGATACAACAGATTACAAGATATTGAGAGCTATGGCCAATAGTGTTTAGATATGCATATGCATAAATTCTAAAGTGCAAGATATGTCAATTTTTTTCCATAAGGGAGAAGAAACTATATGTTTCACTATGAATTGGGATCATATAGGAAAATTTCAAATAGTCGGGTCTAGATATCATTGGTGAGATAAACCCAAAATCTTACATGAATCAAAAGTAGATTGTAAATACTATATCCTATTTCACATATCAGATTGAACTGGTTAATGAGGAAGTAGTCACCCAATTCCTAAAGAAACATTTGATTGCTAGGTTTGGCATGTCATCCGTAATTTTTTTTTATAATGGTACTTACATTTGTTCTTTAAATTTGACTTACTTTTATCTATAAAAAGGTATTATACTATAATACTTATCTAACTATTACACCCAAGGTAATGGTGTAGTTGAGTCAACTAATCAAAACTCGATCTGCATTTTAAAGAGAACTACAATTGATCATCAGAGGAATTGGAACAATGTCTTAACAACTGTTCTATGGGATGAAAAGTGACTCCTAAATCCTCTCTAGAAACTTCTAATTACTTCCTATTTTATGGAAAATAATTCAATATCCCTCCAGATATATTATTTTCATCTCTCCAATTATTCCAAGCTTCATGTGGGTGGATCTTCCTAGCCATTAAAAATCAAGTTGATACCATGCTTTAATTTGAAAGAAGAAAAAGAGAAGGTAAATAAGAAATTTGTTTTCCATCAAAAAAAGGTTAGGAGATGGATTCTCGTGTGATCAAAAATAGATAAATATTTATAGATTGGGGATTACATCTTCAAATGAGACAAGCCACATGAATAAAAGGGTAAGGACACTATGTTCCAATTGTTATCGATTGGTCCTTTCGAGTTGATTCAAAAACTTGACCCAGGCATGTATAGGACCTTCTTCCTATCAAAGGCCAAATTTTTAAGAGTAATTTCAATTAACTACCTCCAAAGTAGTTAGCCTATACATAAATAGGTTTATATCATTAATTGTTTAAAAAGAAATTGTTTCAAACTTTATTTATTTTTTTCCATTTAGAATAGTTGTATTATTCATTTTCTCTTTAAATTGACTATATTTTATTTAGTTCATTTATTTAAAAAAATATTTTCATATTCATTTTCTTTTCATATATGATTCACTATACATAGTGAATCTTATTATTTCCTCAGGATCTATGCACACAACTGATCAAAGCCATGGAGATATCCTCTAAGACCAATGGGTAAAATGATGTTTTACAAAAATTTCTTTATTAATCCCTTTGTTTGGTATTTGGGTTTTTAGCTTCAGGGTGGAACATAACTTGAACAATAATTGGTTATAAATAACATAGATATCAAGTCTTGTGTAGCCCACTATTCATCTCTAAGGCTCCATCCATACATATAAAAATGGTCATTGTTAATACTTGGAGGTTGATGTAGTTTCCATGGTTATATATATAAGGAATATTCCCATTATCAATTCAATCCTATCGAAAATTGTTTCTTAGATTAGAAGTATCATCCTCCATGACTTAAAAGGGACCATGATATCCCTTATCCACGTATCTCTCAAAATAAACTTAAAAGGAAAAGGTTTGGAAGAGGAAATTAAAATCACGTGGGACATGTAGGAGTATTTTTCAAGTTTATGAATGTTCATTAGTAATGATCTAGTGCTTGTGATACTAGGGTGACCCTGTCATGGTTATGGACCATTGATGGTATAAGAGAAACACTAAGGGTGTGAGAAAAAAGTATCTTCAATACATATTCAACATCCATTATATGTACATTATGGCATCTGAAGAAGAACTAAGTACGGAAATTAATTTTATCCTCTATCCTTGTAAATATAATCAATAAGTTTGAGAGAGCTCTACAAAATTTGGTCTTGTAACCAAACCCTAGATGTAGTGTTTCTGGTGGCCCATCTACCACTCTTCCTATGCTAAAAGCTAGTGGAGGGGATGGATATACTTCCTATAATAGGGTTGTAGTAGGATAGAACAATTCAAGAAACTTGTTTCTTCCAACCCTAATATTTTGGGACAAAACCCCAATGGAGATTAGAAAAAACGCCAGAAATCCTCCATATAATACAGGAAACAACAACCAAGAAGTTGTCTTCTTAGAGCTACAATAAAACCTATTTAAATTCCAATCTAAACACATTAGGGAACACATCCAATATAAGCGGGATTACACATTAATTGACAAATTTCTTGGCATATGGACTTCTGAAAAAACCCCCTCCTATCAGATCCAACTAAAATGGAAACCCAAGGGCACTACAAAAAAATAGGTAATTTTCACCAGATTTAGCATCAGATTTTAGTGCATTTTTTTTTCCAATTGGGATGAGATGTCTGGCGCTAAATTTGACTCTATTGTACAATTTTTAAAGTGTGTTTTTTTGTGCCAGTTTTTGCATCCTTTTTTACACCAAAATTTGCATCTTTTTTTGCATCTAGTTTTGCACCATGTTTTGCATCTAATTTGCCACCACTTTCTGCATCTAGTTTTTCACCTTGTTTTAGAACAACTTTCCCTTCCAATTTTGCACCAGGAATTACATCTAGTTTTACGACAGGTTTTGCTTCTAGTTTTGTGCCAATTTTTGCATTTTTTTTGCTTCCAGTTTTGTGTCATTCTTTGCTTCTAGTTTTTCACCAACATTTGCATCAGGTTTTAGACCATCTCTTTCATTTTATTTAGCACCTTTCTTTGCATCCAGTTTGTGCTAGTTTTTGCATCTAGTCTTATACCAGTTTTTATTTTTCTAATTTTGTACCTATTTTTGCACCATTTTTTACATCCAATTTTGCACCATATATTAAATATGATTTAGCACCAAATTTTGCATCATTTTTGTGTCCATTTTTGCATCTTGTTTTGCACGACTTTTTGCATCCACTTTTGCATTTGATATTTCTCCCTTTTTTGCACCATATTTTGCATTATTTGTTTCATCCAATTTGCATCATTTTTAACAAGATTTCTCACTTCCAATTTTACATCCTTTTGAGCATCAAAATTTTCATCTAGGTTTGCATCATATGTTGAGCCACGTGTTACATCCACCTATGCATCCCATTTTGTGTCTAATGTTACGTTCAATTTTGAACCATTTTTTATGTCTACTTTTGCATCCCTTTTTGCACCAAGTTTTGCATCCCCTTTTGCACCTCATTTTGCATCGAACATTGCATCTCAATTTTCATCCAATTTTGAGCCACTTTTATGCCCATTTTTGCACCATTTTCTATTTTTACTTGTGTGTCCAATTTTTCATCCTTTTTGGTGTCTAATTTTGCATCCTTTTCAGCATCCAAAATTCCATCATTTTTTTCCCCTCATTTTGTATCCACATTAGCATCTCATTTTTCACCTAGGTTTGAGTCTAAATTTGCATCTATTCATGCATTCTTTTTGGCATCCAATATAGCATCCTTGGTTTGACCCATTTATTATCCCCATTTTTCATATTTTATTGTCTTTTTCACATCCTCTTTTGTATCCAAATTTTCATCCCAATTTTACACCATTTTTTTCATCCTCATTTGGCATCTAAATTTGCATCCTTTTTTTTCTTATTTTTAGCACCCAAATTGGCATCCTCTTTTGCATCCAATTTTACGTCTAGTTGTTTGTCCTTTTTTGCATCTAGTTTGGTGTCCATTTATGTGTCCTTGTTTGTGCCCAGTTTGGCTTTATTTTGTATGCCATGGTTGGTTCCCTTGTTTGTGTCTAGTGTTACACCCTTTCTTACTTCTAATTTAAAACCCTTTTTGTGTCCTTGTTTGCATCTTGTTTTGATGCCTAGTTTAACGTTCAATTATACTCTCAATTTTACATTCATGGTTACACCACATTTGGCTTCTTATTTATAGTGTAATGTTCTTTCCATTTTTTACCCCATTTATGGGTTCATTTTAATAATTTCAATTACACAGTGAAATATATTATAGCTTCTAAATGTCATTAAAGAAATATGACAATTTAAATTGATAACATAGTGTTTGTAAAGAAATTTAAGGGATACTGACAACATCCATCCAAAAAATAGTAATAACATCATATATCATAATTCTCCATCGAAATATCATTAACAATTTTTAATATACATATATTACTACCAAATCAATACCAATCACAAATATCATTATTCCAAAGTAGATTCACAACATTCACCCAAAAATAGTAATATCATCGTACATAATGATTCTCCATCAGAAAACATTGACAATTTTCAAGACATATATAAAGTAACAAGATAATACTAATAATATCATCATCATCTTCAATCAAATCAACTAAAATTCAAATGTGTGATTCACTGATTACCATATCAAAATCTTTCATGAATATTATTATTATAATGTAAATTCACAACATCCATCCAAAGATAGTAATATCATCATATATAATAATTCTTCATCAAAATAACGTTGATAATTCTCAATATATATCTATATATCTATATATATATATATATATATATATATATATATATATATATATATATATATATATATATATAGATATATATACAAAGTAACAAGATAATAATGATAATATCATCATCATCTTTAATAAAATCAACTAAAATTCAATGTATGATAACCAAATCAAAATGTTTTATAGATATCATTATTCTAAGGTAAATTCACAACATCCATCTAAAAATAGGAATTTCCAAGATCATCAAGATATCGCTAGCTAGCTGCACCACCAAGATCATAGTCAAGATCATCCTCATGATCATTAACATGATCATCATCCTGACCATCCTGATCAGTTTCATCCACATCATCATCACCAATGTTATCACCATCATCATCATCATCACCAACTCTATCACCATCCTCATCATCATCATCTCCTATATATGATGTCTATTCAACATAGTATGCATCATCATCTCTAGGGTCATTACCTATAGAATTCTTGAAAAAAATTCAATATTACATGTTAGTGTTAACTTCATAGCACAATACATATTTGGGTTACAATGCTAACCATAAAATGAGGTAGGATATAATAACATATAATAATACTAAAAAATAAAATGAAATTTTGGTTTAAGATATATTGGAAATCCAACTAAGATTATGCTTTTAATTCACATTAAGTAGTAGAAGCAATTTTTAATGCATATGAAGTAGGTACCCAATTGCTATTTATACTCTATCATGAATGTTTCTTATGACGTCCATGCACCCTTGGTAACCCAATTGATATTTATATTCTATTGTGAATATTTCTTATGATGTCCATGCACCCTTGGTAAATTAAAAGTTATTGAAAGCTTAGTACAAATTAGAATTGTAATTCAGAAGTGCATAATCTTCTTAATCACAAATTGTGAACATTTTGAACAATGGACCCCTAACAAGAATTCACCAACATGCTTCAGGTTATCATTACTGTGTTAAGAATCAAAATGAAAAAAATAATCACATTATTAATTTGAAAGGCAAGCAATCGGCCTCAACTTCTACAATAAATTGGTAACTAATTCAAGTTATCGTTAGTGTCAACTAGCTTACATGATACAATAAATTACATGATACAATAATCTCAACCTAGAGAAGATAGATTGCATGATACAACAATCTCACCCTCGAGAAGTTGTAGGATATTCAAGAAAATATGTCCATGGAAATGCAAGTAACTAGAAACACAATAAGAAAATCCTACATTAAATAGGTCAACATGCTAAATCTTATACCATGCTACATATGAAAGGGTAGATCATAATTGTAGAGTATAAAACCATTTAAAGATGGTTTGTGAATTTTATCATAACTCCATCACAAAGATATAAAAAGATACAAGAGAAACAAATATTGAATATCTTGTACCATATCTGAATGCCCCCTTTTAAATTATTATTATTATTGGTCTAAGTTCATCATTGGTGAGGCTATACCATGGTCATGCCATAGTTCTAATTCGAGTATGTTTTCTTTTGCCCTTGGGGTACTCATTTTGTAACACCATTCCTTGAAAGACTCGATATTATGGAGATCACTCCCTACCCCATAACTATTGTTGTTGTAAGTCATATGGTGATGACCATGTTAAATACATAGAGGGTGTATCTCATACTAATAACCCTCATATGCATTTTTAACAGATAGGTTCTCGAATCTTATAATGCAATCCATATGATTTCATGAGGCGTACTCTCTAACCTATTGAAAATTGTGTAACTAGGTTCGGTCTTCATAAAGTGAAAGAAAATTTATTATTATTATTTTTGGAACATGGATTTCATGCTCAAGGTATTTTATTTTAGGAGTTAAGAACCCATTGAGTGCTTCTAGCATTTTTCCTAGGTCAAGAACTCAAAAGCGTCGTTGTCATAAGTTGAAAACCCCATCCAGCACATTGTAACTTGTAAAGAAAATTAATTTTGTCATTAAAAGTGTCAAAATACCCTTCAAGATCAAGTCGTCCTGGAAGCTAGGAAGTTGGCCTATTTTGAGGAGACACATCCACCTTAGAAACATATATAAAGGAGAGAACCAATATAACAAAACAAACAATTTGCACCAGACTTTAGTGCATTTTTTCTCAATTGGGATGAGGAGTCTAGTGCTAAATCTGGCTATATTGTACAAATTTTAAAGCATCCTTTTTGTGCCAAATTTTGCATCTTTTTTTACACCAAATTTTGCATCATATTTTGCACCAAGATTTGCATTTGGTTTTACAACAAGTTTTGCTTCTAGTTTTGTGCTATTTTTTGCATTTATTTTTGCATCACTTTTTTCTTCTTGTTTTGTGCCATTCTTTGCTTCTAGTTTTGTGTCGTAATTTGCATCAAGTTTTACAACATATTTTACATGTGATTCAGTGCCTTTTTTTGCATCGAGTTTGTGCGAGTTTTTGCATCTAGTCCTAATATGCCATTTTTTCATCTAATTTTGTACCTATTTTTACATCTATTTTTACGCCATTTTTGCGCCTTTTTTGCACCATATTTTGAATCCAATTTTGCACCATATGTTGAATCTGATTTAGCACCAAATTTTGCATCCATTTTTGCCCCATTTTTTGCATCCATTTTTGCATTTGATTTGTCTCTCTTTTTTGCATCTTATTTTGCACCATATTTTGCATATAATTTTACATCAATTGTTGCATCCAATTTAGCATCATTTTAACACCATTTCTTGTTGTTGGATTGATGGGGCCTGACTTAGGTTTGGAGTTATTTATCTAAACAAATACCTACACTACTGGTCCTTTCGGCATCAGCCCGCGGAGCGCAGAATGAAGTCTCACTCGAAGCAGTATGGGGGGATGCTGGAACCAAGTTTCCACACCCTTGAGATGTCTGAGGGGTCGATTTAGTCCAAATATACCTACCTTTGCACAGGTTACTTCGTGCACTGTTCTGACCTGTGAGACCTTCGTAATCTGTTATAATCTCCTGCGCACAACCCTAACTAGGGGCTGAGATGCTTTTGCGCTGCTATGGCAATGATCTGTGTTATTTCCCCAAATTACATTGCATATCTTACTTATCTTCTTACAGATGTTAGTTAACTTCACATAAATAGATGCTTTATATCACATTCACTTAATCAACACAATCATATATGTTCGCGCATCATATAAATAGTAGAAATGCAATTCATACCTAATATAATCAATGCATAAAACAAGAAATAAATACACAGAATTGATATGAAGCTCCTCTTTATTAATGCTTCAACATTTACAGACTCGACTCACCCTGCACACATAGCTGCAGGGGTTTGTGCACTAAGCTGCGGACTACTAGACCTTTGCGGACTCATATGTAGAGCCTTCTCCTACTTTCCGACCCAAAGACTCGACTTTACCCTTAGATCTTCCGCTATGCTTCTATTCCATGATAATTCAGTTGATTGCTTCTTTTACAACTTAGAGCCTCGCTCTACTTATACAATCCCATGGTCTACGGACCATGGGTAGATCTCTATAGTGGATATTACATTACAAAATTAAGGGCGGACAACTCTATGACTCATTTACAAGCTATGCGCTCTATGCCCACAAAATTCAGAGTCCTTACATCAAAGATACAATTTATGACCAAAATCTGGGCTCTAAGCCCCAAAACTTTCCTTGGGGGATTACAAACAACATGACTCGTCCTTGAGTCACTCTGTCGGTGCAGAGATCTTTGCACACAAACCTCCCAACTCTACCTAGACTGCTGTAAAGTCAACAATGCACTGAGCAGCTTCTTGTTGTACTTCTTGGATGCGCTATTTAGAAACCATTGTAGCTGAACTAGTTCCCTGAACCTCTTCCTGTGTCCCTTGCATTTGCGCCAGCTTTGCTTCAATAGAAGTTGTGATGATGAACGCCTCATCAATCCATGGTTGTATGCACACCTTCAAAATGGCTTCCTTGTGTCGAGCATCATTCACCTGCTCCTTGAGCACTTTTTCCTGCTGTATCCACGTGAGCCTTTATGTAAGGGCAACCGTTTGCGCAGTCCCTTTTATCTCATCATATTTCTGCTGTAGCTCACGTGCCTCTGTTTCTAAGCTCTATATGTTCGGTTCCTCTTGTAGAGTGGTGAGAACCTCAAATGACTCTTCAAATAGCCTGATGCAGTATTTCACTGCGTTGTTGACCTTTGCTATGGCCGTTGTAATTGCGCTGGCATGCTATTCCTTAACCTATGGCGGTGTTGAAGGCTGCGCCTTTAATTTTAGCTCGGCTATTTGAAGGTTCAGCTCCAGCTGAAGCTTGGCCATCTCTTCCTTTGCCTCGCGCACCCTTGCTACTAGTTTCCAGATGCATGCCTCTGTTGGTTCCTCTACTTGGATGGCTAGCTCCGGGATCATCTGGCAGGCTTCATCAACCACCTGCACAATCTGCCGGTTCTGTGCCACTACTTTTTCACGCTCTAAGCTCAACTGTTTGATGTTCATGCACTGCTCGCTCATGACCTAGAGGGCGCAACCCTCCCTAGCTCGCAGTTCTGCAGTAACTCTGTCTCGCAAAACATAGAGCATCTCCGGAGGGAGTGCAGCCATATTTATTCCAACTCCCTTCTGTGCACTGATCATAGGACCGTCGGCCTCATTTTCTGTAACCAGTGCTCCTTCTGGCAGCGCTATAGTGTTGTTCATGCGAACGCGCAACATTTCCTTAGCCGCGGCCGTACATACTGCGAGGTTGGTTGATAGAGTACCAGCCTGTGGAGTGCGCACCTGCAACTCCTGTATCTGTGCTCAGAGGGCCCTAACGCCATCTAGTTTTCCTCCACGAACTACTAGAGGGCCTCTACAGTGACATCGCACATTGTCTCCCCAATGTCATGGAGATCCCCCTCAGTAAGGGTGATCAGGCCGAAAGAAGTCTTTGATGCCTTCAACTTCTTCCACGGCCCCACCTGCTCTCTCGGGCACTGTCACTTTAGCTGTGTGGATGTTGTCTGTGGGTCCTTCAACTTCTTCCGCGGCCCCGCCTGCTCTCTCGGGCGCTGTCACTTTAGCTGTGTGGATATTGTCTGTGGGTCCTTCAACTTCTTCCGCGGCCCCACCTGCTCTCTCGGGCATTGTCACTTTAGCTATGTGGATGTTGTCTGTGGGTCAGGCAGAGGCGACTTTTCTCCCTCATGCTCCTTTGCAGCTGCCCTTTGCTGCTCTTCTGTTGCCTTTGCAGCGTCCCCTACCTCCTCCACCTTGACTGTTGTTTCTTTGTTCCTTCTCTTCTTTTCCAACTTCGCCATCTGTAGTTTTTCATCCTCCTTCTTCCTCTGTGTAGCGAACTTCTCTGCTTCTACCACGGAGCTGGTTGGAGCGTGCCACTCCAGCAGCCATGACTCAAGGACGATGAATATGACATCGTCCGTCGCCAGATAAGGTATCTCATTCCATGCCTTTGCGGGGTCCTTACTCGCCTTGATGTACATGTGATGAAAGTCCACCTTGAACTCCGTGAAGCTTTGCAGACTGTTATAGATCATGGGAGATAACTGTGGCTTGCAGTTGATCCCCATTCTGATGTTCATCTCCATGAACACTCAGAATATTTTGTTCTCTCTGATCCTCTGCGCATCTTTAGTTGCCCACAAAGAAGTGTACTTCGCTGCCACTGGAAGATCCTGTGCAATTGTTGGGAACTGGTTGTCCTCGGGTAATTCCCAAGCCACTAGCACTATGGACAACAGAAGCCATGCATAGTGGAAAGTATTCCCCTACTCCTGTGCCTCGTGGCAGTTCTCCACGAACTCTCTACACAAGTAATCCGCCTAGTTAAACTAGACCCCCTCTGTGCACTACGTGGCAAATGCAACCATCAACGCAGGCACCTCATCCATATGGAACTTCTACATAACTTTCTCGGCCAATCTCTGCGTTGTGACTTTGACCGCAGTGTTATTGATACTGGAGATCGCTTACCCTCTCTTTTTCTTTTCCAGCATGAAATTATTCTTCATGGCCTCTACGATGGCCAAATCATCACTTTTACATTCAGATATGTATGCTAGATCCTCCCCTTTGCAAGGGAGCCAGGTAATTGTGTCAATTACATGATCCGTGATGGGGATGGGTTCCTCCAGCCACAAACACCCATCATGCACCAGGCAGAGCAGCTACTTGATGATGAAAATAGTCAATGGGGTGTGACGTAATGCGGCACCCAGAGCAGGTTTAACAATCCTGCTTTCTCTATACCTCACAACCATTGGCGTGGCTCCAACTCTATAACTCCCAGCAGTGTGTTTTTCTTCTAGCGCATGAGCTACACAGTTGCCAAATGTGGGAATTTCTCGTGGTCCGTGAGATCCAAGTCTTCAAATTTTAATACCGGCACTCACCCCAAGTGCACTCCAGCGAAAATGATGTCGTCGAGGAGCAACAGAGTCTATAGAGACCTTTTGCTCTCATCTAGGTCCTTGGGCACCCTTGCTTTCCCCTTCTGCGGAGGAACATACGTGGGCAGCCTGGTTAGAGGGTCCGCACCCTAGGTTTCTACCTCCATCTCTACGTCCTCTTCCTCCTTTACTAGGATTCCTTCAAAGTCTTCCTCCTCCTCATCAGCTTCCAAGTTGATAGCCTTCCCCTTTTCTTCCATAGTAAGCCTCATTCTCAGCGAGTTTCTAGGGGACACACGCATTGGTACCATATGCTACTTGTCTTTCTTAGGTCTCGACGTGCGCAGTGATTTAGGGATTTCTGCCACTATCCCAGCACTTTTTGGGGCTTCTCCTACCATTATGGCCTACGCAGCCTCCTCGGTGGTTATTGCTCCGGTATCCATGGCTTCGTCAGGCACTGCCATACTACTATTCCACAATTTTCTCAACAGCTCGGGTAAGTGCTCAAACAATGCCTTTGACTACAAAATATCAAACATATATGGGTTCACGAATCTCTAGGTGCACAACATCTAAATTCTCAAAATGGCAAGTGCTGTTCGTTGGATAGCCACTTGTAATTTATAGCGCCTTTTGAATTTGAATTCGACCATTCCCCCCTCTTTCAGTCCATTAATGCTCCCTTGGCGGCAGATTTTCCTAAATCTAGCCCATAAAGTTTGCCTTAAATTCCTATCACCCGCTCCATTTGGTCTCAAACCAAGCATCACATCGTGAATAGTGACTGTAACAGTCACTTTCCAGCAATCCTGCGCGACAGCATAGATACCCTCGCGCTGTTGCGGACCCTATGACACTTCACTACTGCGCACAGTCCTGACATCGCGCAGCTCCCAGATAGAGTACTTTATAGTCCCACGCCTCATTTTAGTTGCTTGGAGTGCTAAGAATGTGCTTCCTGTGGCTATTCAGATGGTCAGTACACCTGTGTATAGCTTCAAACAACTACCATTGACCTTTCCTGGGAATAGTTCTCCATTTAACTTTACCAATTGCACCACACCACCATCTGTGATCTCCTTAATAACATACAGTCCCAACCAATGCATTCTAAGCTTCCCTGGGAATTGATCAAACTTACTATCATATAGCAACACAAAATCATTCACCTTGAAGGTGCGGAACTTAATATGTCGATTGTGCCAAGTCTTTTCGTGTTGCTTTTCACCTGCTAGTGGAATCCAACCAAAAACTATTCTTATTCAAGCTCCTCCAACTGTGTGAGCCTCTCCTCTAGGGCTCCACGATCCATCATACTTATGACCACCACTATGCGCAGACTAGGCACGATGTATTCCATAGGCATTACAGCTTCCACTCCATAGACAAGCCAGAAAGGTGTCTATCCCATCAGTTTCTTGCATGTCATCCTATAAGCCCATAATAATGCAGGTACGTGCAGGTCCCAATCACTTCTCTGCGCATTGCATACCTTGGTCAGCGTAGTCTCCAGTACTTTGTTAAATTCTTCTACTGTTCCATTAGCTTGAGGGTGATATGATGTGATTTTCTGATGATACACTTGAAACTCTTATGTCAGGGCGTTGATCATCTCATGTAGGTACTGCGATCGCTCATCAAGATTTTTGGACATCCGAATCATGTCAAGACGTGTTCAAATAGAATCTTCATAGCCATCATGGCTGTGCAAACTTTTATCGGCTGTGCTTTTTCCCAATGAGTCAGATACTCTATCGTAGTGATAATATATCTCACGTTCGTCTTTCCTTGAGGTTTGATAGGTGCTACAAAGTCGATCACCCACTTTTCAAAGGGCTGCAACGTCATTTACAGATTCGAAGGAATCTCATACCTCCACGATAGTTTACCTATTCTTTGACATACATCATAGGCCTTGTAATGTGCTTTTGAATCCTGATGAAGGGTTGGCCACCACAACCTTGCGTAGAGTATCTTCTGCGCGGTCGCTCTCCCTAGATAATGTCCTCCTGCAGTGCCGCCATGAGCATCCGTGAGGATATTGCTTCGTTCAAATTTAGGTACATACCTTCGCAGTATCTCATCATTCCCCATCTTATATAGGTTCCCCGCAATGAAAGAGAAATTTGCCACGCACACCACTAGTTCCTTCTTCTACTAGACAAAGGACCCTTTCAATGCAGTTCCAGTCGTGAGAAAGTGAATTTATCTTCAAAATGTCCATCCACTATGTTCACAACAAAGAGCTGAGCGTCAGGTAATACTTCCTCCAGAATAGTAGGTTCCTCTCCCATTTCAATGTGCGACAGGTGATCTGGTCCCGCATTCAATCGTCCAGGCTTCACAACAACTTCAAAATCATATTCTTGGAACAATAAAAGGCATCTGCATATGCGCCCCCCCAACACAGGCTTATTGACCAAGTATTCATCGTGAAGTGATTTGTATACATCTTGAAGTGTCCCCCTAGCAAGTAGTGTTGATACTTCTGGAGCACATACACCATAGCCAGTCCCTCGCGTTCAGTGGTGGAATAGTTATTTTTTGCTTTAGATAATCTGTGACTCATGAATGCGATAGGGTGATCCAAGCCTTCTCCACCCTCCTATGTTAGTACTTCCCCCAGCACTATACTCAACGCGTCAACATGGACATGAAACTCTTTCATCCAGTTTAGGAAGACTAGAATTGGTGCAATAACCATCTTTTCTTTTAATACATCCAGGCTTTTCTTACAGTCATCGTTCCAGTAGAACGTGACATCCTTTTTCAACAGCTTTTCCATTGGTGTGCTGATCTGGGCATAACCATTGATGAAATTCCTATAGTACCTCGTATGCCCCAGAGTAGCGCGTAGCTATTTTGCACTTCACGGTGCTTACAAATTTAGAATCATCATGATTTTCGCAAGGTCTACCATCAACCCTTGCCTACAAACCACATGCCCCAACAGGTTCCCAAATGGAACGAGAAATGTACACTTCTTGAGGTTTGGCATGATTTGGTATCTTTGGCATGTATCCAGCATCAAGCGTAGGTTCGCTACATGGCACCTAACTAGCCCAAATACAATCCAGTCGTCAAAATAAACCTCTAAGAATTTATGAATATATTCCCTGAATGCTGCAACAACTATGCACGAAAATATAGTAGGGGAATTCTTCAATCCAGATGGCATGACAGTATATTGAAAGCAACCCCACTCAGTCGCGAAGGTTGTCTTGCTCCTATCCTCTGACGCGATTTCGATCTAGTGGTACCCTGAGAACCCATCAGTGAAATAATATGTTTCTTGACCGCCTACATTGTCCAACATCTCATCTGCGAATGGAGTTGGGAATGGATCATGTACACATGTGTCGTTCAACTTTCTGAGATCCATGCATATTCATATTTCTTCCAACTACTTCTTCTCTTGTACCACCACCGGGCTTACCCAATCGAATTCCTCCACAGGCTCGATGATGCTTGCCATGAGCATCTTGTCTAGTTCTATGAGGACCTTCTCCTTGTATTTCATATTTAAACGATACGGCCTCTGCTTAACCGGCTTCGCGTCGGGTTCTAACATGATCTTCATTACCCCTAAATCTCCGATTATTCCCTTCAAATCCGTAAAATTGGTCGGGAATAAGTCTTGATATTCATAGAGTAATTTAGCGACCTTATCCACCGTTGGGCCATCCCAATCGTCTCCAATCTTGGCGATTTTAGGTTCCTCCTCCATACCAATATTCACTTGCTTAGTCTTCACCGACGTGGTTATGTCAGGGTTCTCAATTTGTGGTCCCTGAACCTCGCAGTGGCCTTCTGTCTCTGGAATGTTAATTTTTCGTGGATCTTCATCTCCTTCTTCAACAATTACATTATAACATTCTAGCGCGCAACTTAGCTGAGCAGCCCATTCAAGATAAATCGATTCTACCAGCTCCTATGGTATCCTAAAGATGGTTGCTTTTACCTCTTGTAACACTTCATCAATGTTGTCCCACTCATCCTCAAAATTGAAGGTCATCACGAACCCTTCACGCAAAACATCCCATTCACCTGTCCCGTGGTGGAGCTCTGTTTCTATGTACCAGTTCATTGGTATAACATCCAAGGTATGATAGAACAGGTGTACCCACTCAGGCTGTGGATTTTCCCCATAGGCCTGCGTCCATTTGGCCAGATGCGCACGTGGATCATCATGTCCATTGTACTTGTTTATAAATCGCACCCTAGGCTTTCCAAATCGTAAATGCATCATCCTTCTACATTCACACCAGTTGTCAAAGCTCCCTTTGTGCGTACCCCACCACCTCATGGGCGTAGCTCGCAGTACACAATTCAAGGCATGGAAGTGTTTCTTTTCTGGCATCTCCCTTTCAATTTTATTCAAGAAGGTGTCTGCCTCACTTAGGCCATCATAAGTAGGTAGGTATCTTACTTCTATCAATATGCAACGCAGCGACCTTGTCATCATATTACAATTTAGTGTAGTTACCTCATGTAACCGATTTTGCCATCGCTCTATTTCCTCATCTGAATCTGAAGTACAGGAGCTTTCACGCTCCCATGAAATATGCCCATCATCAGTGGGATTCACCCAGTCTTGGTTTCACATTGTTATCTTTTAGATCCAGTCCAAATCATCATCACTTTCATAATCGCGCACCGATCTGTGTAGCACGATCCTTCAGCAGGGTCCAGGGGTATAACTATGTGTAGTGACTTCTTCTCAAAAATCATCTTTTGCTTCTTCAAATTAATCACCTCATTCATGCCAGTGGCCCAATCAATTCCTAAGAGCGCGGGGTAGGGATTGCTGTCATCAATAATCTCTATCACTTCAAAGTATGCTAACGTGCTCACTCCCTCAATATCCACAGTGATTACCTACAATCGCCCCACGGGTATTATCTTTTGTTGGTTCACCATTCGTAGCTAAATAGGAGAGGATTGTAGCGTAGGTCTCCGAATTCGCTCCCATGTCTACTTCGGCAAAACTTTCACATCCAATCCTAAATCCAAAATTACTTGGTCCATTTCATATTCTCCAATTTTCATGGTTAACCTCATTTCTCTTCCCGTCCTTGTCTTATGCTTTCCAATCTTTCTAACCACACGCAGTTCTCTTAGCGTGGTCCCAGCGCATTTGTTAATGAGTTCTTGCAATCCTTTTATAGATTTAATGTTGCACAGTAACTTCATACATGTTTCCAAGAATGTTGTGAGCATGGATGGGTCCATTTCCGGCTCCAGTATATCTTTGCTTCCTGAATTGGAGGCCTCAGCGAAGCTCTTCTTGGCTTCCATGAAGGTTTCCCGAGCATGCTCCAAATCAAACTCTTCTTCCTTCACCGGATGATCCAGGTGGCTCCAGAAACACACATAAGACAAAGAGGGCTTATGAATGCTCAAAAATCAAAGTGATCTGAATGATTTAGACTAGGACTAGAGCGTAGATCTCATCGTCCTGATCGCGGTGATGTGAATGGTTTGTCAAACCGAGTCTGTATGTGAAAGTTAGAAGTAGTCAAAGTTTGGTTGACTTTTGCTGACTGGGCAGGCTTAAGGAGACCACAATTTAGACAGAACCCAGCCATAGGATTCCGGCCAACTTGGGCCAGATTCTGGGTGAATTTGTGGCCTGGTTAATTTGTCTCCTTCGGCCTAAAATATGAATAATTTTCGAAGGGCCTGTTTCTTAAAATAAAATTTTAAAAAATATATATGTTGTGGTAGTGCACCACCCCTGCCACCCCTCATATCTCATAAAAAAAAATGTTTAAAAAAGGGGCGGGCATCCACGAACCCACCGCCCCCGAAACCACTCAACATTATGTGGGGTGGGCGGCCATGACCCCGCCACGCCTCACACCATGGTTCCATGTAAATAGAGAGGGGATTTGGGTGGGCCGGCCTTGGGGCATGGACCCAAACCCCAACGCACCCCACGAAAACAATACAATGCAATTATGTGAGGCTGACGGGGATCGAACCCGCCCGGCCCATGTGGGCCGATCCCCACCGGGCGACCCCATGTGATATGGTCCAACAAACCAAAAAAGGTACCAGAATTTAATTCCATTAACCATACAACATGCGCCAAGTTTGAATTTGTGGGAGTATGGGGACAGGCCGCCCAATGTGGTCCCAACCTCCCCATCCATATGCAGATTTGCTTGTTGAAACAAAATTGTTAATTTGGGAGGGGCTAGATTTGATCCCCCGACCCCTCCTCAACGAATTGTCAAATTTACCACTGCGCCAACCAACCCATTTGGTTAATCCACCTGGAAATGTATATTAAACCCAGTTTTCTCACTGCACGGGGAAGATGGAGGAACCAGGAGCGAGCACGGATTTCGAGAGAGAAGAGGCAGAATATTCTTTGATGCCCAAAGATTCTCTAGGGAGGTGAAAATTATTTTTGTCGGAACATAGTCAAGTTTACAGTCGTTTTTCATGGTTTTTTGTAGGGATCACAATGGCGACGTTGGATTCGCCTTTTGAGTTGTAGATTTCCAGTCCACCCATGGAGCAAAATATTTGAGGAATCTAGCGGAAATCTAAAAGATTCCTTGAGCCCCAGATTCACAAGTTCTCAGAATTCAGAAATTTGACAGTTGATTTTGCACTATTCAATGCCACAAATATGATGATGCGTTCAAATTTTTCATTTGCTCATTTTATTTTCCAGCCACTTTTCTAAGTGGAATGCAGGTGTCAGCATTTATGTGCGAGCAACCATTTCCATGCGATTGATGTCGTGAGATTGATGGCACGAACAACTTCAACAGTTTAACATCTACTTCTTCAGATGGCCCCTGGTTGTGAGGTATATGCAGTGTGTTCATGTACTTCTTTTGCTATGCATTGGGCTGCACAGATCCATGTTTGATGTTGATGAGGGATCTTGTTTATTACTTTGTTTTCATGATTCTTGCTTGATGTGACGTGAAATCGTCTATGTGATGTACTTGTTGTCATGATTCTTCATGTGTTTTGAGATCCCTTTGTTGTATGTTGATGGGATACTCATGTTGTCTTCATGCATGTTTGCATTGAGATCTCTTTTATGCCATGTTGTAGGGATGCTCATCATGCATGAGTGTTGTGTCATATTGATAGGAGTCTTTCGACTAAGAGTTCCTATAGAGGAACATCTCTTGGCGCCACTCCTATGTGAGGGAAATTTACTTGTATGATAGTGACATCATCTCTTGTGTACATCATCACTATTAACAGCGCTTAACACGGCGACATACACCATCGTGACACCAGGGCCCGGAGACGTAGTCCCTCTTGGACGAACTCCATTATCAATGGCTTATGTTTTTATGTTGCTGATGATTGTCATGTTCCTCTTCTTTACAACATGCACATGTATTCATTTATGTTCTTTTAAAAATGCAATTTAACACATCATGAAAGTAAAAGGTCTTTGTCACACCCGGACCTAGATCACTGGAGCTTTGCGAACCCAAGTACTATCCTCTAGTTGTTTTCCTTTTTCATCTCTTGTCGTGATTCCACTTCGGAGCACAATGTTCACATTTGGATCTTCCCCGCGTAGCTCAAATCTCATCATCTTCAGGTTTTGAGTTAGGGGAAGGTGGTAGCACTCCTTTGTCACGTATCTTAGCTATCAGCATAAGACAATCTTCTGTCTCATGATCAAACAAGTTGCAATACAAACATGACAGGCGCGTTGGATTCGTACAATTGTAGGCATAATGTCTTGGCCCTCCGTAATTGTAGCATATCAATTGTTCGTGACCTCTTCCAGGTCCTCCTCCACCCCGGCCTCATCTGCGGCCCTAAAATCCTGTTCGCACCACTCCTGCATTCTGGTCTAAGGGCTGCAATTCGGCCTGAACTCTGTAGGTAGGAGTTCTATCCATCATCAAATCATAGCTTCTACAAGTGCACTCATCATGTCCCACCGACCTACAAAAGTTATAGAACAATTGTTGCGAATTTTGTGTATACTTCTGTAACAAA
Source organism: Pinus tabuliformis (assembly GCA_031772625.1). NCBI lineage: Eukaryota > Viridiplantae > Streptophyta > Pinopsida > Pinales > Pinaceae > Pinus > Pinus tabuliformis. The sequence continues at coordinate 515,432,507 of CM062810.1, forward strand.
TGACAATTGTCTGTAGCATGTTTTCCACCTATTTGACAAATCATGCACCATAAAGTAGGCGCCGCGCTAGGTCCTAGTTGTGCTTTTGGCCTTAACGACATCAGTCCTCCTCCCATGAGGTAATTTGCAAACACCGGGAAGTGGTCCTCATCATGACCCTGACCCTTACATTTGACACACCATACCTCTTTGCACACTTCTAGTCCAGTTGTCTTGTCATGTTTCAGACTCTGCATCTCAAGGCATAAATTTTTCATCTGCGCATGGATCTAATGAACTCCTAGGTTAGGATCCTACATCAGGGTCTCATGCATCCTCATCGCAATCTCTAAAGCCTTTGCATGAGCCATTAATTTCTTCTATGACAGTGCACTCCTTAGATGTGTGGTTAGTGATTCTACAAACCATTCATGATGTTGCCCATTCATCAGATTTATATTAGCTTTGTGAATCATGCATTTCAGTCTCTGATCCAGCTCCCAAGGAGTCTCGCCTGGTAGCATCATGATTTCTTTTAATCCAATGATTGACTGTGCTTCAGACTTAGGCCTGCTAAATTCTTTTTTTAGTACTGCTTGGATATCCGCGATTCCCGTATTTGGATTATCATTGGAGTGCTTAATATACCAGGTCAGTGCGCGGTCCTGTAGGGCACTAACCAGTGTTTATTTCTTTATATTGTCATTTGTAACACCTTGTGCTTCTCATACAGCTCTTACAACAAACCAAAATTGGTCCAGATCCTCATTTCCCACTCCCTTGAACATAGGCAACTTTATCACGCTTACCATATTGAATCGCGGTGGTGGTGGAGGTGGTACGAGTGAAGATAGAGGTGATGGCAGTGAAGCTAGTGACGATGTGGGTGGAGGTGGTATTCGTGGAATTCTTTGCCTTATCAAATGGATCATGATGAGCCCCAAAAATGGATAATTATATGGGCTCATTCAGCTTCCTAATTCGACTTAATCCACCACTCTCATTAGTTTATTGCATGTTTTTGATTATATTTATGCTAATAGAGTGAATTGGGTTAGTCATTATGCCAACAAGTCTAATGTGTGCTTTATGCAGTCTTTTTGGTCAATTTGGAGACAAAATCAAAGGTTTAAATGAGCACTTGGCAGCCAAATTCGTGGAGAGGATTTTTAGGAAGGTGTCCCCTTCATTTATGGGCCCTTACCTTGAATTCTCCACCATCATCTTGGAGTTCAAGGGCCACCAAATCAATTATCACAAGGGCAGCCGAGCAAGGGCTAGTAAAGGTGTTGTTAACTACAAGTTTTGGCAGCCGAGTTCCTAAAGTTTAGGAGGGTTGTTGGGGTCCTCAATTTGTATAAATAAGAGGGCTTAGGGCCTCATTTCAGTTAGTTACTTTGTAGGCAAAATTTAGCTAGTTTGTAGTTCGATTTTAGTCATTTTTAGGCAGTAGATTAGCTCTGCATTTCAGGACACTTTCAAGCTTTCCCTTGTGGACAGTTTTTGATGTAACTATTATTTCTTAAGAAATAAAGATGAATCCAGCTTTGCACTAGCTCTAATCTTCCTTAGGATGCTATAGCCCTTAGGGTTGGGCCCAACTCAAGTGTCCAGTACTTCCTTTGTTTGCTTTTATGTGTTTTTGCTGCATTCTTAGAATAAAATCTACTATTTAGATTTAAATCTTGTTTTGTTATTTAGGTTGCTTTTTATGATTAAGAAAGGCTTTTCATGTTCAGATTGATTTGATAGGTTAATAAAAGGGAAGATCTTCAGAAAAAGGCCATCAAGCACCTCTGATCTCACCTCTCCCTCAGTGGGATCATGAGCTGGGACAAAGGTGACCTTGCTACCAACAAAAACATTGTCTTTGCTTCACCATGCAATCATTAGTGTTTGATTCTTATTTGCAGAAGTTGGTTACATGTTCAGATTCTTGATTGCTTCATTGCATAAGTTATTTTACATGGTTTCATTGCAAATAAACTTCTGTTCATTCTCTTTACTGTTATCTAGGTCAGAATAGGCTAATGTAACTAGGTCTTTGATGTTCCAAGTCCTCGTTTGTTCCGTTTGAAAGACAACTTGCAGAGCACCTATAATAATTCTCCATCTGCCCATACTCCATCAATCCCACCTGCTCCATCCTCTACTTTGGATTCTTGCCTCACGTTTGCCATTTGCTCACTTTAACCTAACTCCCATATTTTTGTGCAACATTGCTCCACTCCTCCTTGAACAAATCCAACCATCCTCGCCATTCCTTAGCTCCATCCACCAAGTCTTGGACCTCCTCACACCCTTGTCTAACCTCCATACCCACTTCTTCACCTTTCTTCCTTCATCAACCCTCCAAAACCCCCTTTCTGAACATCCTGTAGAAAATTACAGACATCCTGTAGAAATTACAGAACATCCTATAGAATCCCTGCAGACTTCCTGTAGAAGCTCATGAGAGTGGTTTCTTGATAGCCAAACTTTGTGAAACTCTATGGAAGGGTGTTAGGGACCCCTTAGGCCCTCTTCTAACCTTCCCAACCTTCTGCAAGCATTTCCTCTCACCAATACACCTCTTCACAGTCAAAAACCAGTTAAAAGCACATGCATGATAATTCTGACAACTTATTCAAAAATACAAAAAGATTTGTTTTTTCAAATGTTACTGTAGAAGTAGCTTAGACAAATTCATCTTACCTTCCTAGAAGTCAATGGCATCTCTTTCAGTAGCTTGCATCCTCTTTCTTGCATCAGTAGGGCTAGCTGGTAAAATTAGGGTTTGCTAGGGTTTACGTTTCCTTTCAGCTTTCCAGTTTCTTTCTGCAAGTAGATTAGCCTTCTTTGAGTTAGCTTTCATCCATCAGTTAAAAATGCTTCTTCTCAGAGCTCATAGAAGTTGGCTTAAGCTCCTAGCAGACTTGTGCCAGCTGACCAAGTGACAGTTGCGGCAAGAGCTAGTACTTGTGCATACAACACCGTCGCTTCTAAGTTTGTTACAAACTACCGGGTTGATAAAATTAAAGAAGGGAGTCTCAGGAGTTGCAGCATTATTGCTGCAATACTGGAGCCCACCATCTTTTTGGCGCCGTTGCTGGGGAAGCGTCAGAGTATTGGTGATTGCTTCTTTTCTTTTATTTTCTACTACAACCTTCTGCTAAGTAGTTTATTTAATTTCCATTCTATAATTTCATTTCCGCAAAAGTAGAATAGACATTTCCTGCTTTCATTTCATTTCTGCAAGCGTAGATTAGCATTTCAATTCCGCAATTTCAATTCTGCAAGCATAGATTAGAATTTCAATTCCGCAATTTCAATTCTGCAAGCGTAGCCTAGCATTTCATTCCTGCAATTTCATTTCAGCAAAATAGATTCGTCCTTTCCTGCTTTCATTTCAATTCCTCATTTTCATTTCAGCAAGATAGTTAGTTGCAGTTCAATCTATTTTAGTTTTGTAGGTACAAGTAGAAAAAAAAAAAGCAAAATCAACCAAAAATATTTCCTTTCATGCCTTGTAGGAGTAGAGATAATTCAAAAAAATGATTGCACAACACCCCCACTGCTTCACACAGCCAACCTTCTCTCTTCTTCGATGGCTGTGAGTAAAGAACCCTTAGGCGGACAGCAAGACATATTTGAAGAACCTCAAGGGAAGAAGAATAAGAAAACATTCATCTGGAGCAAATGGCTGCAAATAGAAATGTTGAGAGTAGTACCTTATCCAAAAATGAATTTGCAAATCAGATGGAAGATTTCAAGAGTGAGATGAGGTAGTTTCCTGCCATGCAACTGGAAGAGGAAGCCAAGAGGGCTTCGGCCATCTTTTATCCCAGGTGCACTAGAAAGCATCCTAGGAATGAATGTCCAATGCACTCCCTAGAAGTGTGTTTCATCTGTGAAGAATACCATCCTAAGAATCAGTGCCCTTCCTTGCTCGGAATCAAAGCTGCATATCAGAGGGATAAAGGAGCCACTGAACCGCCCTATTATATGAACCAAAGGAGGCCACATGGACCCATACCCTACTAGTAGGGAATGCAAGAGACATTCTAGACTTATTATAACCCCTATCAAGCCACTTCCATGCCTTGGGGTCCCCCTACTCATCCTTCCTGGTCTACACCTCCTCCTTGGTCGGATCCATCTCCATATTATGCCCAACCAGCTGCTCATTCATTTCACTCTTATGCCCAACCACAACCTCAGTGGAATGCACCTCATCAAGGGTGGAGGCCCCAGTACAACTCTCCTCCCACTCCTTTGCCTCCACCACCTGCTCAACCGCAACCATCGCCTCCTCCTCCACCAAGGCAGCCCCAAATGCCTGCCCAACCACAACCCCATCCACATCCATCTCAAATATACACCCCCACTCAACTACCCATACCACCATTTGCAAACCGCACATTAGAATAGCTCAACCTAATTGCAAAGCTGAGGCACAACATGTCCAAATGACTCCTCTTGAGCTCAATGATCTTCACCATAGCTCAGGAAGGGTATTGCAAAAAAGAGATTATCTTGAAAGCGTTGAAGGACCACATCCAGCAAAAGAAGATTCAAAAGAGGAGATCAAAGAACCATGGGTTGCACTTGATGAAGAGAAGACATCATAATCAGAGATTGAGAGAGTTCCCTCATGGTTGCCATCAAATCCTCCATGTAGTTAAGAGAAAAACCAGCAAAAAGAGGAAGATGTGAAGGTCATGATAGAAGAAGATATGGAGAATGATCTAGATCAGAAAAAGGACCAAGGATACCAGAGCTACATTGAGATGTGGTTTCAGACGGTCACTAAGTTGCAGCGGTACTCTCTTCCTCAGCTATGTCTGATCCCTTCAAAGTCAGATCATTGGGTCTCTGAAATCCGGATAGCTGTCAAAGCATGCATTTCAAGCCTTCGCATCATTTTGTCTCTAATCTTGATGTGCACATGGCTCCATTGGAAGTATTCTTATACTTGAAAATGATTTTGTTTTTCAAGTAGGGTAGGGTAGAAAAAAAAAGGAAAAAAGAGAAAAAAAAGATAAAAAATGAAAATAAGAGGAAAATAAAAATCTAAGTTAAAAACCTCCTCAGAGGCGCCTTAGATTGGTTCATTGATTGAAAACCTCCATGAGGCGGTCAATGGGTTGGGAAAAAAGAGAAAAGAGAATAAGATCTCTAGGTGAAAACCTCCCTTGGAGGCGCCCAGGGCAGGCAATTAGGGTGAAAACCTCCATGAGGCGCCCTAGTTGTTTTCAAAAAAAGATAAAAAGGAAAAATAAACCTAATTTCCATTGAATAATTTCAGGTTGCAGCAAGGACATTGCAGGTTAGAAGGATCGCTCAAAACAAAGATAGAGGAAGTTCTATGCCTTCTACAAGAAGGTTTGTGTCTTCTACAGGAAGCCTACAAGCAAGCCAAAATTGATCTCTGAAGAGGACCAGAAGGCTATGAATATGTCCATGAGGCCTGCAAGCATCCATGTTTCCATCCCTCACCCTTCTCCATCATTTTTTCCATCTCATTGTGCTTCTTTCCTCAAAACTGCGTGTTCTACAGGAAGTTCCTGTAGAAATTACAGGATTTCTACAGGAAGCTAGAAATGGATTTCAAAAAGGTAGTTTGGCGAACATGATAGCTTCCTCAAGGGTTTAGAAGTCCTCCTGTAATCTTCAAACTCCTCCTCCATCATCTCCATGCCTGCATCACAGCCCAAGCTCATTTTTTTTACCATGCAAAAACTTGCAGAATGTTTTAAAGAAAAAAATACATAAAACAGAATTTGTTTTTTCCATAGCTTGAAAACCATGCATCCATTTGCAAAACTGTTACAGGGGGAGTTGTATAGGGATGATGGCAACATGCCCGAGCAATTTCAGCCAATTCCGGTGCACGGTTTCCAAGAAATCAGCCTCCATCACCTTCAACCATTTTTGCATTTTCTCCATATCCATGCATCCGTTTCAAAACATGTTTCATGGGGAGATGCACATGGGTGATAGTAGCCTACCCAAGCAGTTTTAGCCAATTCTGATGCACGGTTTCCGAGAAACTGATCTCTGTAATCTTGAGCCATTTTCTATTTTTCTCGAAATACGTGCATCCATTGATCGTAATTTTTCTATGGGAGGTGCATAATGATGATAGGAACATGCTCAGAAAATTTTAGATCGATCTGGTCTATCGTTCGGGAGCAATGGAGAAAACAATTTCTGCCTTGTAAAAATTCAACATCAGCAGCTTGAGGGTGCAGATTTGAACGTGGAAACAAATTCCTGCAGCTTAGATCCAGCCAGAGGATACCTGCACAACAAAAAATAGCCGTGAATCAGCCACCAAGCCATCATGAAACCACAGAAACAAATACATGCAACAGCAAAAAGGACCCAGCAGCACATCGACTTACAGGTATGCATCTAAGCCAGTTCCTCTATTTGCATCAATATGATTCGAAAATGCTTAAACAAATGAAATGGTGGGATTAAGCCAAGAATATAGCAAAGTTAACCCGACAGTGCCTTCTCTAGTGCTCAGCCGGAAATCATGCAGTATACGTGGACAGTTGACTCACGTGAAAATTAAAAAACAGGGAGTGTTGGCCGTTTGAACTCCAGTGCAACTGATCCAGAAGAGAACATGCAGTTCATGATAGCTCTGTAGTCTACATGTGACCACGTACCCCTGGCCACTTCACTCCCTCACCACAAATCACGCCGTAATTAAAAAAATGCTCGGCTGACTCTCACCACCCGCTGATTCATTTGCACCTGCAACGTTCTTAGCTGAAGTACGCGTCCTCTGCTCCCACAATTTGTTAAACTGTCGTCCTCCACCAAACTTTTCAGCTTGTTTCAAAATTCCCCTGTGTCCCAAGCTCGTTAAGAAGCACCGTGACATCCTACAAAAGCTGGCAACGTGTTCTACAGGAAGAGGCTCTACAGGAAATACAACATAGCCTTCCGAAGAAGAGAAAATGGATTTTTCTTCGAAAAATTTGGAGTCCCGAAAGAGGTAGGCTCGAAAAACACTCTTCCATGCATGGTGTGTTCGAAAGGTGATGAATTGAACTATATTGAATAAGGAAGTCAGAGACAAGTCTACCTGTGAGTCGAAAATAGTGGTCTGCCTATGTGTTTCTTGGAATTACTCAGTCGGTTCTGTGTCAAAACTCTCCTCCATGGTCCCTGATAAAAAAATTTCTCCTGAAAAAAGATGAAGCACCGTGAGGGCTAACCTGCGTATGAAGTATATGAATTTTCATAATTGTATGTATGCTAAGGATGAAAATTGAGCTCTGTGCCCTGTCTGTGAAAACCTGACTCTTCCTTTTACATACAGACAACCGAGTTTTGGCAGCAAAAGTTTTAGAACCAGGGAATTGGTGCAAGTCAAAATATAACCACCTGAGAGATCTTGTCCTGAGGTTCAAAGGAGGAAACCATAAAACAGTAGTCCCCCTCTGCTCAGAGCCTAAAACAGAGCACTCTCACCATGCCAGGGGGATCTATCAGGAAGGAACCCTCGGATTCCAGGAAATTGCGTGAACATCCTGAGGTGGTGAACCTCTTCACCCGTGCCAATTGGATGACCTTTTGTGACAAAATTCAGGGTCATGACGATGAGAGAATGGAGGGATTCTTACTGTCCCTGCAACCTAAATCAAAGACACAGGTAGAGTAGAGAGGACTGAAAAAGTCCAAACAAGTGAGGACACAACCAAGGCAACCACACCAAAAGTAAAAGGGAAGACACCCCCAGCCAAGCAAACCGAAACAGTGAAGACAATTTCTACAGGAAGCCAAAAAACAATCAACACAGGACTTTCTACAGGAAGCATGGAGACAGGGCAACAAAAGGAAAAATCGCCTGAGATTTTAGCCAGGGAGGCATCAGCTGTGTTGGCCACCCTAAGCACATCTCCAAAGCAAAAAGGGAAGTGAAAGAGGGAGCCTTCCATGTATTTTAAGGCAAGAAGGAGCATGCAAATAAAAACTGGCAGACCCCAGCCACCATCAAAAGAGCCAATCATGATTTTAGACACCCTAGCTACTCAAAAGGAGAGGTCTCCCTCAAAGGCATCCATCACCTATGAACGGGGAAGCTCGAAGACATCCACCTGGAGAGAAAGAATGAAAATGTTGGACACAAAGGCCTCTCTACAGGATGCTGAGACAGTTCTACAGGAAGCTGAGAATTCTTTACAGGAAACTCGGGCTAAGTTAAAAGAGACCGAGAAATTGGATGAAAATGTGGCCAAACAATCACAGGAAGAAGAAAAGACAAGGGAACATCTGATGAACAGCAATGAGAGGACAAGCTGCCGGCTGAGGTTGAAGCTTTAACAAAACTGCTACAGGAAAAGGAGCACAGGCAGTGGGAAGAAGTAGAGAGAAAAGCATGGTTTCATGATTGAGAAAAGGACATCACTTCAGAAGCTTGGCATGACAGGGAGGCCACCAGGGCCATCAAAGATGAAGAGATAGATTAGTTGCTCAGAGGATGAGCAACACTTTCAGTAGGGGGGTGATGATGAGCCCCAAAAATGGATAATTACATGGGCTCATTCAGCCTCCTAATTCAAATTAATCCACCATTCTCATTATTTTATTGCATGTTTTCGATTATATTTATGCTAATAGAGTGAATTGGGTTAGTCATTATGCCAACAAGTCTAATGTGTGCTTTATGCAGTCTTTTTGGTCAATTTGGAGACAAAATCAAAGACTTAAATGAGCATTTGGCAGCCAAATTTGTGGAGAGGATTTTTAGGAAGGTGTCCCCTTCATTTATGGGCCCTTACCTCGAATTCTCCACCATCATCTCGGAGTTCAAGGGCCACCAAATCAATTACCACAAGGGCAGTTGAGGAAGGGCTAGTAAAGGTGTTGTTAACTACAAGTTTTGGCAGTCGAGTTTCTAAAGTTTAGGAGGGCTGTTGGGGTCCTCAATTTGTATAAATAAGAAGGCTTAGGGCCTCATTTCAGTTAGTCACTTTGTAGGTAGAAGTTAGCTAGTTTGTAGTTCGATTTTAGTCATTTTTTAGGCAGTAGATTAGCTCTGCATTTCAGGACACTTTCAAGCTTTCCCTTGTGGACGGTTTTTGATGTAACTATTATTTCTTGAGTAATAAAGATGAATCTAGATTTGCAACAGCTCTAATCTTCCTTAGGAGGCTATATCTCTTGGTGTTGGGCCCAACTCAAGTGCCCAATACTTCCTTTGTTTACTTTTATGTGTTATTTCTGCATTCTTAGAATAAAATCTGTTATTTATATTTAAATCTTGTTTTGTTATTTAGGTTGCTTTTGATGATTAAGAAAGGATTTTCATGTTCAGATTGATTTGATAGGTTAATAAAAGGGAAGATCTTCAAAAAAATGCCATCAAGCACCTCTGATCTCACCTCTCCCTCAATGGGATCATGAGCTGGGACAAAGGTGACCTTGCTGCCAACAAAAACACTGTCTTTGCTTCACCATGCAATCATTAGTGTTCGATTATTATTTGCAGAAGTTGGTTACATGTTCAGATTCTTGATTGCTTCGTTGCATGAGTTATTTTACATGGTTTCGTTGCAAATAAACTTCTGCTCATTCTCTTTACTGTTATCTAGGTCAGAATAGGCTAATGTAACTAGGTCTTTGATGTTCCAAGTCCTAGTTTGTTCCGTTTGAAAAACAACTTGCAGAGCACCTATAATACTTCTCCATCTGCCCATACTCCATCAATCCCACCTGCTCCATCCTCTACTTTGGATTCTTGCCTCACGTTTTCCATTTGCTCACTTTGCCCTAATTCCCATATTTTTGTGCAACATTGCTCCACTCCTCCTTGAACAAATCCAACCATCCTCGCCATTCCTTAGCTCCATCCACCAAGTCTTGGACCTCCTCACACCCTTTTCTAACCTCCATACCCATTTCTTCACCTTTCTTCCTTCATCAACCCTCCAAAACCCCCTTTCTGAACATCCTGTAGAAAATTACAGACATCCTGTAGAAATTACAGAACATCCTATAGAACCCCTGCAGACTTCCTGTAGAAGCTCACAAGAGTGGTTTCTTGATAGCCAAACTTTGTGAAACTCTCTGGAAGGGTGATAGGGACCCCTTAGGCCCTCTTCGAACCTTCCCAACCTTCTGCAAGCATTTCCTCTCACCAATCCACCTCTGCAAAGTCAAAAACCAGTTAAAAGCACATGCATGATAATTCCGACAACTTATTCAAAAATACAAAAAGATGTTTTTTTTCAGATGTTACTGTAGAAGTAGCTTAGACACATTCATCTTACCTTCCTAGAAGTCAATGGCATCTCTTTCAGTAGCTTGCATCCTCTTTCTTGCATCAGTAGGGCTAGCTGGTAAAATTAGGGTTTGCTAGGGTTTATGTTTCCTTTCAGCTTTCCAGTTTCTTTCTGCAAGTAGATTAGCCTTCTTTGAGTTAGCTTTCATCCATCAGTTAAAAAGCTTCTTCTCAGAGCTCATAAAAGTTGGCTTAATCTCCTAGCGGACTTGTGCCAGCTGACCAAGTGACAGTTGTGGCAAGAGCTAGTACTTGTGCATACAACACCGTCGCTTCCAAGTTTGTTACGAACTACCGGGTTGATAAAATTAAAGAAGGGAGTCTCAAGAATTGCAGCATTATTGCTGCAATACTGGAGCCCACCAGATCGCACTTCATGGTGAGACCTTCATGAGTTATTCCTCATCCCCTTGCACAGGTGAAATCAAGGGTTTTTTTTTTGTCCCTTATTTCCTTCATTCCTGTAAGTTTTTCCACTTCATGTAGCCCCAAACATCAAGGTAACTACATAACCCTATTTTCGCACAATAGCCTTTTAATCCAAGTATTCAAAGACTTTACGTACTTACCTCGTGGTCCTTTGAGAAAGCGTCTCTCTACCTCGCTATAGCTAATTGAGGTGTCAACCGCGAACTCAGTAATGAATCCTCCTATAATTTGATCGAGCCAATGATCAATGGTGTGCACGATCTTATCCTTCCATGCTTCCAACTTGCGCACTAACTCTAGGGTCCACATAATAGGATTGTTGAGTTTCCACCTTCCTTGGCTATCTACTAGCTTCACGATCCACTCGTACCGTTTAGTAGGGAAATATGTGAAGAAGGTTTCATGGATCTCTATGTACAGGTAGTAGTCTAACCACTCTTCTTTTGTCAGTCACAAGTTCCTATTCTACTGCACCCAAACTCGTGAATTCTTCTGTCCAACCAGCCTTCAATTTCCTTGTTAGTTGGATTCCAATGATACGAGATCAGACATCTCTATGTAGATTCTGATCCTGGCAATGGAACCATTTGTTGGCTTGATGGGGCTTGACCCAGGTTTGGAGTTATTTAGCCAAACAAATCTCTACACTACTGGCCCTCTCAGCATTAGCCCACAGAGTGTAGACTGAAGTCTCACCTAAAGTAGTATGGGGGGATGCTCGAACCAAGTTTTCGCACCCTTGAGATGTCTGAGGGGTCGATTTAGTTAAACTATGCCTACCTTTGTGCAGGTTACTTCATGCACTATTTTGACCTGCGAGACCTTCATGATCTGTTATAATCGCCTTCGCGTAGCCCTAACCAGGGGATGAGATGATTTCGTGTTGCTATGGCAATGATCTGTGTTATTTCTCCAAATTACACTATGTATCTTACTTATCTTCTTACAGATGTTAGTTAACTTCGCGTAAATAGATAATTTATCTCACATTCACTTAATCAACACAATCATATATGTTCACGCATCATATAAACAGTAGAAATGCAACTCATACCTAAGAAAATAGGAAATAAATACACAAAATTGATATGAAACTCCTCTTTATTAATGCTTCAACATTTAAAGACTTGATTCACCCTACTCACACAGCTATAGGAGTCTGCGCACATAGCTATGGACTACTAGGCCTCTGTGCACTCAGTTGCAGAGCCTTCTCCTACTCTACGACCCAAAGACTCGACTTTACTGTTATGAAACCAGCTCAAGAAAAGATAGAAAAGATAGATCAACGCCTTAGAATTCAGCCTCTTCGAGGGGGAAACCTCCTTTAGATTACATAAATGAACAATTCTTGAATGATACAAATGACAAAACCTCCTTTCTATATATAGGAGTCTAGGGAGTCACAATATAATCTAGCCGACCTAACAATAATAATATAAAGCCACAAAAATAACAATAGAGGGATTCTATGGGGCACGAAAATAACAATATGGGGGTAATAGGGGCACAACAATATAAATAAGGGGTATAACTACAATAGTAATGGGGTAATCACTAGTATTATAGGGACCCAACATGCCCCTCTCCTTCAAAAAAGTGTTGTCCTCAACGCTTGAGTAGTTCTGTATACTTCTACATAAAATTCTCATCCTCCCATGTGGAATCTTCAGCGGATAAGTTCTTCCACTTGATAAGATACTCTGAAATTGATCGATTTCGTAGCTGTCGAGTTCTTGTTTCTGTGACTGCTTCCGGTTCCAATATAATTTTTCCTTCCTCGTCAAGTTCTGGCAATATTGTTTGAATTGGGAGCTTGTCACCTATAACCTTCTTTAAACATGAAACATGGAAAACTGGGTGCAATCGAGAAGCTGCAGGAAGCTCCAATTTGTATGCCATAGTACCAATCTTTTGCAACACCTTGTACGGACCATAATACTTTGGTGATAATTTATTATCCTTCTTAGCTTGCTTTAGGGACATTTGCTTATATGGTTGTAGCCGTAGGAATACCCAATCACCTACATCAAAACTTCTTTCACTGCGATGTTGATCTGCCTGTTGTTTCATTCTATTTTGTGCCAACACGAGGTTATCCTTTAAGAGTTGGAGGACTTGTTGTTGATGTTCGATGTGATGTTCCACTGCCTGAACCTTAGAATTTTCTCTTAAATATGATGTGATGGATGGTGGTTGATACCCATAAAGTGCCATAAATGGGGTCATTTTTGTTGCTGTATGGAAGGAAGTGTTATACCACCATTCAGCTAGAGGCAACCATTTGACCCATTGTGTCTGTTTATCAGATACAAAGCAACGAAGATATCCTTCCAAACATTTGTTTACTATCTCAGTTTGCCCATCAGATTGAGGATGATAAGATGAGCTATGAGCTAACTGAGTACCAAGACAAGAAAATAATTCTGTCCAAAAATTTCCAGTGAAAATGGGATCTCTGTCACTTACAATAATCTTTGGGTTTCCATGTAGCTTTTGAACTGTTTCCATAAATGCAGTAGAAACTGTACTGGCTTTAAATGGATGTGATAATGCACAAAAGTGTGCATACTTGGTAAGTCTGTCAACTACCACCATGATGACACTCTTTCCCTCAGACTTGGGTAAACCTGTGATAAAATCCATTGAAACCTCCTCCCAACGTTGGCTTGGAATGGATAAAGGTTGTAATAGACCCGGTGTCTTAATTGTTTCAACTTTATTTTGCTGGCAAACCAAACATTCTGCCACAAACTTTTGAATATCTGATTTAAGGCCATCCCAAAAAAATTCCTTCTTAACCCTGTGGTAAGTTTTTAAAAATCCTGAGTGCCCTCCTAAGGGAGAAGTGTGCAATTCCATAAGAATCTTTTGTTTTAGCTGGGAATTCTTACAGAGGTATAAGCGATCTTTGTACCATAACGAATCATTTTTCCAGCTAAATGTATCAGAAGTACTGGAATCTTGTTGTAGCTTTCGAATAAGTGCCCACACTTCTTCGTCATTCTTCCATTCCTCCCTTGCTTCGTTTATCCAATCTGGTTGGATAATAGAAATGGCACACAACAATGCTTCCACATCCTCATCCTTTCTTGAGAGTGCATCTGCCACCACATTTTGCTTCCCTTTTTTGTAGATGATTTCAAAGTCATAACCCAACATCTTTGTGACCCACTTTTGTTGCTCTTCAGAGGATAATCTTTGTTCTAAAAAGTATTTAAGGCTATCATGATCCATTTTTACCTTGAAGTGTCTTCCCATTAGGTAGGGTCGCCATTTCTTAAGTGCATGGAGTATTGCCAACATTTCCTTCTCATAAATAGCTTTGCTTAAAAACTTTCCCTTGATTGGACGACTTTCAAAAGCAATGGGTCTTTCATCTTGCATTAGAACAACACCAATTCCATTTCCTGAAGCATCACATTCCACAATAAAGGTTTTTGTGAAGTCCGGTGTAGCTAAGACCGGTGCTTGGCACATTGCCTCTTTAAGATGTTCAAAGGCCTTTGTTGCTTCCGAAGTCCATGAAAATGAATCTTTCTTCAATAATGTTGTTAGAGGTGCTGCTATTCTCCCATAATTCTTAACAAACTTGCGATAATACCCTGTCAACCCAAGAAATCCTCGCAGATGCTTTATGGATGTGGGGATTTTCCATTCCTTAATGGCTTTAATTTTGCTAGGGTCTACCTTAACTCCTTCATGAGATACAATATGACCCAAATATTCCACCTCCTGGACTCCAAAGAAACATTTGGATCTTTTTGCATATAATTGTTTCTCCTCCAATAGTTGTAGCACCCTGTCAACATGTTCAACATGATCCTTCCAAGACTTGCTGTAGATTAGTATATCATCAAAAAATACTAACACAAATTTTCTAAGGAATGGTTTGAAAATTGAATTCATCAAACCTTGAAATGTTGAAGGTGCATTGGTAAGGCCAAAAGGCATGACCAAAAATTCATAATGACCCTCATGAGTTCTAAATGTTGTTTTCGGAATGTCTTCAATCTTCATTCTGATTTGATGATATCCCGAACGAAGATCCAACTTGGTGAAGTAAATTGATCCATGCAATTCATCCAGTAATTCATCAATAACAGGAATGGGGAACTTATCTTTAATAGTGAGCTTGTTGAGCTCCCTATAATCCGGACACATGCGCCATGATCCATCCTTCTTGTGCACCAATACTACTGGAGCTAAGAAAGAACTTTGACTCGGTTGAATTATACCAGCCTCTAGCATTTCTGCAACCATACGTTCAATTTCACTTTTTTGGACATAGGGATATCTGTACGGCCTGATGTTTGGAGGAACACTTCCTGGAATCAGATGAATAGCATGATCATGATCACGCATAGGTGGGAGACCCTTGGGAGTCTCAAATACCTTGGAATGATTGTCCAGGACTTTTTGGAGATCTGGAGAAATAGATGATTCCAATGTGGAAACATCTAGCGAACATAATTGTGCAATTACACCTCTTTGCTCCTTTTTTAGAAGCTTTGTCATACCATTAGAGCTGATTATCTTTCCTGGTTTCCCTGCAATACCCCTTAATTCAACTTCCTTTCCTTCCATAGAAAATTTGATGAAAAGTTCTTGAAAATTAAAAGCTATTGTACCCAAGGATTGTAGCCATTGGACTCCTAGTACAACATCAGCACCTCCCATTGGAATGGAAAGCATTGGGCTAGTCAATACATATTCTCCCATGGATAGCTTGATATTATGGCACTTTCCAGAGAAATTTATTGTTCCTCCATTTGCAATCATCACTTGACACTCTGGTGCTGGATATAGGAAGCAATTCAATTCTTTTGCTACCCTACAATGAATAAAATTGTGGGTGCTTCCTGAATCAATCAACACTATTACCTTTTTCTTCTTGATTTGTCCTTCTATCTTGATGGTTTGAGGAGTGGTAATTCCCGCCAATGCATTACAAGATATGGTCGGATTTATTTGTTCTTCATCTAGGCTTTGTTCCTTAAGTATATCTTCTTCTTTTGACCTTTCTTGCTCCTTTTCTTCTTCCTCTTCACAATCTATGTAGAATAATTTCTTCTCAGCACACTTATGACCTTTAGTGTATTTGCTATCACAACTGTAACAAAGCCCTTTTGCTCTTTTTTCTTCCAATTGTTGTGGTGTCAACCTTATAGGTTGTGGAAGACTAGGGGCAACAACACTTCCGTCTTTATAGTTGTGAGTGGTATGCTTCCTGGTTGCCATAATTTTGCTTTCCATTTTTCTTGCTAACCTGAATGCCTTCTCTAATGAATCAGGTTCCCAAAGGCGAACATCATGTTGGATATTATCCTTTAAAGACCCTATGAACACATCAATCCTATGCTCCTCTGGAATATCTTTTACCCTTATGTTCAATTTTTGGAACTCCTCAATGTGCTCCATTACTGAACCCTTTTGTTTGAGACTTATCAATTGGCTAAAAAAAGTGTTGCTTTTTGTATCTTCATAATGTGCTATCAATTCTTCCGTAAAAATTGCCCAAGTGATAAATTGTTTACGAGAGCAAAGCCATTGATACCATACAAACTGATTTGGTTCCAAATATACAGTTGCCATACGTACCTTTTGTGTGTTTTTCACATTATTGAGATCGAAGAATTGCTCCATCTGTAATATCCATGTGGCGGGATCCTTGCCATCAAACTTCCTCATATCGATTTTTGGAATATGGTGATTCTTCGATCCAACATTAGCGTCTATGGAATCATGATTAACATTTCTTTTGTTCTCATCATGAGTTTCCTTTACTACCTTTTCACCATTAGTGACCCTTTCTTGTAGCAACTTCTTCAATTCTTCCATGTCTGTCTTCATATCTATCTTCAAATCTGCCATGTCTCTCTTCAAATCTGTCTTCGAATCATCCATCTTAGCTTCCATGCCCTTTATCTTAGATTCCACGCCATTTATCTTAGATTCCACGCCACTTATCTTAGCTTCTGTTAGCTTTTGTGAGCGTGACATTTGTTGCACTTGTTCTTGTAATTTTGATATATCATGTAGCATTTCTTCCTCTTCTTCATGGGTCATGCTAGAGCTTTCAGGTTCCTTACTAGGTGTTTGCATTTTCTTTCCTTGGGGCATCAGTTACCGATAATAATGCTTTACTATGCCCTTTGAATTCCGTTAAACCAAGCTTACACAAAAATTTAAAAAAAAACTACACACATTTTTTCACTTTATAGAAGCCTGATATTGAATCTGATGTATCTCTGTAATTTCAGATCATCCAATTCTGAAATTGCTATCTGTAGTAGCCTTCTGCGTCCTCTTTCCAATGCCACAAGTCTGAGCCAAATTGGATTCTCCAAGGAAGAGTTATGTGAAATCTCCCACAGTGACTTGTTTTTAGATTGGTTCAGTAGAGTGAACTTGTATGACGTTCCACGAGTCACTATTTCAGCCTTTGAATCTGAAACACACACACAAGAAACTAAAGTTCGTCCTCTTTCTGTACCTTCTTACGAAATTTCAATCTGATCCCCAGAGAGAAAGTTATGACGATTTTCCCTAGGTCACCTGTTTTGATTGTAATTCAGGAGTCTGCAAAAAGACTAACTTCTTCAAATCATATCTCCGCAAATGTCGTGCTAAAATCTTTGAAATTCGGACCCAAGGTTCAACGTGATTTCTTCTCAAATGGGTTTTTTTTTCGACTTCTGAAACGTCACAGAAAAAAAGTTATAGTGAAAATTCCATGATGACCTGTTTGGAGCTGCGAAACACTAGAATCCAAAGCTCTGATACCAAATGTTATGAAACCAGCTCAAGAAAAGATAGAAAAGATAGATCAACGCCTTAGAATTCATCCTCTTCGAGGGGGCAACCTCCTTTACATTACATAAATGAACAATTCTTGAATGATACAAATGACAAAACCTCCTTTCTATATATAGGAGTCTAGGGAGTCACAATATAATCCAGCTGACCTAACAATAATAATATAAAGCCACAAAAATAACAATAGAGGGATTCTATGGGGCACAGAAATAACAATATGGGGGTAATAGGGGCACAACAATATAAATAAGGGGTATAACTACAATAGTAATGGGGTAATCACTAGTATTATAGGGACCCAACATTTACCCTTAGATCTTCCGCTATGCTTCTATTCCATGATCATTCAATTGATTGCTTCTTTTACAACTTAGAGCCTCACTCTACTTATACAATCCCATGGTCCGCGGACCTTGGGTAGATCTCTATAGCCGACATTACATTACAAAATTAAGGGCGGACAACGCTATGACTCATTTACAAGCTATGCGCTCCATGCCCACAAAATACGGAGTCTTTACATCAAAGATACAATTTATGACCAAAATCCGGGCTCTAAGCCCCAAAACTTTCCTTGGGGGATCTTGCGCCCAACACTTGCATGAAATTTTTCATCCTTTTGAGCATCCAAATTTGCATCCTAGGTTGAACCATGTGTTATGTCCACTTTTGTATCCCATTTTGTGTCTAATGTTACGTTCAATTTTGAGCCATTTTTTCCATCCACTTTTATATTTGTTTTTGCATCAAGTTTTGCATCATTTTTTGCATCTCATTTTGCATCCAATGTTGCATCTCAATTTTCATCCAAAATTGAGGCATTTCTAAGCTCATTTTTGCACCATTTTTTCTAATTTTGTTTCCAATTTTGCACCATTTTTTATGTCCAATTTTACATCCTTTTTGGTGTCTAATTTTTCATCCTTTTGGTATCAAAATTTTCATCCTTTTTTATGCCACATTTTGTGTCCACATTTGAGTTTGAATTTTCTTCTAATTATGCAGCATTTTTGGCATCTGATATGGAATCCTTGGTTTCACCCTTTTTTAGTCCCATTTTGAATCTGTTTTTTTATCTTTTCTTAAATCCTTTTTTGCGCCCAATTTTGCATCCTAATTTTACACCATTCTTTGCTTCCTCATTTTGGTGTCCATTTTTTTGTCCTTGTTTGTGCCCAATTTGGTATCCTTTTGTATGCCCTATTTTCTCTTCTTCTTTGTGTCTAGTGTTTCACCGTTTTTTAATTCTACTTTAAAACCATTTTTGTATCATTGTTTGCATCTTGTTTTGATGGCTAGCTTAACATCCAATTCTACTCCCAATTTTGCATCAATGGTTACATCCAATTTTGGCTTCTTGTTTAGAGTTGTACTTTTATTTCCATTTAGGACCCCCTTTATGGGTTCATTTTACTAATTTCCATTACATAGTGAAATATAATACAATTTATAAATATCATTTAAAAATATATCACAATTAAAATAGATAACTTAATGTTTGTAAACAAATTTAAGGGTAATTGACAACATTCATAAAATAAATTAGCAATATCATCATATATAGCAATTCCCCTTCAAAAAATCATTGAAAATTTTCAATATACATATATGAATACTAAATCAACACCTATCACATATATCATTATTCCAATGTAAATTCACAACTTTACATCCAAAAATAGTAATATCATCATACATAATGATTCTCCATAAAAGAACATTGACAATTTTTAACAAATATATAAAGTAACAAGATAATACTAATAATATTCTCATCATCTTTAATCAAATCAACTAAGATTCAAATGTGTGATTATTAGATCAAAATATTTCATGAATATCATTATTCTAATGTAAATTCACCAAATCCATCCAAAGATAGTAATATCATCATACATAATAGTTCTCCATCAAAATAATGTTGATAAATTTCAATATATATACATAAAATAAAAAGATAATAATGATAATATCATCATAATATTTAATCAAATCAACTAAAAGTCTATATGATTACCAAATCAAAATGTTTCATAGATATCATTATTCTAAGGTAAATTCACAACATCCATAAAAAATAGGAATCTCATCATGCACAATAATTCTTCATAAAAAAATGTAAGCAATTTTCAACATATTCATAAGGTAACAAGATAGTACTGATAATATCATCATCATTATTCGAATCAACTAGAATTCAAATGTATCATTACCATATTAAGACATCCCAACTAAATATAAAAAATAATGCATGACTATCTAGCACCACGAAAATCATAATCAAGATCATCCTCATGATCATTTCCATGATCATCATCCTGATGATCCTGATAATCTCATCCACATCATCATCACCAAATGCATTTCCATCCTCATCATCATCGTCTCTGATATCTGATGTAAGCTCAACAGAGTCCGTATCATCATCTTCGTAGTTATTACATGTAACATTCTAGAAAAAAAATCAATATTACATGTTAGTACTAATTCCATAGCACAATGCATATTTTTTTTACAATGCTAACCATTAAATGATGCAGGACATAATAACATTTAATAACACTAAAAAATAAAGTGAAAATATGGTTTAAGATATATAGGAGATCCAACTAAAATTACACTTGTAATTCACATTAAGTAGTAGAAGAATTTTTTAATGCATATGAAGTAGGTACCCATTTGTTCTTCATATTCTATTGTGAATGTTTCTTATGATGTCCATGCACGATTGGTAAATTAAGAGTTACTAGAAGCTTTAGTTAAAATTACAATTTTAATTCGCATACATATGAATGTCACATGAAATATTGAGTTGTTTTTAATGCATGCACTTTCTCTGTAATGTTCCTTGAAGAACAAATGCTCACAAATAATTACTTCATTTTATCCATTTTCACACTAAAAATATTATACCTAGTGACGACAATGATTCCATTCAATTTTTTTTGAGCTCTGTAAATTATAATGTAAAAGAGAAATAAAATATTGGTTTCAATTTAGCTCTAAATCCAAATGATTTTGAACTTCCTAAACCATAAAGTTTTTAAAAATAGTTTGATATTATTTTGAGTTTAGCACTAAATACAATGTATGTAGGGATGTAAGTTGTAGGGGGCTTTCTAGTTCTTTTCCTTTCATACCATGGCTGTAATTTTAATTTCATCACCCAAATCGGATCCCAAATCCTATTTAGTGGTTGCAGTTGTCTTTTGTTTCCCTTTGTTGTTGAATTTCTTAGGCCTCATCTCTGGATGAAGCTTCCAACAATTTTATTCATTTTGACCCTCTTTGGAACAATGTTTTCATGTTATTTTCTCTCCTTTCTTAATGCTTTCATTTTTCTTTCCCTTACATTTGAAACCCTTTCCTTTCTCTCCACCCTTAAATGACTTCTTTTACCCTCTCCTGGAATATTTTTCCCTCTTGCCTCAAGATGAGTTGCTTGCACACAAACCTCATCTAAACTATTGGGATTAAACATAAGGATAATATGCCTTAGGTAATTGTGTAAACCCCCTATATACTTCAACAACGTGTCTGGTGATTGCAAATCTACACCTAAAATTAGAGACCTTCTTCTAAATTCTTGGGCATAATCTTGCACATTTTGACCTTTAAGCTGTCTAAAGTTCTACCAATTCATGATGGCTTTCTGCATATATGCTAGAGGGTAAAACTATCTTTTAACTACAACAATGAAATCAGACCAAGATATTGATATCTTACCATGTTTTTTATCTCTTCTTTGTCTTGGCTTTCCACCATAGTAGTACTACACCCTCCAGTCTCAAGGAAGCTAGTTGTATCTTTGTTTCATCATATTGAAAGTTTTCAATCCTGAAGTAGACCTTAAGTTGATGAACTGAGTTGTCAATATTTTCTGCATTCACTTCACCATTATACATAGGTAGTTAAAATTTAATATCAAGTTTTAACAAGGTTGTTTTACCAATTCCTTTTGAGGTATGTGGATGAGTATGAGTAAGGGTTGTAGTAGTGGAAGAGGATGAAGATGAAGGTGAAGATGGTGGTGAGGATGATGGTGGAGAAGATTGTGGTTTATCACCATTTCCATTACCTCCTCCTCCTAAATAACCTTCTCCTTTTGGAGGCTTGGAGCTTTCACCCTGCAGTCTTATATTCCTCTCTTCATAGAGGACTTTCACCATCTCTGTCATGTCAAAGAATGCCTTCCTAAAAGCCTCCTCATCCTCTGACATATTTGTAGGCTCTCCTTCATGTGACATGCTTGCTGAATCTTCAACTACATTTTGAGGTAGAATTGGTGGTGGAGATTGTGGTAATCTTGCTCTCCTTATCCCTGTCCCAACTTGAGGACCTGCAACCACAAGCTTTCCTTCTCCTCTCTTGAGCTTCAACCTTGTAAGCATGACATTCATTGGCAAACAGTTAAATCCTCCTTGCACAAATAAAACCAATAGCTCTAATACCAAACTTGATATGAATGGGAAAGTTAGTGTTTTCTGTGCTAAATTCCAATTCAAACTATAAACAAAGTGCTTGAGGATTATGAGGTAAATTACAAGTTTATCATGATTTTTTGTGCCTTTATATGTATTTCATGAGCTTAAAACATGAATTAAAAACACTGAACAACAACATAAAAACAGACAAAACATCACCATAATAGTAATACACTTAGCAATTGATGAAGAATTTCACCCCTCTTGGACTACGTCTCCTTGGTACAGCTTCCAATGGCTTGGCCCTATATCATTGTGCTAAAAATAGTGATTACATACATTTACAATGCTCTAATGGCTTTGAAACATGTTCCAATGGCTTTTGAAGACCCAAAATTCTTGTCTAGCCTCTTCCTGCTCCCAAAATGGACAAAAACTGCATAAGTTATGCTTTTCCCATGTTTTGGCACTAATCGCACCACAAATTCCCCAAAACCTAACAACTAACTCACAATTTTGCCTCCAATTCCACTAACCGAGCACCAAATTTGCAGGAATCTGGCCAAAATTGTCGAACCACTAATTTAGCCACTAAGGCCTTAATGTTGAAACTGTGGTCACATGGGGGGCCATGTGCCTAGGGCTCGCCCCCCTCCTAACCACGTGACAAAAGGTTAAACAAGACGTGTTCAAAATGAAAGTTTGGGGATCACCGGTTTGGAGACCGTCGGGTGGAGGCTTGGAAATTAGCCCCACCTACGGCGTTCACATGCAAGTGTTTAGGGACAACGAGGCAGAGGCCTGGAAATAAGCCCCACCCACGGCCCCATAACTCCATAAACAAAACCTTTATGCTATGTTTTAAGAAGAACCAATCATAGCACGGTGGTAGATTGTATTTTTTGTTGGGTGGAGGTCTGGTGTTCGACCACCGCTTGGTCTGCTCGACCCCTTAACAAATTTTTGGTGGCCCGGGGTTGCCACGTGGCACCGTCTGGTTGGGCAACGTGGCAGCCTCTAGTTGGCCACCAACCCACCAACCAAAAACTAACACATCAGCTCCAACGAACCAAACAACATCCTGACACTTGGCGCCACCTGATTGGCCAAAAGACCCCAGTCATATGCATAGTTAGCCTACCATGTAGGCATGCCCAGTTAGTGCCATGTTAACAGTACAAACTAGTAATTGGGCTTACTGCATATTTTTTTATTAAATGTGGTTGTTTGGAAAAGCGAACATAACATGTTTCTGGGAGAATATGGAGTCCATTTCATAGGAAACAAGTTGCGTCAGAATCAAGAATACGATATCTACACAGTTGTTCTAATTTCACTTCAATCCAACAACATTGAATTTTGAGAAAAAATTTCAGCACCTGATCATGAATGCAAAAGTGGACGTAAACATGGGTGCAACAATGGATGAAAAAATTTATGCAACAAAATTCGATGCAAAAGTAGATGCAAAATGAGACACAAAACCTAATGCAAATCATAACGCAAAACTTGATACAAAAAGGGATACAAAAATAGATGTAAAATTCGATGAAAACCTAGTTGTATATGAGGATGTAATCATGGATGCAAAATTAAAAGCAAAAATGGGTGCAAAGGGAGGTGCCAAACTAGGTGCAAATTATATGAGAGAATTGGATGCAATAGTGGACACAATAATAGATGCAAAAGAGGATGTAAATACAGATGCAAAACAAGATGCAAAAGTGGATGCAACAAAAGAAAATGCAGAAGTAGATGGAAAACTAGACACAAACCTTGATCCAAAACTTGGCACAAAAGGGATGCAAAAATGGATGCAAAAAATGATTTGAAAAAGGATGCAAAAGAGGATGCAAGAGATGACTCAAAAGTTGATGCAAGTGTAGGAGAAAAAAGTGGATGCAATGGAGGATGAAAAAGTAGGTGAAACAAAATTAGGTGCCAAAATTGATGCAAAACCTGGTGCAAAGGATAGCACTAAATTTGGCCTAAAACCTGGCATAAAACGTGGTGCAAGACTTATTACAATACATGGTGCTAAACTCGGTGTAAGACTTGGTGCGAAACTCGGTGTAAATTTTGCATCAAGTTTTGCACCATATTTGATAAATGGACACAAATAGTACCAAAAAAGGGCTCTAGATGCAAAAAATGAAGCAAAAAATGGATGCTAATCATAGGGTTTTGTTGTAGTTAACTCGACCTCATTTGTTCATTTTGTTGAAATATGTAACTAGGTTCGATCTTCATAATGGCATATGTAATCATGATTGTATGTATTTAATGTAAAGAGAAAAATAAATTTGTTGTTGCTTTTCTTGAGGCATGGTTTTCATGCTCAAGGGAAATTTATTTTTAGGTCAAGCACCCATTGATTGCTTCTAGGTTGTCATAAAGTCAAATGAGTCATTATGATGTATTGAAGACCCATTTGGGCATGTTACATATTGTAAATGAAATTTATGTGAGTCAAAGTAGAGTCAAAAGACTCTCCAATACCTTGTCGTGGCGCAAATATCAAGTCATCTTACATGAAGGGACAAGTCGGCCTAAAGATAACAATTTTTACCCCTCAAAAGCCTATATATAAGAAGGAACTCGGCCTCATTTGGACACAACCTCAAGCAAGTTTGATATCCTCATGATAGAAGCTAGAAAAGGGCCAAGAAGAAAAAGAAGAACAATATCGAAGTTTTGGGCCTCTCTCTCTCTCTCTCTTGTGTTTGTGTTTTTACAGTTACTGAGTAAGAAGAAATTTTTAAGATGCATTGAATTTGCGAAGCTAAAGTTAGGTTGAAGCTGTGAATCTGCTGGAAAGGTCGAAGTTGCAATAGAGTTTGTTGGATGAAATTTCAAAAGAACTTACTAGAGGGGTCGAAGTTGCGAACGAATTTGTTGGGCAGAAGAATTTGCTAGAGTTCAAAATTGCAGGAGTTGTTGAGGAACTACTAGAAGGAAATATTTTCAAGGGACATGGCCTTGGAGGTCCTCGGTCAAGGGTCATAGGTCTTGGAATTTGTCAATTGAAGATTCTATAAGAAAAGAATTCTTGTGTGTTTTCCTCTCAAGTGAAAAGGTTTTGGCCCCGGATGATCGCATATATCTTGTGTCCTCTTGTTTCATTGTTTTTATGGTTTGGTAGTTGTTTTATGAAAATAACACAATAATAATCAAGTCAAAGAAGAATATAATTAAGATAAGTAAGAAGAAATCACAAGTTGTTATCAAAGTAAGAGAAATCACATAATCTAGCTGCCCTATATTTCTCAACATGGTTTTAGAGCTAAGGTGACAAGTCAAGGGACAAAACACAAGAAGAACATCTAAGGAACATAAATAAAATCAATCAACTAGAAGGACTAATCCTCTCATCATCTTGAAGGAAGTATCTAAGGAGCTATTGGGATGGGGTCCCCACAAGGGCTTCACTCAATGAACCTTTGACATATCGCCTGCGTTCATGGCATACTAAACAATACCCCTCATTTGACTACATATTGGAAAATACCTCTAAAAATGACATTATTTAATCCCATACCAATATGAACCCAATACACCTCCCCAATTTAAAAATCTCTACTTTCACTAGATATTCCATTTTTTCAATAACATTTGGTGAGTGCTAGTATTGCAACAAGAATGCTGCAACTCCTGGTCTACCAACTTTAATTTTATCAACCCGGTAGTTCGTAACAAACTTGGAAGCGTCGATGCTATATGCACAAGCACTAGTTCTCACTACAAGTTGTCACTTGGTCAGCCGGCACGAGATCACTAGGAGCTCAAGCCAACTTCTATAGATTTTAGAAGAAGCTCTATGTGTGATGAAAGGAAAGAAATATTACTCTACAGATGCTATTCTAACTGCAGAAAGGAGAAAGACTGGAATGTAAAGCAAAACCTAGTAAACCCTAATTAACAAGCTAATTCTACTTTTGCCAAAAAAACTATGAAAACCATGAAAGAAATTCCATTACCTACTCAAGGAATTAAACAACATATAACCATGCTATTTTTGGAAGTAAATAAGAAAAAAAAATATTTTTGGATTTTTATCTGAATTTAACATGCATTTAATTTATTGTGTGTGAGTGTGGCAGCAAACAAGTGGCGTTAGAGGGCAGTTTTGGAGCTTGGGAGGATGTAGGATGGTGTGGATGGGTCCTAGGAGGTATTAGGTGGCCTTCTGGAGGCTTTTCCCACACTTGGCCTTCAAAAGAAAGCCTACAGGAAAAACTACAGGAGGACACAGGAAAACTACAAGAGGAAAACAAGGAAACTACAGGAGGAGGCTGAGAGCAATTTTCACTGTTTTGAAGGTGTGAGAGTGGGTGGAAAAGGTGGATGAAGGTTGGAATGAGGTGTTAAGGTGCCTAAGTTCTACCATGAATCACTAGGAGAGAGAAATATGATTGGGTTTGCTCAAGGAGAGAGGAAGAAGTTCTATGAAAAATGAAGGAAACTAGGGCAGAATTGAGGTGAGGTTTGGGAGACCTATAGGGCATGGATTAGATGGAGGGTCTGATTGCTGGTAAGCTGGCCCACTGCTGGAAGAGATATGCTACATAGAAATTGATAGTCAACCAATAAAATCAAGCAACCAATGAAATGAGTGCATCCTAGTAAAAACAGAGTTTTGCATTAAAATGGCCTAAACTATGATGTCTAGAAGGAAATGTTGGGAAATGATGTAAGAAAGGAAAGCATGAAAAAGGACTACTTCAAATCAGGAGGTGAACATTGTAAATGAGATCTAAAGCAAAGAAAAACTGGACTATCAACCTACTAGAGAGCTGCAAACACTAGAAGTCCTAGGAATGAGGAAAATCTGTGTTTTTGGGGTAGCAAGAGAGTCTTTGCCTAAAATCATGGTTCCAGAGGGAGGAAGAGAGGCCAAGGCATTGTTGCTAGCCTTTTGAATCTTCTCTGATCACTGCTTTACCTACTACAGAAATCACAAATGGAAGAAAGCTACTAAATCATCAAAAGCAACCTATTCTTAACCATAAGAGAAATACATCTAACAGCAAACTAATCTACAAACTAAAGTAAAGCATATAAATATAAGTAAAGAGAAGCTTGGATGCTTGGATTGGGACCTAACCCAAGAGCTTCATCCCTCTGAGGTAACTTAGTGCTAGCTCAAAAGGGATTCCATCTTC
Source organism: Pinus tabuliformis (assembly GCA_031772625.1). Lineage (NCBI taxonomy): Eukaryota > Viridiplantae > Streptophyta > Pinopsida > Pinales > Pinaceae > Pinus > Pinus tabuliformis. The sequence continues at coordinate 515,459,602 of CM062810.1, forward strand.
ATTATCAAAAAATATCAAGATTACATAAAACTATCATAAAATAGTAAGCTCGAAATTTGAGCAGAGTTTACACAAGAAAAAAAATCGACCCTAGTGAGGCCCTAGGCCTCTCTTCTTATACATTTTAAGCTACCAACAACTTCCTTAAAATCAGGGAGGTTTGGATCCTAAAACTCGAGATAACTATCAATCATCTTCCAATTGCTCAGCTGCTTTCTAGTGCATGATTCAGTTGCTTGTACTCCGAGCTGAATGAAGGGGAATTCGAAGTGAGGAGGAATAAATGAGGGGGATTCCCCCATACAAGTCCTCTCCTCTTTCTACTTCTAGTTATTGCTATAGTTTTACCACTAGATCCTTCACTTTGACCTCGAAATTCATTAGTAATCTGCATTAAATACATGTTAGACCACATGGCATAATAACTAATTCAACTCACCCTATCAGCATAAATATAATCAAAAAATCATATAATAAGCTAAGAGAATGGTTGATTTTATTAGGTTAGGAGGTAAAATGAGCCCATATAATTACCCATTCATGAGGCTCATCATCACCTCCCTACTGAAATTGTTGCTCATCCTCTGAGAAACCTAGTCAATCTCTTGGTCTTTCATGGCCCTGGTGGCCTCCCTATCATTCCACGCTTCTGATATGGTCTACTCATGTTGTCCATAAAATCCTGCCTTTCTGTCTATGTCCTTCCATTGCTCCTTCTCTTCTTCTTCTCTTCTACCTTCCAGCATGCCTAATATGAGTGGAGGACTCAGTTTGAGGCCAATCGAGTGGACCTTCAGCCTTTGCATGGAGTGCTTGTACATTGGCACTCTTTTCAATGCCTCCTTTAGCCTCATGGGGGAATGGTATTCTTTGATCTGCAAGTTGTGGGGTAGGGTGTTCCATCTTCTCATGCGTGCATGCATGCACACATCCATCCCCAAGTAGCCTAAGAATATCTTCAAAGTGTGCAATGGCTTGTTCCTGATTGGTTAGATGTGTAGGGGTAATCTGAGGGTCCTTGGAAAGCAGGTTGTGTGTGCTGATGAGTGCCATAGGATCTGATGGATTAGCTCTTATCATCAATGGTTTATTCTACTCTTTTATTAACAATATTTTCATTTCTGTTGCCCTTAATTCTTCATGGTTCATCCATGACACCATGGCCATTAATTGTAGATCCCCTAGCTTGGCATTGGGGTCCCACACATTCAAGTTTGTGAGGGCCATGTTGTGTAGATAGAACTCTACCAGCTTTGCTTTGTCCTTGGAGGTGCTTTGGTCACACAAATCCATGAACTTCCTGTAGTCTTGGAAAGGAATTATGCCTCTTTGTGCCAAAGTTTTTATTTGGAATTGAAGCCATCGATCCTTCAAATAGAGGCCATAATATTTGGTTGGTGTTCTGCATTGTAATGATACTATGGATAAGCTGGCCATGTATGCCAAATGAGTCTCTCTCTCCTGCAACTTACTCCTTAGTAATTCATTCTCATCCTCAAGGTGGCTTCTTGTAATGGCTTCTCTGTTTTTGAGAGCACTCAATTCCTTGCCCACTTCCTTGAGTTTGTCTTCCATGTGGCCAATATCCTAAACTCCTTTGGACTTGGCTACTTGCATCCACCTATGCGTTATCACTCTCTCTTTTTCTAATTCGAAAAACAGTGGAATTGCAAATTTCTATGGGATTATCTTGCCTCCCTCAAGTAGTCTATAATAGGAGTCAAAATTAGGGTGTGGGTCAGGTTCTTGTAGCTCATGTGCTTCCTCTTTCACCTCTGGCTGTCCTCCTATCCTTCCTCAAGTTTTTGTGTCTCCTGTAGTTTGGACATTGTCTCTTGTAGGATTTTTTAGCCTCCTGTAGGTCTGGTTTGGGGTCCTGTAGAATTGCCTTTCCCTTCCATGTAGAAGATCTTGTAGTCCTCCTTTCATAGGTTATGGGTGTCTTGGAAGGAGATTCTTTCACCTTGGTAGATGGTGAATCTTCAATGTTAATGGGAGTCTTTGATGAGGGCTAAGGTTTGCCTCTTTTAATTCTGGTACTCTTCCTTGCCCTAAAATACATCGAGGTTTTTCTTTTCCTCTTCTGCTTCTGCTTGGCTGGTGTACTGAGGGAAGTGAGGGCAGTTGCTTCTTCTCTTTCCAAAGTTTCAGGGGACTCTTCTCCTTGTTCTGCCCTCTCTGCCTCCTTTTCTCCCTCTTCTGTCTCTTTTTCTGCCTCCTGCTCTGTCTCTTTAACTCTCCCCTCCTCTATTTATTTTCTTCCCTCCTTCCTCTCTTACTCTACTATGTCACCATTGGCTTCATCTTCTCCTCCTTTCTGTTCTCCCTCCTCACTGATAGTAGGACTGACATCATGTGTTAATGCCTTGATGTCATCCTCAGTTGTCATATTTCTAAAAACTTCCCATGCTATAGGGATTGTAAGGCTATGGAGGGATTCTTCTACTAGGATCTTTATTAGGCCATGGTGAGCTAGCTGCTATGAATTTCCTTCTTGTACCTTGGTGCTGGAGTCAATGAGGGGCTGAAGGAGAAAGTAAGGGATACTGAGCTTTTGATGTGCTGGGGTATCCATGCCATATCTCAATTCTTGGAGGATTCTAAAATGATATCCATAAACAATGATGTGCCTCCCCTCACAAGAAATGTATTTGATCACTTGGTAGATAACCTCATCCTAGGGATTTGGTACAATAGCCCTCCTAATTCCATTTTTGTCTTTAACAGGGGTTTCATTATCTTGGAAAAAATTCCTCTTGGCAGCCTGACCAATTATTTTCTCATCTTTACTCCAAGGCAACCCAAGAGGAAGGGTAGTGACCCTACTGATGAATTCAGAGGTTATTTCAATGGAGAGGCCTCTAATGGTTATAGTGGCATGAGTTACTGTGGGAGGGACCAGAGAGAGAGCAAATTCATGGGCAATTTCATCATCAAACCCTCTAAACTTCTCAAAGAAATTCATCCAGTTTGCCCTTGTAAATATTTCCACCACTTGAGGATGTGCATGGAATCTAGTGGAGTTAGTAGGCTCTTTTCTCATAAACCCCCCTATCATACTACCTGTACTTCTTTTGAAAAACTAGATATGGAGGTGGAGACAAAGAATTTTGAGTGAAATAGAAAAACAGAGGGGACTGTGTTTTTTTTTTAAAACATAATTTTTTTTTTTTATGTATTTCTACCCTCTTAAAGACTCATTTTATCTTCAATTTGAGACCAAATCTTTCACATTTTGATATTCGATAGAGGGCATTCATGAACCCTACCTCTTCAGACTGAAATTTGTGCCAAAAATCAAGTTTCCTCACTTCAAAATGACTCACTGCCCCTCCTATAGAAGCTTGTTGTCCCTCTTGTAGATTTCCTGTAGGTGCTCCTGTAGAAAAAGCCGAGAGAAAAAATATGGAGGAAATCGATGGAGGATGGTGGATACGAGGATGTGGGGGCATAAGAAGACTGCTGTGTGGCTGAGTTACGAGGAGAAACTGAAGAATAGGTGGTGAGAATGCGCGGGGAGGAGTGCTCATTACCTTTCATGGCTGTTTTCGGTTATGAGTGCTGAGTTGGCAAGGTGTACGTTGCCCAAATTAGGACCGTTGGTCCCCACTTGCTTGGTCATCATGACCCTCCTCATAATCATCCCCTCATTACTGAATCAGAGTTAACTCTTCCTCCCACTACCTGTCCTTCGCATCTTTTGCTTGAGTTGATTGTGCGCATGTGTGGGTGGTATCTCGGTTAAGTGGAGTCAACTAAATGAAGGTGGCCAAGTTAACTAGCCACCTTCCGCTCTTTTGATTTCAACCATCTCATTGCCTTCATATGATTACTAATTACACAAACGCATATAGAGGAGTGACTTAGCTACTTACTTGTAATCCAAGTGTATTTGCTGCCATCGACTGTGAGGTGCTGTGGCTTTCTCTACTGCATGCCTTCATTTTCCTTCATGCATGTTCTCTCTGCTTGTTGATGTGTTGTTGTGTGTTTTTGCAGGTTCTTCTTTGGCTGGAGCTGAACTGTATGTGCCTTTTCAACCTTCATATGTGTTGTCCCTTGCTGCTAGTGCTGGACTTCCATGGGATCAGCAGGAATTCCTACAGGAGCTCTTATAGCTGTTTCTCCCCTTGAAACTTCAGCTATTTCCCTATGCTTGGAGCTCAATAATGATGCCAGAGGTGGAGATAAATGATGGAGGGATAGTAGGTAAGCTTCAGGTAAAGTTAATGGTGCCTTTTCCTCCTTTTATTTTTGTTTTTTTTTTTTGAAAATTGAAAAACTGTTTTTTTGTGTTTTTCATGGAAAGGAAAAAAAATAATAATGATGATTGGAGTGTAATTCAGGTTTGTAAATGATGGAAAGGAGGTTTGAAGATGGTAGGAGAGATTATAGGTTCCTCATGAAGCTTTTCTTGTCCCTCAAACTGCCTCCTGTAGACATTTTTGGCTCTCTGTAATTCCTACAAGAGCCTCTTGTAGAAAACACAGTTTTGGAAGAAGAGGTACAGTGGGGTGAAAGAGATGCCAAAAATGATGGAGGAAGGTGTGGATAAGATGAGATGGATGCTGGTATGAATGTCAGGGTCCCCTTGGCACCTTCTTCTGTTCCTTGTAGTCCTCCTGCAAACCTGCAATGCAATAATTTTTTTATTTTTTTTTCTAAACAACTAGGGTGCCTCAGAGAGGTTTTCACCTTAATTTCCTGCCTTGGGCACCTCCAAGGGAGGTTTTCACCCAGGGATCTTATTCTTTTCCCTTTTTTTTTGACATCACTAGGCTGCCTCAAAAGCGATTTTCAACCCAATGATGGGACTCAAGCACCTCATGGAGGTTTTCACTTGAGTCCTTATTTTTTCTCTTTTTTCTTCAGTGAGTGGGTAAAGTGGAAGCTAAGACATGCTCCACTACCATCACTATTTTATTCAAATCTTCAATAAAATCTCGCTTGGAGATGGGTTTCTTGTAGACTTTAAACCGATGTCCATTGACAAGCATGGGGATGGCTTCATCATCAATGGTTTTGATCAGAACTGAACCATTATCATTGCATTTCTACACAGTGTAGGGTCCCAACCATCTTTTCCTCAGCTTGCCTTTGAAATCCTTATATCTTGAATCATAGAGTAGTTCCCAATCTCCCTCTTGGAATTACTTCTCCTTGATATTTCTATCATGCCATATCTTTCTCTGAAGTTGAACTACCTCTGTATGGAGAAGGGCTTGCAATCTGTATTCATCCAATCCATTGAGCTGAAGTAATCTCTCCTTATATGCATGGCTGAGGTCTAGGTCCAGCTGAGCTACCATCCTTAGGGTATTGAATTCAAACTTTATTGACAGCAAAGCCTTCTTCCCATAGACCAATTCACGGGGTGTGAACTCGGTGGTGGTCTTCCATGTTGTGTTGCAGGCCCAAGTGACCTCAACTAATCTGTTCGCCTAATCTTTTCTGTTGTTGCTCACTACATTCGTTAATATCCCTTCCAATGGTCTGTTAGTGACCACCACTTGCCCATTGGCTTGTGGATGGTAAGGGGTGGAAGTCCTGTGCTTGATCTTATGATGTGCGAGCAGGTCTTCAATCAGGTTGGAAGTGAACTGACTACCTTGGTCTGTGACCAACTCTCTCAAATAGCTGAACTTGTAGAATATGTTTTCCCTCAAAAACTCAGCTACTTTTTCCTCTATCGTTGCTTTGATTGATTTTGTCTCCACCCACTTTGTCAGGTAGTCGATGCACATAATGATATACTGCTTCTGCTTTGAAGGGGGGTTGATAGGCCCCACAAAGTCCATGCCCCACTTTTGAAATGGTTCAAAGGTCTCTTAAGGTTGCATGGGAATTTCATCCTTTGGAGTGGGTTTCCCCATCCTTTGACACTGATCACACTGGCTCGTGTATCTCTTCACATCCTGATGAAGAGTAGGCCAGTAGTAGCCTACTTGCAATATCCTGAAGGTGGTTCTTTTTGCTGCAAAATGACCTCCACAAGGCCCGTCATGATAGGTCAGGAGGATGTCAAAGACTTCCTCCTCCTTAACACATCTTATCAAGATCTGATATGGTCCAAGTTTGAAGAGATTTCCTTCAATGTATGTGAAAGGTGTGCTTTTCCTTACTATCTTGCTGCTCTTTTGAGGATAGGTGTGGTGGGAACTGTGTTGAAACCAAGTAGTTTGCTATATTATCAAACCATGGAGAGAGTACTGATATAGAAAATAGGTGTTCATCTGGCATTTGGTCATCCACCATTCCTTCTTCACCTGTAGGCAAATTTACTCTAGACAAAAAGTCAGCAACAACATTCTCTTTACCAGACTTATCAATAATGGTCAGATCAAACTGTTGCAGTAAAAGCAACCATCTAATAATGTGAGCATTTACATCTGGCTTGTTCATTAAATATCTAATTAAAACATGATCAATGTACACAAAGGTTTGATAGCCTGTGATACAATGTCTGAATTTGTTTAAGGAATGCATGACAGCTAGGAGTTCCTATCGGTCACTGTATAGTTTAACTCTGCCTTTGGCAAGTTTTTTCTTATAAAGTATATGGCATAAGGTAAATTTTCATCAATTTGTCCCAAGCCTGCTCCTATTGCTTTGTTCAAGGCATCTGTGTGAATGTGAAAGAGTAGGGCCCAGTTTGGGCCTCTGAGAATTGGGGCAGTCACTAGTTTGCTTTTCAAGGTATCTAGGGCTTCTTGACAATTTTCTAACCATATGAACTTAACATCTTTTCCTAGGAGGCAAAACAAAGGAGAGGATAAATTGTTGAAGTCTTTAATGAATCTCCTATGATATCCAGCTAAGCCTAGGAAGCTTCTGAGATCTCTCACCTTTTGAGGAGGTGGGACCCTTTGGATGTTGGCAATTTTGTTGGGGTCCACCTGCAGTCCTTGTTGAGATATTGCATGACCTAGCACAACCTCTTTAGTCATAAAAAATTCACATTTTTCTATACTGAGGGACAGGTTCATCTCAATAAACTTATCTAGAACTTTTCCTAGGTTAGATAAAGCTTCCTGAAAGTCAGAGCGATAAGGAGTAAAATCATCCATGTATATTTCTACTACATCATGAACCAGTTCATAAAATATACTCAATATCGCTCTTTGGAAAGTGGCTGGAGCGTTTCACAAACCAAAAGGAAGGACCCGATATGCAAAGGTACCCTAAGGACAAGTGAAAGTGGTCTTATCTTGGTCTTCCAGACTGATTTGAATCTGATTGTACCTGCTGAACCCATCTAGGAAGGAGAAAAACTTTTTCCCTGCCAGATCGTCTAACACTTGATCTATGAAAGGTAAAGGAAAATGGTCCTTTTTAGTGGCTTTATTCAATTCCTGATAGTCGACACAGATTCTCCACTTACCATTTTTCTTTGGCACTAGTTCCAAAGAGAGACCCATTCACTATCAGAGATGGGATAGATGAATCCTACATCAAGAAATTTCTGCAATTCTTCCTTAACAATATCTTTAAGTGTTGGGTTCATCCTCCTTTCAGGCTGCTTGACTAGCTTGCAATCTTCCTTGATGTATATATGATAAGTACATACTGAAGGGTGCACTCCCTTCTTCTCCTTATAACTCCAGGCAAAGGCATCTAGATGTTTTCTCAGTATGCTGCACATCTCCTTCTCTTGGGAAGTATAGAGGGATAGATTGATTTTCAATGTTCTTTCTGGGCTAAACTCTATATTTTTAACATGAAGAGAAGTGGAGTCGACCACACAGAGATCAATTGAGGGGTTGTTTTGGGTTTATCTTACTATGTCTTCTAATGTTAATACACTGGGAGGTGGATTCTGAATCGAATTTTCAATCATATCATCCTCATCTTGCAGTTTTTCCCCCATGGCGATTTTTAATGTACAAAGTGGTTCCAAATAAAATTCATCCTCATCCTCCTCCTCCAACCAGACAGGTAGATCATGTTCTAGCAAGGGTTGGGCAAGAGGATATAGGATTAACTACTTGGACATGTGCCCGTTATTTATGGTCATGTTCTCAGCTCGACAACTGATGTAAGCATCGACTGCAGCCAACCAGAGTCTTCCCAGAATGAGAGTATACCTAGTGAGCTTTGCCTTTGGTTGGAGAACTAAGAAATCAGGAAGGTACTCCCAAGAATCAATGGAGACCATCACATCTTCCACATTCCCTTCAGGGGTCACTTTGGAGCGGTCTGCTAGCTACAGCACTGTCGTGGTCTTCCTCAAGGAGCCTTGGAGGTTAAGTTTGAGCATTGTGTCCTTTGTTATAACATTAATGGCAGCTCGCAAATCAATCAAGGTATGTGGGACCATTGTGCCATTGATGTCGACATCAACTACTGGGCTTCCAGGGTCCAAATATTTTGGATAGATTATCTGCCCCAACATCAGGTCGGACAATTGTCCTATGAAATTGATGGTTGGGGCATCTCTATTGCGCCTTCCTGGATTCCTAAAGCACTTCTTTTTGATCAACCTATTGTAGATAGGCACATCTTTTATGGCTTGGAGAAGTGGTATCTTCACCCATAAATGTTTCAATTCTCCCAGGAGTTCAGTCTCTTCTAAGGTAGGCTGGATTGTCATGGATAGTGTCTCAGGAAAGGGTGGATTTGCTTTAGGTTCGCTTTCCTCTTTATCTTCCTCAACCTCATTGGGTGGAGGCTAGCTATCTGGGAGAACTTTCCCCGATCACAAGTTAATTTCTTGAATCTCCACAACATAAGTTGGGCATGATGGTTCCCCACTATACACTTATTGAGCTTGTCTGTTGTTCGGGTTCAGATTTGGATTGGCAGGCATTTGGGGTTGCCTTGGTGGAGCAGAAGGCAACGGTTGTGGTTGGGCAAGTGGTGGAGGCAGAAGAGCGAAAAGAGAGTTGTATTGGGGCCTCCACCCCTAATGATATGCATCCCACTGAGGTTGCGGCTAAGCATAGGATTGAAATGAATGGGTGGCTGGTTGGGCATGATATTGAGATGTGAAGGACGAAGGAGGAGGCGTGGACTAGGAAGGATGAGTAGGGGGGCCCAAAGAAGGTATGGAGGTGACTTGGTTGGGGTTGTAGTATGCCTAAGATGTCCCTTGCATCCCCTGTTGGTATGGTCTAGGTCCATGCGACCTCCTTTGGTTTATGTAATAGATCTGTTTAGTGACTCCTTCAACCCCTTGGTATACAGCTTTAAGTCCAAGCAAGGAAGGGCACTTATCTGTAGAATGATCTTCTTCACAGACTGAAAAAACCTCTATAGAGTTCAATGGGCATTCATTCCTAGGATGCCTCCTGGTGCATCTAGGGAAAAAAATTGCCAAAGCCCTCTCTGCTTCCTCTTGTTTTCTTTTGATATGTAAGGTATCCATTTGCATGGCAAGAGTCTGTAGCATCTCACTCTTGAATTCTTCCAACATGTTTCCAATTTCACCATTAATGGATGAATTGGAAGAAGAGGTGTTGGCTATGGGTTGACTCCCCGTACATTTCTTTCTCGCTACTCTAGAATGGTTTCTAAAAACAGTCTTTGTGTCCTCATAGGATAGTTGGTAGATGTCTCCCCCTGCTAGTAGATGGAGGGTGACTAAAAGGTCTTACCGAATTCCCCTTAGCAGGACCAACTTCAGAGACTCAGGGTCAAGTGTACACCTGGAACTTTTGTAATTGAGTTGGAACCTCTCTTCATAGTCTTCGAGGGACTCATCACTTCCTATGGTCATTCGAAAGATTTATTATTTAGTATCTATTGACCTAAAATAGTCTCGATACTTGTTATTAAAGGCCTGCTGCATCTGAGCCCAAGTTGTGATGCTATTGCTAGGTAATCCCATGAACCAGCGCAGTGTTGCATCCTTGAGAGTAGAAGGGAACAGTTTCAACTTTTGCTTGTCTTTTGCATATTCATAAGTTCGACAAATGACAACAAACTCGAACAAGAAGGTGTCAGGATCTTCTCTAGTCAGACCATGGAAGTGAGGTAGGGCTGAAGGACTTGTATTCTTCATTTTGGTGTCCCCATTGGTCTCTCGAATGGAGAAGGTACCCTCTATTCTCTCTCCATTATCCCTTGCATTTCTGTTTTTAGCCATTGGCTCCAGAGGAATGTTTTCTTCTTCTTCTTCTCCTATAGGTTCTTTAAATATGTCTAGATGTTCACCTAAGGGTTCTTCTTGATTGCAGCCATCGAAGAAGAGAGAAGGTTGGCTGTGTGAAGTAGTGGAGGTGTTGGGCAAAAATTTTCCTAAGTTATCTCTACGCCTACGAGGCATGAAAGGAAATATTTTTGGTTGGTTTTTTGTTTCTTTTTTCCCACACTTAAAGTACCTACAAAAATTGAAATTGCAATTGGACAAAACAAATTGCAACTAGCTAAAATGAACTTGATGAATGGAAATTTGCAGAATTGAAAAGGAAAGCAAGGAAATGCAGAACTGAAAGAAAAGAAATGACCATTCTACTTTTGCCGAAAATATTAGCAGAATGTTGCAATAGAAAATAAAAGAAAGTAGTAATCACAGAATACTCTGACGCTTCCCCAGCAATGGCACCAAAAAGTGGTGAGTTCCAGTATTGCAGCAAGAATGCTGCAACTCATGGGCTACCAACTTTACTCTTATCAACCCGGTAGTTCGTAACAAACTTGGAAGCGTCAGTGCTATATGCACAAGCACTAGTTCTCACTGCAGGTTGTCACTTGGTCAGCTGACACGAGATCACTAGGAGCTCAAGCCAACTTCTATAGATTTCAGAAGAAGCTCTATGTGTGATGAAAGGAAAGAAATATTACTCTACAGATGCTATTCTAACTGCAGAAAGGAGAAAGACTAGAATGTAAAGCAAAACCTAGTAAACCCTAATTAACAAGCTAATTCTACTTTTGCCAAAAACACTATGAAAACCATGAAAGAAATACCATTACCTACTAAAGGAAGTGAAAAACATCTAACCATGCTATTTATGGAAGTAAATAAGCAAAAAAAAACATATTTTTGGATTTTTATGTGTTTTATGTGAATTTAACATGCATCTAATTTATTGTGTGTGAGTGTGGTAGCGAACAGGTGTTGTTAGAGGGTAGTTTTGGAGCTTGGGAGGATGTAGAATGGTGTGGATGGGTCTTAGGATGTCTTAGGCGGCCTTCTGGAGGCTTTTCCCACACTCGGTCTTCAAAAGAAATCCTACAGGAAAAACTACAGGAGGACACAAGAAAACTACAGGAGGAAAACAAGGAAACTACAGGAGGCCTACAGGAGGAGGCCGAGAGAAATTTTCGTTGTTTTTAGGCTGTGAGAGTGGGTGGAAAAGGTCGATGAAGGTTGGAATGAGGTTTAGGGTGCCTAAGGTCTATCATGAATCACTAGGAGAGAGAAAGATGATTGGGTTTGCTCAAGGAGAGAGGAAGAAGTTCTATGAAAAATGAAGGAAAATAGGGCAGAATTGAGGTGAGGTTTGGGAGATCTATAGGGCATGGATCAGATGGAGGGTGTGATTGCTGGTAAGCTGGCATACTGTTGGAAGAGATCCGCTACATAGAAACTGATAGTCAACCTAGAAAATCAAGCAACCAATGAAATGAGTGCATCCTAGGAAAAATAGAGTTTTGCATTAAAATGGCCTAAAGTATGATATATAGAAGGAAATGTTGGGAAATGTTGTAAGATAGGAAAGCATGAAAAAGGAATATTTCAAATCAGGAAGTGAACATGATAAAGGAGATCTAAAGCAAAGAAAAACTGGACTATCAACCTACTAGAGAGCTGTAAACACTAGAAGTCCTAGGAATGAGGAAAATCTATGTTTTTGGGGTAGCAAGAGAGTCTTTGCCTCAGATCATGGTCCCAGAGGGAGGAAGAGAGGCCAAGGCATTGTTTCTAGCCTTTTGAATCTTCTCTGATCACTGCTTGACCTGCTACAGAAAGCAGAAATGGAAGAAAGCTACTAAATCATCAAAAGCAGCCTATTCTTTACCATAAGAGAAATACATCTAACAACAAACTAATATACAAACTGAAGTAAAACATACAAATACAAGTAAAGAGAAGCTTGGCTACTTGGATTGGGCCCTAACTGAAGAGCTTCAGCCCTCTAAGGTAGCTCAGTGCTAGCTCAAAAAAGATTCCATCTTCATTATCAAAAAATAGCAAGATTACATAAAACTGTCATAAAATAGTAAGCTCGAAATTTGAGTAGCGTTTACACAAGCAAAAAAAATTGACCCTAGTGAGGCCCTAGGCCTCTCTACTTATACTTCTGAAGCTACCAACAACTTCCTTAAAATGAGGGAGGCTTGGCTCCCAAAACTCGAGATAACTATCAATCATCTTCCACTTGCTCAGTTGCCTTCTAGTGCATGATTCGATTTCTTGTACTTTGAGCTGAATGAAGGGGAATTCGAAGTGAGGAGCAATAAATGAGGGGGATTTCCTCCTATAAGTCCTCTCCTCTTTCTACTTTGAGTTATTGCTGCAGTTTGACCACTAGATCCTTGATTTTTACCTTGAAGTACATCAATAATCTGCATTAAATACATGTTAGACCACATGGCATAATAACTAACTCAACTCACCCTATAAGCATAAATATAATCAGAAAATCATACAATAAGCTAAGAGAATGGTTGATTTGACTATGTTAGGAGGTAAAATGAGCCCATATAATTACCCATTTATGAGGCTCATCAACATTTTTTATACCCCTTTATATTTTTCAATAACTTTCAGCTCCAGGTTTTATTCCCGCCAATATAAAAACCCTTTACCCCCTATATATCCCCTAATATATTAAGTCAATTTTTCCTCAATATATATACCCCAATATGAACCCACGTGCTATGATATTTCTTCCCCAATGAAGCCCCCGTGGGGGTCCCTTGGGTCAGTTTTGGGGCAAAAGCCCAAGTTTTGATGTAAAAAGATGTAAAGTCTCCACAAATTGTGGACGCATAGCACAGAGTTAGTTAAGAGTCAAAAAAGTGTTTTTACCCTCAGTCATGTCAACTTGAGTCGGTTTTTGAAGAGTCTAAGGGAGATTACGACGGAAGGAATCTAGAGGGTTAGAACATGAAAGTAAGAGGGAAGTATCTTCAGCTGAGTGCACAGAGGCCTAGAGTAGTGTCCGCAGCCGAGTGCGCAGAACCTTGCAGCTGAGTGCGCAGTGAAGTATTGAGTCTGTAACCCTATACTAAAGATCAGTAAAGAAGATTGTTGTAGAAATTCCTATATTTGATCTCTTTACTTCTATTATGTATGATTGGGTTATACGTTGTGATAAAATGATTTCTTCATAAAACAATTATGTATTGATGATCGAATTTACATGATCTATCTTATTATCTGAACATAATTAATGTTAAGTGGTTACGTGAATATCATAGCACTTTCTGTTAAAGTTATCGAGCACTTAGGTAGATCTGAGTAAATACTGATCTAAGGATAATCTATGGTGTGCGCAAGTAGCTAATTTGCCTGTTCAGGGTCCGCAAAAGCTAGTCGTAGACCTTCGTAGAGGTCTAGAGGCCGATTGAGGGGAGTTATAATACTAAGCCCTAAGGGCTCAGAAATGTACGCAAAGGTAGATATAGTTCATAGAAAGACATCATACTAATCTCTGGATGCAGAAACTTGGTTCCGTCATCCCCCCATACTGCTTCGGGTTAGACTTCAGTTCGCGCTTTGTGGATTGATGTTGAAAGGGCCAGTAGTGTAGGGATTTGTTTGGCACAACTAAATCTGAACCTGGGTGAGGAACCACTAAGCCAACAAATGGTTCTGTTGTTGGGACGAGGATCTGCATAAAGATATGTGTGATGTCGCATCACTGGAATCCGACCAAGAAGGAAATTGAGAAGTGGTTGGATAGAAAGATCCACAAATTCGTGACGTAGGAAAATAGGAATCCACGCCTCAAAAAAGAACAGTGGTTGGAAAAATATTTGTACATAGAAATACACAAAATTTTCTTTTGCACCTTCCCGATTGAACTATATGAGTGGATAGCTAAATTGGCATATGGCCAAGGAAGGTGGAGGCTTGATGATCCAATAGTGTGGAATCTGAAGCTAGTGCAGAGGTTGGAAGCCTTTGAAGATAAGATCACGTGCGTTGTTGACCATTAGCTTGATCAGGTTATAGGAGGATTTTTTACAAAATTAACAGTTGACACCTCAGTTAGTTACAGCAAAGCAGTGCAACGCTTCTTTAAGGGATCATGAGGTAAGTATTTGAGGTCTTTGAATACCTAGATTAAGATGCTCTTGTGTGAAAAATGGGTTAGGCCATTGCCTTGATGTTTGGATCTACACGAAGTGGATGGAGCTTTAGAAACCAAGAAAAAGCAAGTCCTGAATATAGGTCGTTGATTGGACCTCCTTCAAGTGATAATGAAGGAGTGGTGTAGGCCTCACTATGAAGTGTTGTCTAGTTGATAAGGCAGGGTTTTCCATGGATACATCATCCATCCACACCACCTCCACCCTCACCTCCATAGCCTACACCTTCACCCACTCCACGACCACCATCACCGCCTTTCGACATGGCGAATACCATGAAGTTGCCCATTTTCAAGGGCTTAGGAAGTGAGGATCTGGATCATTTTTGGTTTGTTACGAAGGTTGTGTGGACAAAACAATAGATTATAGATGATAACATAAAGAAGGGGTAGTTGGTTACCACTCTGCAGGATCGCGCGTTGACATGGTACATTAATTACTGCATTGATAATCCATTGGTGTCACTAGCAGATACTCAGACCGCTTTGAACAATGAATTCAGTAATCCTAATTCTACCTTGCAATTGGTAATTGGATTTAAGGAAAACATGATGAGGCCTAGTGAAATGCCCTAGGAGCTAGATTAAAGACTGAAGTGTGGGATCCGTGAAGCTAATATTAATCTCACGGATAGTCAGCACCGCGAGTGGTTCATAACCTTGCTTTTGCCCGACCTAAGGATTGCTTTATCACAACAAAAGATAGGAACTCAAGCGAAAGCTCTGGAAATCATGATGAGATTGCACGAAACACCTATTCAGGATGCGTTTTTGGGTGTCCAAAAAATTCATTCACAGTTGCATAACCTCTGTTTGGAATTTCAGAGCTTGAAAAAGGAAAAGGAGGCTAGGACAAAGGTGCACGAAGAAGTCTGGTGCCTCAAGTGTAAGAGTCAGGGGCATGACAAGGATCACTGCCTTGTCTTCAAGAACTATATTACAGGGGGGGGATGCACCTGAGGCAGGAAGATCCAATAGGACCAAGTATGGGGCCTACGCTATGGTGTTCTATTTGTTAGGTGGCTGGAAAACATGTAACGGATAACAGCCATTTGCAGAAAAAAAATTGTGGAGACATCACAACAATTGTTATACGATTTCTGTAAATCGGTGGGCCACGATGAGCTCCATTGCCGTAGCTATGAACTAATCATGGAGAGGACACCTATGTATCAAATGCAAGTAGAAACTCGACCTCCAAACCAAGGTGTTGGGGGAGCGCGCAGAGGATATCAGGGGCGCAGACAAGGTCAGGGAGGTGGAGTACCTAGTAGAGGTCGGGGACAAGTCATTTTCTATAATTATGGAACACCAGGGCACTACATGCGTGAGTGTACGAGTCATACATGCCCATCATGTCAATACTGCACTCAGTTTGACTATAGAATAGAAGAATTCCATGTGTTGATATCCAAGATGCAGGAGAAGAAGGTGCAGCCTCAACATCCTACCCAGAACTTGCAAATGATGAGGGTCGTGCCCCGCGAGGAAGATCCAAATGTGAATATCGTGTTGTGAAGAGGAGTAACGACTCGTGATGATAAAGGAAAACAACCTAAAGAAAGTGGGTGGGTCTGCAAGCCCCAGAAAAGGAGGTTGGGTTTGATCTAAAGCGCATGAAGGAAAATTTTATGGAGGTGAATAAAAGCGTCAATGAGGCCTCTACCTCAAGAAGTCAGGACAAACTTCTAGCAATCAGCGCACCTACAGAGGTTGACCCCTCTGTTCTTACCACCTTCTTGGAGACTTGTATGAAACTACTATGTAATAGAAAGGTTGTGAAAGGGCTACAAGAATTGATAAATAAGTGTGATGGGAAGGAAAATGCTCCTGAAGGACACCGCGTAGTTAGAAAGATTGGCAAGCATAAGATAAGGACAGGGTGCAAGATGAGGCTCACCATACAAATAGGAGACTATGAGATGGACCAGGTTATTTTGGATCTAGGATCTGATGTGAACGTTTTGACTAGACAGACATGGGAGAGAATGGGTGACCAGCGCTACAGTGGTCTCCAATTAAGTGGAGGATGGCGAACCAACAGAAGATTATTCCTATGGGATGTCTGCACAGAGTTACCATAGATTAAGGAGGTGCGAGTGCGTTGGTTGACTTTGAAGTGATAGATATTGTTGGTGACAGCAATCCATACCTCGCACCCCTTGGTATTGATTGGGCTATTGACATGAATGGGGTCATCAATTTGAAGAAGCGAACAATGTCGTTTGAAAGGAAATCACTTCACGTTGTAGTACCATTGGACCCTACAGAAGGACCATGTTATATTAAACCGGTCCGTGATTATGAGGAAAGTGATGATGATTTGGATCAAATCTACAAAATTACGAGATGAGACCAAGATTTGTTTCATCCAAAATTTGATGGATGGATTGCATGGGACTGTGAAAGCTCACGTATCTCAGACTTAGATGAAGAATTGGAGCACTGGCAGAATACGTTGCATGAAGTATCTACGTTGCATTACAATATGATGACAAAATAACTGCACTTTGTGTCATCGGAGGTAACAAATTTACCTTATTATGATGGTTTAACCGATGTAGATAAGTTTTTGGATGATTTTGAAAGAGAAGTCCCAGAGGATCATCGTTTTCAGGCGTTGGATTTGGCACTGTGTGCTACGCCCACTCGATGGTGGGGTACACGCAAGGACAACTTTGATGAATCACAGGAGGATGATGAGGATGAGATTTGGTCATCCTAAACTGTATTTAACTGAGAAATATGATGGGAGGAATGATCCACATGATCATTTAGAAAAGTGGACTAAAGTCTACGGAACAAAGCTGTAGCTAGAGTGGGTGCACTTATTCTATCACACTATGGATATAATCCCTATGAATTGGTACCTGGAAACAGAGCTCTGCCATGGCACCATAGAGTGGGATATCTTAAGGGAAGGCTTTTGAAAAACTTCCATTTTGAATATGGATTTGAAAGCATTGATGAGGCACTACAGGAGGTTAAGGCGGTGATCTTCATAATTCCGCAAGATCCTTTGGAATTGGTTCAACCGGATTGGAGCACCCAGCTTGCTAGAATGTTATAATGTGATTGTTGAAGGAGAGGATGAGGATCCAAGGAATATCAATTTCCCTGAAATGGAAGGCCACCACGAGGTCGAAAGTCCACAGGTAGAGAACCCAGATATTATCATGCTGTTGAAGACTAGGCAAGTAAACATTGGTACTGAAGTGGAGCCAAAATTTGTGAAGATTAGATATTACTAGGATTATGCCACAGTAGATAAAGTTGTTGAGTTACTCTGCGAATACCAGGATCTTTTTGCTAGGAAATTTTCGGACTTGAAAGGCATCATAGGCGATTTGGGTGTGATGAAAATAACTTAGAAACTGGTCGCGAAGCTTGTTAAGCAAAGGCCATATCGTCTTAATCCCAAATATAAGGAAAATGTATACTTGGAGTTGGACAAGATGCTTTAGGAATGCATTATCGAACCTGTGGAGGAATCCAATTAGTTGAGCCCAATGGTGGTCCAAGAAAAGAAATATAAGGGATAAATATGGATTTGTGTAGATCTTAGGAAACTTATTGATGCCTGCATCCACGATCCTTTTTCGACACCATTTACTGATGAGGTATTGGACAATGTTTGCTGACGTGAGGCTTATTCATTCACTGATGGGATCTTTGGATACCATCAGATTAAAACCACGCCAGAATATAAGAGTAAAACGAGCTTCGCGATGGAATGGGGTTGTTTTAAGTACACAGTGATGCCATTTGGACTTAAGAATGCACTGGTGATATTCTCCCGCGTATTCATTTCAACATTCAAAGAGTTCATTCATAAATTCTTGGAAGTATATTTTGATGACTGGATAGTGTTTGGGTTAGTAAAGCGCCATGTATCTAGTCCACTCTTAATGTTGGATACGTGCCGAAGATATCAGATCGCACTGAACATGAAGAAATTTTTATTCTGTGTCCCCATTGGAATTTTGTTGGGTCATGTGGTGTGTGTAGTGTTGTTTTAATTGACCTTAACTGACTCAGACTGCAACATTAATTGTCAACCTAGGGTAGCTCTTATTGTTTCAATGGAGTTCGCACTGTCTATGCCAATACACTCCAGCCAAGCAGAAGAAAATGCAAAAAACTATAAAAGATGTTGCTAATATAAATTGCTGAATCAAACCATGCGCGTAGATATAAAAACACTATACATAATTAAATCACAACTTGTAGGTATTAAAGTAAGGGCGCACCATAGAAGAACTAACATCTACTCCAGCGGGTTACTACCACTCTATTGATTAACTCAGTGTAACAACCTAAGATAATTAGAAACATCAGCGAATGTAATCCACGATTTGTACAACAACAGCGAGAAACCATAAATAAATGAACTAAACTAGAATGTACACTACCTATATCACTACAATCCTTGCCAAAGAGGAGGGTCCTTCCTCCTCAGCAGGGCATGGGAAGAACACGAAAGTGATTAACGAATTAGTTGGAAAGCAGTAACAACATCACTGTGCTAATTGATATTAAAATAAATTCAGAATTACAGAATTAAAGTCGAGTCTTTTATAACTATTACAACCCGAAAATTAGAAATAGATCAGTCATGAGAATCTCTCGATTCTCATGTTGATCAAAAATAAAGAAGTTACAACTTATTGCTAAATAAATATACAACAGTTGCAACTGCTGGAGTCTTGTTGCTTCAAAAATAAACAATCCCTACTGCTTACAATTGTTATGTGGAATAGTACCCAATTTCCAGCTTCGGTGCAACAACATTGAGTGAATGGTGGTTCAGGATGACGTGACATAACTAACGACAACACTATTCGTGTGATGGTGGATCAATGCAAGGTGTAACAACATCCAATGTGTAACAAAAATCAGTAACAACATCCAATGTGTAACAACAATGTGTAACAGTAGCAACCTATAACAACAACAACCTGTAACATCACCTAGTGTGTAGCAGCAACTTGTAACAGCACTCATGGTGTAACAACAAACCATTCTAACCTTTCCCACAGTTAATCCTTACTACCTGTCTACTTCATAGCTTTGTTCTCATGAGACATAACCTGAAAAGATGAACTTCCCAAAATACTTCTTCAATGCTCTCCTAGTTAGACACAAAAACGAATAAAGCCTCATATTATTCGGTAAAATATAGCAAAGTAACATGACAGTAAAATGGATTCAAAAGGTATGAAAACATGGAGTTTGGTCATATAAGGGCACAGGCTTGGAGGATAGAAAGGTCAAAATAGGGGAAAGAATGTGCAGAAAATAGGTAAAAAGCCACACCCAACATCTCCCCCTGACTAAAGCAACTACATGTCCCCATGCAGAATCTCAATTCCTTCTACTATGCCCCGATGGAAATCTATGAAATTGTAGGCACCAATAGTATCATCTCCTGGAGCTTTGAATCCTTGATCGACCATTAACTCACATGGCCAAGATTCCTCTTTGTAATCACATAACTGATAATCGGGCTGATACTCCTCCAATGGCAACCATATCAAAGGGAATTTGAACCTAAGACCAATCCAGAATTCCCCCAGTGTCAGCACAATCTGAGCATATTATGGCACCCGTGTAACAACAACCACAAAGTTCTTGTACTCAAATGGCTCCCCTTCCTACAACCCTACACTACAGGCCTTAGTGTGCTTGAGACATATGACTAGCGCTTGGCTCTTCATATTTGCAAACAAGTTGAGGGAGATCCTCACGATTCTTCTTCTGTAAATGGTCGATTGATCTTTGATTTTCAGATTGCTCAAGAATTGCCTGAACTCTCATTGGAGTTCGTAATCCATTCCTGGTTCAGCCCCAACCCACAATACTATCCTTTCCTTGTTGGCCTATGCTATTTTCTTAGCCAGTTGCCACTCAATATGATTCCTCATAAATGAGAGGAATGCTCACAACTGCAAGTCTCCCATGAAATAAAGGACACTCGCCACCATCCTCATGCTCACATGTTCACACATAATATTGTGCAAGAACATATTACACAACAAATTCTGATCATCAAAATCACATGAATGAAAAATTTCCAAAAAGGTGCGGGTTAAAGAACCCATATAGGACCTATTCTCATAAACTGCCCTTAACTGAAATAAGTAGTAACGTTCCCATAGGAACACAGGGTATGATGGGGATGATCGCCTGCATGCTAGCAGGTTTAGATCAAGGTCACAGAGTTTGGTCTTTTCAAACGTCAGGTCAAATACCTCCTAATGTAGCTGATACAACTGTTCATCCTTTTTCTTCATAATCTCTTTATGCCTCAGTGCCTCCTCTTCTCTTTCCCATTCTTATTTTAGCTATTTTTCTCTCAGGGAATCCATCATTATTTTATGAGTCTTGAGTGGAATCACTCCCTCTTGTGGAGAGAGCATCAACTGCTTCTAGTTTTGCAGCTCTGCCAATAACAATAATTTATCAGAACACCATCCTTCCTTAGGACCCTATGTTCCTCCTCATGCACTATCAATTGAGGGTGTAGTATCCACTTGAGGGAAAAACTGTCCCACCTCCGCTATTGTTTCTTGTGTAACAACAACTTCATCAGTGGGTTTTATCACAATTTCTTTACCTTCCTAGTCATCTTCCTTTTTCACTATTGGTTTTTGTATGGAAGCAGTGATATCCACAAGCTTCTATTCACCGGTTTCCTCCGGAATAGCTTTGGTATTTTCTGTTGGTTCTTGTGTAACATCAACATCGACCATTGGCTCATGGATATTATCTTCCTCTTCCTCCTCTTGGCTGATTTCCTCCTCCACTGCTGGTTTTGATGAAATAGCAGTGTTAGCCAAGGGTTCCTGTGTATCCATTACTTGATCACTCTCTGTGGATTGTGATGTCTCGGTTGTTGGTTCTTGTGTAGCAGCAATGTCCTTGACATGCTCTGGTGTAACATCTTGCCAGATTTTAGTTTGAGTCCCCCTTGAGGTAGTGTCTGCTATGCAGATTTTGAATCCTGCTTCCACCAACTTCTTAGCATAGGCTACGCACAGAATGCCCGAGATTTCTCCCCTTCTGGCCCTGTCCACAACCTCTCTAAAGTATCTAGCCCTATGGCTCTTGGCTTTGCCTTTCCTACTACTAGATGTTCCTTCAATTCTTCAATTTCTTTTTCTAAAATTTCAATTTTCGACAACAAAGTTTGGGTTTCACTCTTACCAGGTGAAGGAGGTTTTTCTAGTTGAGCTTGCTCCTCGTCCTTATGCTCGACTACTTCTTTGTTCTTTCTCGACATGGATGGGGACTCTGGGTGCTTACTAACCCTTATTATCTACTTAGGCCTTCTATCACCAATTGGTTTATCAACTGACTTCTTGTTGACCCTCACTATCGAGGACTGGGGTTGCTCCTTTGTCACCTCTGGAGTTTCCTCAGATGTCTCTATTTGCCTTTTGCAAGTAGTCCTAGGTGTTTTCCACATGAACTCTTCCAAATTCTAACCCTGTCGACTCAAGGCATCCAGCACAATGAGTTTAATAAGCCCATGGTTAGTAACACACATTACTGGATGTTCAACCATTTTCACAGCCGCGACCATGTGCCTAATATTTCCCAACAGGAAATAAGGAAGGTTGATCATCTACTAATGCCAGAGATGGTTTAGCAATCGAAAATCATAATTAAACACAATTGTTACCCTTCCCTCACAAGTAATGTACTTAATGAGGAAGAGAGTAACATCTGCCCATGGCTGGGGGAGCGACAGCCTATCAATTCCCTCGCCTTTCTTAACCAGCAACTCGCTTTCCTAGAGAAAATCCCCTTTCAATGAGGGGTAATTAACCTTCCTCGTAAACCATCTCTTCCCTTCTGCTGGCAATCCTGTTACTCTACCAATAACTTCTTCCGTTACCTCTAATTTCAACCCTCTAACTTCCATCTGGTTTCTCTCTAGATTCTTTGCAAATTCCATGGCTATACCATTGTCTGATCCTTCCAATCTTTGGAAGAATTCAAACTAGCTTGCATATTTGAAAACCTGGAATGCTTCAAGGCAATCTTCCAGGGCTTCTGTAGACCCTGGCTCATGTCGTATTACTGCTCCTCCCATTTCTTATGAAATTCAGTCTTGTTTCACCTGCTTATCCTTCCTTTCGACACACACTCTAGTTGTTTCAGCCTGTACTGCTATCTTCCTCCTCTCTAAAGACTCTGAATGGAGATTCAATGCTTCTAGTAGGGGTAAATGGTAGGGTGGCAAGTTGGCGTAAGTGAAGATTTTGGATTAGGATTTGGCACGCATAGTTGGTACTGCACAATGAATTTTTACTTAATGGTGAGTCATGGGGAGGTCTTGTAGATGGTGCACTTACCCTTTTTGGTATGATTCGGCATTAAGTAACAATAACTACTGGGTGACATGCCTTAATTGCTGGATTTTTCAAATAATTACAAATCATGTGATGGTTATGTCGCAATATGATTCATTCCCCGCCACAGCTTAATTATGACAGCCATCCTCGGCCACCAATAGTCATGTTTAGTTGCCATAATTACAAAAAAAAAACAAATTCAATATTACCTTTTTGATGACATACCTGTGTGATGTGTAACAGTCACCACCAGGTGGTTTTCAACTACTACAAAAGTGTCTGTTTGCGCTTGAGAAAGGTTTTCACAGCCATATTATTATTATTATTACATTTTTTTTGAAAGTTTGAAGGTGTAATAGCTGCCACGAGGTGGTTTTCAGCTGTTACACTTGGAAAAATTAAAATTTTTGCAGCATAGGGGGGCTCTCCCTTGTTCCTGTAACCTGTAGATCCAAATTTGTGACAATGTTGAAAAATGAATCCTTTAAGGTAGGTTTGTGATACAACCGAAGACAGTGCCCATTTGCAAGTAATGGTGTCCTTGCATTGTCAATGGTCACCAAATTTACAGTCCCATTGTCAAAGACTGCATCTATCTCATAAGGACCTAGCCATCTGGTGCAAAGCTTACCCTTGAAGTCTTTAAACCTTAAGTCATATAAGAGAGCCCAATCTCCTTTTTGGAACTGCTTCTTCTTTATAAATCTATCATGCCACTTAGCTCTTTGCCACTAGATAATATCTGTTTGTCGGATAACAGGCAACCATTTTTCCTCCAATTCATTGAGCTGGTTCAATTTCTGCCTTTGTGTTATAGCCAAATCCAAATTGACCTTCAATGATGTCCTTAGTGTCTTAATTTCAAATTCAATGGGGAATAAAGGGTTCTTGCCATACATAAGTTCATATGGTGAGAATCCAGTGGTGTTCCTCCATGTAGTCTTGTATGACCATAAAACTTCTTGAAGTTTGTCAGCCCAATTTCTTCGGTGACTAGCCATAGTCTTAGTAAGGATTCCCTCAATGAATTTATTAGTGATTTCTACTTAGCCATTTTCTTGTGGATGATAAGGCATTGTGATTCTGTGATGGATTTTATATTTCTTGACCAACTCTTGGATCATATGAGATGTGAACTGTGGCCCTCTATCTATGACTATCTCCCTGGGTATGCCAAACTAGATGAAGATGTCTTCAAACAGAAAGTCTAAGATAGCCTACTCTATGGCTCTAGTTAGTGCCTTCGCCTCAACCCATTTTGTGACATAGTCAGTATAGACCAAGATGTAGGATCTCTATCTAGATGAAGGATTGATTGGTCCCACAAAATCTAGAGCCCACTTCTCAAAGGGTTTTATGACATTCTGGGGCTGCAACGAAATTTCATTTGATTGCAGTGGTTGGCCCATCCTTTGACAACTATCACATCCCTTCACAAGCTTCTTGGCATCCTAGAATATTGTCGGCTAGTAGTACCCTATTGAAAGGACTTTGTATCCTGTCCATTTTTTTGCGAAGTGTCCTCTGCAAGGTTCCTCATGGCAGGCTTTGAGAATATCAAAGACCTCATCCTCTCTAACACAGCATCTGATCTGGAAATTAGGACCAGTGTGGTGGAGGTTCCCATTTATCCAGGTATATGTAGCCATTTTTGTATGATTTTCCTTTTCTCCTTGGAGGACAAATACTGGGGAAACTTCCCTGCAGCAAGATAATTGGCTATATCTACATACCAAGGTGAGTAAGTAGAAATAGCAAAAATATATTCATCAGGGAAAGAATCTTTAGTAGGAGTGAAACTGTCATCAATAGTTAGCCTAGAGAGAAAGTCAGCTACTACATTATCTTTTCCAGGCTTATCTACAATAATGATATCAAATTCTTGTAACAATAATAACCAACGTGTAATCCTACCATCTGTAATTGGTTTATTCATTAAAAAATGAATGGCAGAATGGTCAGTGTGTAAAAATACTTGATACCCAGTGATGTAATGACGGAATTTATTGATGGCATGCATGACTGCTAAGAAATCCTTCTCGGTCACTGTGTAGTTGAGCTCAGCTGAAGTTAGATTTTTACTCATGTAGTAAATAGCGTCAGGTTTCTTATCCTCTAGTTGGCCCAAAACAACACCTACAACAATATCTGATGCATCCGTAGCTATGTGAAATGACAGTTCCCAATTAGGTCCTTGCAAGATCGAAGCTACTGATACACAACATTTAAGCTTTAAGAAGGCCTTCTCACACTTCCCTATCCACAAGAAATCAACATCCTTCATGAGAAAGGAAAATAATGGCAATGAAATTCTTGAAAAAAATTCTATAAATCTTTTGTAATACCCTGCATGCCCCAAGAAAATACGTACCTCTTTCTCCGTTTTGGGGGTTGGGATTTTTAGAATTACCTCTATTTTTGTAGGGTCTAACTTGATTTCTTCAACAAAAATGTAATGTCCAAGCACGATCCCTTCAGTCATCATCATGTGACATTTCTCAGTGCTCAAGGAAACATTAGTCTATACACATCACTCTAGCACTTTTTCCAGATTGACTAATGTTGTTTCAAAAGCATCTCCATAAGGTGTGAAATTGTTAATGAAGATTTCCAAACAGTCATTTAATAAGTTACAAAAAATTCCTATTATTTCCCCTTGAAAGGTTGTTGGTGCATTACAGAGCCCAAAAGGTAACACTATGTATGCGTAGGTTTCCCAAGGAAAAGTAAAGGTCATTTTATCCTAGTCTTTTGGGGCAATTTGTATCTGATTGTAGCCACTAAATCCATCCAAAAATGAAAAGAATTTCTTTCTGGAGAGAGTATCAAGGACCTAATCTATAAATGGTAATGGAAAATGGTCCTTCTGAGTGGCCTTGTTGAGTTCTCTATAATCAACGTAGACTCTCCACTTGCCATTCTTTTTAGGAATAATGAGAAGCAGTGACACCCACTGACTGTCAAATATTGGATAAATAAAATTAGCACTCAAGAGTTTTTGTAGTTCTTCTTTCAACACTTCCTTTAGTACAGGGTTCATGTGGCACTATGGCTGTCTGACTGGTTTGCATCCATACTTCAAATAAATACGGTGAGTGCATAGGTTAGGGTGGCTCCATTTCATATCCATATAATCCCCTGCAAATGCATTTTTATACTTCTGTAACAGATTTAATAGACATTGGTTCTATTCAACAGTCAAATTGGGATTAAAATTAAAAAACTTTCCAGATTCAATCTCAATTGGAATACTAGCAATATTCGGAGTGGTTCTCATTTGTTCAAAATCTATATCTTCCACCTCTTCCTCCTCATTTGCATTTTTAATAGAAGCAACAGAAAGTGAATTAATAATAAAACCATTAATAACATCATCTTCTGTCTCATCTTTGAAATACTGGGGTTTCCCTAGAGTGAGGAGTGGCAGGGAAAGATCTGGCTCAAGCTCAAACTCATCCCACCAAGGGTTGTACACATCCATATTTGGTTTTGGAGGATAACGATTAAGGTTCTGTGTTGCTTGGCCATCCGAGGTCACCATGGATCCCGTCTTGAAGCATTTAAATGCATCTTCAGTGGCTAGCCATGGTCTTCCTAGGATCAAAGGATGCCCCCCAAAATTGGATTTGGGCTGTAGAATAAGGAAATCAACCAGATATCTCTAGGAAGCTATTGCAATCACTATATCTTCTAACATTCCCTCGGGTTTAACACGGGACCTGTCACCAATTCCAGCACATTAGGAGTGTGTCTGAGTCCCTACAACCCGAGCACGATAAAGAGATCTTTCGTCATTACATTAATAGCAACCCCAAGATCAATCAATGTAATGGCTATGGGCTGATCATTAATGTAGACAATGACCGTAGGATTTCTTGGATAATTGTACCTAGTAAGGAGAGGTTGAGCAAACATTAATTTAGATAACTTTCCCATCACATGTATGGTGGCAGGGTCTTAAGGCTTCCTCCCAGGCTTCTTGATGCACAAATCTCTCATTGTCTTGGCATAGATGGGTACTTATTTAAGGGCTTGTAGTAGCGGAATTCGTACATACAAATTTTGCAAATCCTTAAGAAAATCATACTCAAGCTATGAAGCCATCCTAGGTTCGGCCAGTCTTTGAGGGTACCAGGGGTCATGCGTAACAACAGTTGAATCTGTTGTTATAGGTGTATCAGACTTCCCCGAATTAACTGTTACATATGTAATAGCCTTTTGTGGGTCAGTTGTCACAGATGTAACAACTTCCTCTACATCAGTTGTTGTAGGCGCAGTAGCCTCCTCAGAGCCTCTGGCTTCTCCTATAGATGGTTCACAGTCCTCCTCTGTAATGATAAAGGAGTGACTAGGGTTAATTACCATGACTGATCGCAATTGTATTTCATTAAGTTCCACGGGGGTAATAAGGTAGGTCTTGAAGGTCATAGGAGCCTCTATGCCCTGAGCTGCTTTATTGTTTGGGTTTAGGTTGGGTTGCACAGGTAGTTGGGGTCGTAGAGGTGGTAGAGGAGTAGGAACTTGGAAAGGAGGTAGCTCCAGCTGTTGTTGCATGGGTGGTGTAGGCAGAGCTGGATTCTGGGCATTTCCTCTCTAGTTCTGGTTCCAAGGGTATGGTTGGGATTGAGGATATTGAGTAGTTCGAGATGGAGACCATTGGTTCCAGGGTGAAGGGAACTGTGCTGAAGGAGGGGTAGAATATTGCCATGGATATTGTTGGTTATTATATGAATTGTTCCACGAATTGAAAGAGGAAAAGTCTTGAGACATACCTGGAGGTCACGGTTTCCATGGCCTCCTTGGTGCGATGAAGTAAGAGGAATTCACCTCTTCGCTTGATTCTCTGATTACTACCTTTAATCTAGGAATATCCGGACACTTCTCTGTCGAATGCTCCAGCTTGCAGATATTACACAGGCTGATGTTGTTCAATTTGCATTCCCTATAAGGATGTTTCTTCCTACAAGTCGGACAAAACACGACCAGGGGTGTATCAGCTTCTGCTTGTGTCTTTTTGATCTATGTTGTTGTTATCTAGGCCGAGAGAGTACTAAGGACATTGGTCTTGAAATTTTCGAACAAATTTTTGATCTCTGCTCTAGTTACTCCTCTGTGTTACACAGTAATTTGTCACTGTCTTCACTCCAGTCTTCCTACTATGTCATGTGTTCAAGCCTAACATTCTCATATTAGACAAATGCTCTCTGATGTTGCCAAATGACCCACTTTTCCTAAGTTATCTACCTCATCATGTCTATTGGCTAAATAAACACGCTGAAGTGCGCTCCTAAACAGTCCAAAAGCATTGCCATCACGGAAGTACACCTGATTCCTGCAATGGTCCGATTTTATGTGCCAACGTGAGGTTGCTTATGATCTTTAGCGATGAATTGACTAGCTATGTTATTCAATAGCGATGTCAGTGCAGAAGATCAGTTAAGCCCCCGCGATGATCCAGATTGGGAAAATTTGTTCCAACAGTCGGCCTTCCAGATGACTCCAGACCTGGTTGTTGGCATATTTTGTATCGCCCTCCTTTCTCTGACATGGCTGTTCCATCATTTGTGCTACCTTCCTTGGAGATAAGCTCACTCTTCCACCTTTCGTGGAGACTCCTTCTCCTATTTAAACTCTCGCCATTGCTATGCACTGCTAGTTTCTGGATAGTTTCTGATAGTTGGCTAGTTGAGCAGTGCTGTTAGTGTTTGTGAGTTTGCTAGATAGTTGGTGTGAGCGTGACAAGTGTGGGATTGTTGGTAGCTTGTGGAAGGTTTTGAAGTTCCCTTGTGTAGAACTTGTGAGTGAGGAAGACTTGTATGTTGGGAGATCCATCTTCAAAGAGTGAATGCTTGAGGAACATGCTGGTTGGATCACTCTGAGAAGGCTTGTGACATCAAGACTTTGGTTGTAAGCTTACTCTTATTTCATTATTATTGCAATCAATGATGTTTTCCTATGTCTTGTATTTAATGTACCTGATAGCTCATGACTTCTTGACTTTGTGAGTAAATAGATCACTGTTGTTTCGGTTACGTGCTTTTTTTATTTCCTTTGCATTGTTTCAGGTTGATTACTCATTAGGAGAAGGAAGCAGAAGTTGGAGTAGCGCAACAAAACTCCATCAACCACCGGTTGAGGTAGGCCTCCAACTATGACTGTTTAAGGAAAGCTATTGTTGATTTGTCCTCGTTTGTGACTAGACCCACCCTAGGGCTAGAGGGGTTGCCTCTGTACGCAGAGGGAACACTTTCCTGCATCACACTCCGCCTGCATATTTTTGTATGTGAACAGAGACATCCTAAATTGTACTTCTTCCTTTTTACGATCCTTGAGAGCATTGTAGGTAGAGCTTTACAATTTCAGTGAATGGCTCTTGTGATATATCCCCTTTTCCTAATAGGTTCAGGGTGTCAAGGCAGTCATCCCTCATTCCTCTCATGAATATAGTCTTCAATATTTTTGGGTCTAAATCATTGTGTTTCGACCTCTACATATTGTAGTGGAACCGTTCTACATAATCTTCCAGGATTTCTTCCTCCTTTTGTGTCATTCTAAATATCTCTTTCCTTAAGTCCCTGGTCCTACAATAGTCCTAGTACTTTGACAAGAACATCTCCTTCATAGAATTCCACGTTGAAATGGAAGCAGGGCCTAATCCCATGAACCATCTCAAGGTTGCTCCTTTTAAGGTAGCGAGAAATATATTTAACTTCTGAGCATTTGTTGTATAATCATAAATTCTACATAGGACATAAAACTCAAATAGAAAAGTATATGGATCTTCCACAGTCATCCCCTAGAAGGATGGTAAGGATGATAGAGGAATATTTTTCATAGGATCTTCAGCTCCGATATTCTCGATTGGGAACTCAAAGGTAGTGGTAGTGGTGTCTATTTTAGCATTGTTATCATTGTTGTCTCCCATGATTAATTCTTCTAACCCTTTCTATAGCATACATTCTTCGAGTTGCATTTGTTATGGCCCTGCAGGCATGATTAGTGCCTTATATACCCATAGGGTTGGTTGTTTCACCACACTACCCGTATTTGGATATTGATAAATCAACAGGTGCTTTCATTTCAGGTGTCTAATGTTCCCCCTCAGTTTCCACTTGCCCCTCGGTATTCAAATTCTAGCTACTAACTTCCCCTTCTTGCTCATAAATCAAATCCTTGATCTTGGGGGTATGAGTGCTAGCCTTAGAATTATACGGTCCTGAGATGGAGGGATTGGAGGTTTGTTCTTTCACTATGGGAGTAATAGCCTTCTGCGGCCTTGTTCTCCTTGCGTTCCTTTGAGAGCTAGACTATTCTTTTTCCACCTTAGAGATTCATTTCTGGATAAATTTCTTCCTTCCCAAATCTTCACCCTTCATTTCCTTTTTACGACCTATCGTTCCTGTGAATTATTAGAGTGGGGGTGATTTCAATATCTCTGTAAGTCCTACAAGTGCACACATGGACCCTATGTGTATTAAATCACACTCTAAGTGTCTCAGTCTTCAACAGTGGTGAGCCCGCCTAGGTATGTTAGAGCGATGCACAGGTTCTTACCTCTCGTCTTACCGCCCAACAACTGAAGAGTTGAAGACACACTAACAAAGCATCAAAATGTCCTAAGTTTCCTACTAATCACAATGGTGAGCCCGCCCATGTATGTTAGAGCGATGCACAAGTTCTTACCTCTCGTCTTACCCCCAACAACTGTGAACTAGGAGCACTCTATATTAAACAAACAACTTGGCTGACTGTATCATCAACTTGCCATCCTCGGCAATGGCGCCAAAATGTAGTGTTTTTTTAATCAACCTTAATTGACTCAGACTACAACATTAATTGTCAACTTGGGGTAGGTCTTGTTGTTTCAATGGAGTTCACACTGTCTATGCCAATACACTCCATTCAAGCAGAAGCAAATGCAGAAAACTGTAAAAGATGTCACTGATCTAAATTGTTGAATCAAACCATGCGTGTAGATATAAAAACACTCTACATAATTAAATCACAACTCACAACTATTAAAGTAAGGGTGCACCACACAAGAACTAACATCTACTCCAACTGTTTACTACCACTCTGTTGATTAACTCAGTGTAACAACATAAGATAAATAGAAACAGCAGCGAATGTAATCCATGACTACCTATATCACTGCAATCCCTACCAAAGAGGAGGGCCCTTCCTCCTTAGCAGGGCATAGGAAGAACACGAAAGTGATTAACGAATCAATTGGAAAGAAGAAACAACATCACCATGCTAATTGATATTAAAATAAATTTAGAATTATAGAAATAGAGTAATGGTACTCTTCTATATGTCATCTCTTGATACATAAAAAGTTGAGTCTTTTATAACTATTACAACCTGAAAATTAAAAACAGATCAGTCATGAGAATCTCTCGATTCTCATGCTGATAAAAATAAAGAAGTTACAAATTATTAAATAAATATACATCATTTGCAACTACTGGAGTCTTGTTGCTTAAAAAATAAACAATCCCTACTGCCGACAGTTGTTATGTGGAATAGTACCCACATTTCCAGCTTCGGTGAAATAGCATTGAGTGAATGGTGGTTCGGGATGACGCGGCATAACTGATGACATCACTGTTGGTGTGATGGCAGATCAACGCGAGGTGTAACAACATCCAATGTGTAACAACAATCCGTAACAACATCCAATGTGTAACAACAATCTGTAACAACAACAACCTATAACAGCAGCAACCTGTAATAGCACCTAGTGTGTACCAGCAACCTGTAACAACACTCGGGGTGTAACATCGAACCGTTCTACCCTTTCCCAAAGTTAATCCTTGCTGCCTATCTGCTTCATAGCTTCGTTCTCACAAGCCAACACCTGAAAAGATGAACTTCCCAAAATAATTCTTCAATGTTCTCCCAATTAGCCACAAAAAGGAATAAAGCTTCGTATTATTCAGTAGAATATAGAAAAGTAACATGATAGTAAAATGGATTAAAATGTAGGAAAATAGGAAGTTTGGTCATTGTTACACAAAAATATCGTCACCATGATTATTTGCAGTCAGTATGGGTCTATCATCACTTGTACTGTCCTCCTAAGCAAGTCTCAGACCTCAGCTCTTCAAATCAAGCTTTGAAAATGAGAGAAAGACATTAAAAATCAATGTAACTCTGGTTCCGCACTTTCTCTCACTGTCACCTGCGGTCCCGCACCTTCTGTGTACAAAAGCTACGAACCTGCCTGCTCTGTCCCTAACGGTGTAGGTTTGGACCCCTGTGAAAGTCAAAAGGCGCAAGTTTTATCTTAAAAAACTCACTTTGGGTTAATTCTAGAGGTTTCTAGAAGGAATTTTGACGTGGATTGTTCGCTCTGAGTGGGTTCATGCATCCCAAAAGAGAAGGAGCTAATCCCTTGATGAGAGGAGCTATCCCTTTGAAGGAGGACCTAGTAACCTCCCTCCATTGCACTATAAATATAGGCATTGGGCTGGTTGCTGAGGAGGTTAGAAGCTGAATATTTTTGAGGGTAAATGCTGGTGAAATCAAGACTTCCTAGTTGAGCTTAAGAGGAGAGATCGCACATCTTTTTGGCTTCATTGGGGAGTGAGTGAAACTTGTCAAAGTAGAGGAGACTTCTTGCTGGACCCTGGGAGGAGCTTGTACAGTGTCAAGGCAAAGGTTCTAAAGTTCTTCTTCTTTTGAATGAATACAATCAAACTCATTTTTCTCAACAAGTATCTCATGTTATTTGTTTCATGGACTCCTTGAATTTCATGTTAAATATGTTTTATGCAATTGGCTTTTCAGGTGCTATTTAATTTGTTTGCCTTGTTTGTGTTTGCAGATTCGCGAAAAGGAGCTCATTTGGATCAAAGGAGCGAGGGCATCCACAAGCTTGCGTTGGACCTAAGGTAGGCCCTAAAAACACTTGTTTGCCGTTGTTTATAAAAGCATATTTAGAGAAAGATAGTGTCTGGTTGGTTTGCTTGTCATTAGGTCTTCTTTAGATTTTAGGAAGGTCTATCTTGTCCGCAAGATCGACTTATTCCATGTGAC
This sequence comes from Pinus tabuliformis, assembly GCA_031772625.1. NCBI lineage: Eukaryota > Viridiplantae > Streptophyta > Pinopsida > Pinales > Pinaceae > Pinus > Pinus tabuliformis. The sequence goes on from CM062810.1 coordinate 515,492,264, forward strand.
AAAATGGCGACTCCACTGGTGACTTGATTGTTTTCCTTGTTTATACTTTGACCTGAGAAATTGTATTTTTGTTTCTATTTTTGGCTTGTTGTGTGTAAAATTGGGTAGAGTTTGTAGATCCAGGGTTATTTTCGTTTTTCATAGCTTTGGGAGAGGACCACACCCTAGCCGTTTGACACAGTGCGTACTTACCCGCAGCTTGGCTTTTAGCACAGAGTGGGACCGCACCTGTGCCAACTGTGGGCCTGCGGACCCTGTCAAAATTTTGAAAACCCTAAGATTTCTTCTGTTAGTCAGCTTAGTTTGTGTTTAGAAATTGTTATCCACTACCCAGACCTGCATATAACCTGTCAGAAGCTTTCCTTGGATTGATTTCGTTAGTGTTAGGGTTTTAGGTGAAATTCCTAGGAGTTTTGCTTGTTGGGTTTGTTTTTCATTTTGGTTGTGTAGTGGCTCTGAGCTTAGAAGCTGTAGGGACTTCAGATCACCTTAGTGTCTACCAGCCTTCTTATGAGACTGACCATTTATGAAATCTCCCCTTGTTTGAGGAATCCGCTTTGAGTTTTCTCTTTACAAAACTTCGAAAAGCTTGTGTTTAAAAGTTTGGATTTTTATTTTCAAAAAGAAAACAAAATTGGTTGTTCTTGACTGATTTGTGATTCTGCATAAATTAGTCCTTAGCTTACATCTAGCTAAGTAAAACATCCTTAAAAAAGACTTTTAGTAGGCTTTGACTTCAAATAGGTTTTTATAGTTTGTAGATCTCAAAGTTAGTCATTTTCATTAGTTTTGAGTGTTTTTAAAAAAATATAAAAATCTCTTTTGAAAAAAAAAAGTTTGTTTTTTGTAGTGATTGAGTGCTTTGAAACGAAAAAGGGAATTTTTTTTGAAATAACTAGTGGTCTCGTTTTGAGTGCTTTGGAAAAGAAAAAGCTCTTCTTTTAATTTGTTTAATTGAGAAAGATTTGTGTTTACAAAGTATTTGCATTCTCAAACTCTTTCTTAGTTTAGAAGTTCATCGAAGAGAAAAAGATTGTTTAGATCATCTTAGGTGCATTTTTAGTGATTTTGAGTCGAGTCTTCATACCACAAGTTTCATCTCCGCACCTTTGGACTTAAACAAAAACCACTAAAATTAACGCTTAAAGTAAAATTCACCTAGTAACATTTTTATTTCTAGGGCTCTGATACACCAACTTAGCTTAGGCTAGTGTCTTGGAGTAGGAGAGTAATTAACTCTCCAAGATAGTAAAAACAAACAAGTAGCTGTATCTTGTGGTAGGGAAGAAATCCAATTGTTGCATTTATGCTCTGGGAAAGCTCCTCTTAAAGGAGAAGCACGAGATCGTGTCCGAACCAGTGTGGGAATCAATCCTTCCTCATTGGGAACGACGCCAGATATTCACGTATTAAAAACGGTAAACCTCGGATTAACCATTGTCGAGGAGCCTGGGGTCACTTGTTGGTAAACCTTGGATTATGTCAAGGAGCCTTCAAGGGCTACTCTGCCCTTGCGTGCATATCAGATCATAGACTATTCCCCCAGGTGTATTTGTCTCAGTTGGTAACCTTAGTGGCCATATTCTTTAGGACTCTTCCTGAGGTGACAGTGGTGGGAAGATCCCATTGTACCTGGAGCAGACGTTGGCTAGACTCACTTGGATTTTTTGGGGGGTTCTCTTCACTCGAGACGGTTAAGTGGAGGAACTTGTGCCAGTCTATTCATTAAGCAGGTTGCCGGGGTAACTGTCCCAACCGCCATTTCTGTATTGAACTCTGCGACGTTGGATTTCATCACCAACTAGTGTTTTCGGTATGGAAAGTTACTGTTTGTGTGTGTTTGATCTCCTAGATTCTTTAGGTGTGTGATTCAAATTTGTTTGGTTCTTTAGAGACTTTAGGTGCTTTTCATTGAGATTTTACTTTGTTTGCGTGTGAAGTAGTTAAAAGTTTTTAACTGTGGCTAAATTACCAAGACAGTCCCGTAGACTTCGGGGCCAGTCTCCTGAGTTTGTAAACGTGGCTGAGTTACTGAGGAAGTCCCGTAGACTTCGGGGCCAATCTCCTGAGGAAGTACCGAGCCAGCTCGAAGACTTGAAAGTCCTCGTAACTCCTAGAGACAGTAGAGTTGGGTAACCTGAGGAAGGAGAATCTTCTTTGATAGTACATCCTGATTTTCAATCGTTAGTAGCAGATTATAATCCACAGTCAGTGTCCGTTTCCGAAATTGCTGGTAGCTTTTCATCTACTAGTGATATAGGTGAAGAACTCGAAATATCTGAGCTTGAAAGTGAATTTTCTGCTACTCCGACATCGGGGTTTTTTTTCTCCAACTTCTAGTGGTCCTGGTTCACCTAGGGTAGAAAGAGTAATCACCCAGGATCTTCCTTCTGGACTTATTTCTATTGAAGAACTTGCTCCGGAAGAAGAAATAGGCATCGCTATCCCTGAAAATCAACCTGTTATCGAACTAAGGGATCGTGAATCAATTTTTTACAGTCCACCTAGGAGTAGTTCTTGGTATCTTTCTTTGACTAATTTTCTAGAAAACTCAGGGTTAAGTTTTTCACCACCTCGTGCTCCTTATCACCCAACACCTAGAGATTTTTATACTCCCGTCAATATGGCAGGACAGTCATCCATGTTTACTCAATCGCCCGAATCTTTTTTGTACAACGGTCCTTTTGTTCCCTCCGGGTATCAGTCACTTTCTGGTACTTTTTCGAGAGCATCTCCTCAACCCATTCAGCAAGGGTTATTAACTGGAAACAATGGTACTAAGCCATTGAGCATAGAAGACATTCTTATGAGGTCAGGTTCTATTCCCAATCCTCAACCTTAAGGTGGCCAGTTACCGCCTGGGGGGCAGCCTCAATTAATGCCTGGGGGGCAACCTCAAGGTACACAATTTTCATCTCGGGGGCAACCTCAAGGACAATACATACCTATGGGACAATACGTTCCTCAAGGTCAACCCCAGACTCAATATGTACCCCAAGGTCAACCCCAATATCAATTTATACCTCAAGGTCAACCCCAGTATCAGTATGTGCCTCAAGGGTATCAACCCCAAGGTCAATACTCGAACCAAGGTTTCCAACCACCCTTCGGTCAAACGTATGTTCAAGGAATGGGAAATATAACTTTCAATTATCAATCCTACCCTCAACCCGGTTATGGTCCTCAGTATTCTCAACCTGTTATGGGTCAGTACCCTGGAATGAATATAGTGTGGGATCCATCGCAAACCCAACAGGTGTTGCAGCCAAGTGTACAGTTGTCATCTCAAACTGGACAACCCTTAGTTTCTGGTACACCCCAGCAACCAGTCCAGTCTAACATTCAAACTTCTGTACCTTCGGTAGTTTCTCAGCCTGGGCCTAGTACACCTCGTACTCTGCCTTAAACGACTGCTACAACTGCCGCAACATCTGTTCAATCTACCCCACCTACTTCTGGAGTATCGACAACTCCGGTTTCTACTGTTCCTGTATCTACTCCTCAGACATCTTTACCACCGTCTGGATCTACGATTCAAACTTCGGTTCAGATGCCTGTAGGACAACCTAGTTTAAGTACGGTTGTCACAAGTCAACCATAATTCACTTATAAACCGTACCAGGGACAGTACCAATTCGGTCCTGCTGTGCAGCAGCCAGTTTATCAGTATCAACTGTACCCTGGGTACACTTATCAACAACCTCAACAACCCCAGTACGGTCCGGTTAATCCTGGTTTTCCGGGAGGATACAATATCCCAAACGCGATTCCTATTCCTAGTTATCCTAGATATCCTCCTCCTAGAGCTGGTCTCATGACCCAGAGTTTTAGGGATCCTAATCGGTAGTTACCGTTTATCGCAACTTTGGACTTACCTGACTTGTTGTGCCTAACGAACGATCCCATTAATTATCTTCCATTTTGGCCGCCAATGCCGAATAAGTTGCCTAGTGACATTCCCAAGTTCGAAGGTAAATCAGGAGAGGACCCGTCGAACCATGTGATGACTTACCACCTCTGGTGTGCGTCTAACTCCATCATAGATGATTCAATCCGTCTTAGACTTTTCCAGCGCACTCTAATTGGTCTCGCGACCAAGTGGTACATTGAGTTACTGCGAGGCACTTTTTATAATTTTAGTCAGTTAGCTACCTCGCTTTTAACTCATTTTCAGTTGCCAGTCCAATATGACAATGGCACGGAATTGTTAACTTCGCTAAAACAATCGACATCCACTTGCATTTCAGATCATATTCATGAGTGGAGATGTTGACGACGTTTAGTGAAGGTATTTATTCCGGATCAGATCTTGGCTGAGTGGTTTGTAAAATCATTGTTGCCAAAGATCACTGAAGATGTTGCTAAAGCCGGAGTTGTTACTGAGGAGCAAGTGATTGCTCAAGCATAGTACCTTGACTTGGTCTATACTTAGTCAAGTACGTTACATGAAAAAATCCCCGATCTTCCCAAGCAAAATCAAATCGTTGCAGCTCCTTGGGGATCTCATGCCGCTGATGGTATGATTGGTACGGTTAACACTAAAAGTAAGAAGAAGTCTTCCAAGAATTCTTCCCCTATCATAACCTTGCCTAATTCCCCAACAGGAGATTCTTCTGCAGAAATTTCCGCCGATATTCACGTTGTAGAGTCATCTACAGCCAAATCAAAATCTGGTAGGAAGAAGAAAGGAAAGAAGAAGAATAAGACGGACAAAATTTCAAAGGAGAAACCTGAAAAGGTGGAATCCAATGATGAAAAGCGCAAACCTCGTTATCCTTGTCTCATTTGTGACGATGAACATTTTACAATAGACTGCCCTCATCCTGCAGAGGTTGCGAAGATTGTCAAGGGTTCCCAAACTCCTGCTGTTTTGAAGGATCCTTTTCCGGCTCAAGACAGTAAGATGATAGGTTCATCCTCGAGTGCCAATGAAGAACCCATACTGATGATGTCCCATGTTAGGATTGCGATTCAATCGCAATATTATGGTAGTAAAAGTCCTATTGATGGTAAAGAAGCAGAATCTTCTCATTCTAATCCATCAACCTCAGCTCCCGGTTCCGATCCACTACAGATCGAGAAATCTAATCCAGACTTGGTAATCAAACCGCCTGCCAAGGGTATACTTTTCAATCCACATGTGAGAGTGGCTCAAAATTATAATATTGTTGAGGATTTAGCTGTTTCACCCTCGGTAATGTCGGCTTTGGAAGTGCTGCAATCATGTCCAGCACAGCGTAAATTACTTTTGTCGGATATAGGAGCTGTTGATGTTCAGGACCCGAACCTAATAATATTCGATCTAGAAAATAGTACACCGCGGTTGCCTCATCAAATGGCTTTCTAGATTCTAGTGATAGTAAAAAACAGGCCTATTCATCGGACTGTAATTGATGAGGGAGCCTCAATGTGTATTATGTCGATACAGTGTTGGAGATCACTTGGTTCTCCTTCGCTAAATCAATCCCTGACAATTCTAAAGGCCTTTGATTTCCGTGGGTTTCATCCTTTTGGAATTCTACAGGATTTGCCTATAGGGGTTGAAGGAAAAACCGTTAGTCTAGATGTGGAGGTGGTTGATGCCCCTCTAGATTACAACCTTCTTTTGGGTTGAAGTTGGTCTTACGCTATGACAGCGGTCGTTTCATCGGTCTTTCGAGTAATAAAGTTTCCACACAATGGAAAGATCGTAACAATAGACCAGCTGGCTTACTTTTCATCCGACCCAGCCTCTTCGGAGAGTATTTAGCATGTTGGTAAAACAAGTATCCCATATAAGGATGTTGGAGTAGGATTAGTTAAAGATGTCAGTTTACTGGGAACTTTTCCTTTTCCTCCAATCAACGCATCATATTCATTTGCAACCATTCATATGATTACATCAGATACCATTATTTATGATGATCCTTGGATTGTCCATTCTGAATCTGAGATAGACTCATTTGGTAATGCCATGCCTTTGAGTCCATATGAAATTGCCTATGAAGCCGTGCAGTCTTTTGCCAACCCATGTTCAACCGAAAATGACTTAATGAATGTGGTCCATGAGGAATCACTTTTCACATCAACCTCGGATTTAACTACGTTTTTTGAACTTGTTCACTCTGATGAGAAAATTCGTGAAATCCTATGTGTAGATGATTTACCATGGGAAGATCTCCATCACAGATCTTCGTTTTTACCTGAGGATGATCATTTTGAAAATGATTTCTCATCAATTTTTACAACTGAATATGTCAAGGAACCTCAGAATCCAATGAAACATCCCGATTCAGAGTTAAATTTGGGAAACATTTCTCGAACTATTCCTATTGACATTTCGGTTAAGCCCAGAATTGTTGAGAACATTCATATAGGTGCCTCGTGTACAGATGACGAAATTCAGATATATAAGGCCCTATTTCAAGAATTTCGTGACGTGTTTGCCTGGTCCTATGAGGAAATGCTAGGAATTGATCCAACGATTATTGTTCATGAGATCAAGACTTACCTGGACGCTAAACCCGTCCGGCAACGTTTGCGTCAGACTCACCCACGAAAAGTTGCTGCAATTAAAGCAGAAGTTGAAAAATTGTTGAAAGCAGGTTTCATTTATCCGATCCCGTTAACGGATTGGGTATCAAATATTGTTCCGGTTAACAAAAAGCAGGGAACAATAAGAATATGCACGACTATAGGGACATTAATCGAGCATGTCCAAAGGACAATTACCCAACCCCCTATATCGATCAAATCATTGATGATTGTGCCGGCAGCGAAATATTTTCCTTTATGGACGGTTTTTCAGGATACAATCAAATCAATATTCTACCTACCGATCAACCAAAAACGGCTTTCATTTGTCCATGGGGGACATTTGCTTATTGCAAATTACCTTTTGGGCTTAAGAATGCTGGAGCAACTTTTCAAAGGGCGATGTCTTATGTGTTTCATGACATCAAGCACATTGTGTAACCCTATCTCGAGGACTTGCCTGCTCATTCATTACATCGAGCTGATCACCTCGTCCATTTACAAGCAATATTTATGAGGTGTAGGCATTATCGTATTCGGTTGAACCCCCACAAATGTGTCTTCTGTATAGAAACGGGTCGATTGCTGGGGTTTGTAGTTTCGAAAGCCTGCATTCGCGTTGATACCTCAAAGGTCGAAGCTATCATCAAATTGCCTCCTCCTTTGAGTGTTCGCTAACTCCAAAGTTTGCAGGGGAAAGCAAACTTTTTATGACGATTCATTCCTAACTATGCCGAGGTTACAAAGGGTTTTACCTGGTTGTTGAAGCAAAATACTCCATTCTATTGGGATGAGATAGCTCAGAAATCTTTTGATGCACTCAAACACGCATTGACCCATGCACCGTTGTTGCATCCTCCCAACTACAACCAGGATTACTTCTCGTATCTCGTCACCTCTCATTCCACCATTGGAATGGTCTTAGTTCAGGAAGATGAATTCGAAATGGAACATGAGATATATTACCTTAGTCGAACTTTAAATCCAACTGAGCTAAAATACTCACATGTGGAGAAATTGGCATTGGCAGCTGTTCAAGCTGTCCAATGTTTTCGTCACTACATTTTACTACGTAAAACTACGGTAATTTCGGATTGCAACCTTATGATCTACATTTTGACCAAGAAATTGTTAGGGGGCAAGTACTCTAAATGGATCGTTATCCTGTAGGAGTTTGACTTGGAATTTGAGAAATCTAAGTCTAAGAAATCTTTAGTTTTTGCGGAGTTAATGTGTGACTTCCCGCATGCTGACACGAAAACTGTGGCGGAGGAGCCCATTGTGGATGAATCCTTGTTTCTAATCAGCACTTTAGATCCGTGGTATGGGGATATCATTTTTTATCTCCAGACCCAATCCTTTCGGCTAGAAATTTCAAGGTCAGAACGCCGAAAAATTCGATTCCAGTCCCAACAATTTAGGATTATTGGAGATACTCTTTATCGCCGTGGGGCGGACTCTGTTTTTCAATGTTGCTTAACTGACGAGGAAGCTGAAAGGGTTCTAAATGACTGTCACTCTAGAGCATGTGGTGGTCATATGTCTGGGTTTGCCACAGCTCAAAAGATATTGCGCGCTGGATTCTGGCCGTCTTTATTTAAAGATTGTATTACGGTGGTCCGAAAATGCCACAACTGCCAAATTTTTTATCATAAGATGCGCGCTCCACCTGCTCCTCTCCACCCTATAATTGCCATTGGTCCTTTTGCCAAATGGGGTATCGATTTTATTACATGTACCCTCACTTGGCCAAGGGGCATGCGTATATCATCCTTGCGGTAGATTATTTTACTAAGTGGGCCGAGGCGATGCCTACATTTGAGGCAGATGGCAAGACAACTGCAATTTTCGTGTTCAATCATATAAATGCTAGGTTTGGTGTCCCACAAGCGATAACCACTGATCATGGGCGTCATTTTTGAAACATTATGACGACCGAACTTACATGCCAGCTTGGTTTACGTCACGATAGTTCAACCCCTTATTATCCACAAGCAAATGGTCTGGTTGAATCCATCAACAAAGTTTTAGTTATCATGATCTGATGAATCATTGGGATTCATCGGTCGAATTGGCACAACATGCTATTTTCAGTGCTTTGGGCGTACCGAACTCCAGTAAAAACATCAACAGGGTTCACTCCTTTCCAACTAGTCTATGGTTTGGAAGCTATGTTACCCATTGATTGCGAAATCCCGTCACTGCAAATGGCCATCGAGTTACTTCCAGCCACTTCCAAAGAGGAAAAACATTTTTTATACTTGGCTCAATTAGATGACAATCGATGTGATGCTGCATTGGTGATCGAGACTCACGCAAAACGCATGAAGGCTCAGTATGATCGAAATGTGACCTCTCGAAATTTTTCGGAAGGAGATCTAGTCTTAGTTTACGATCAAGCTAATGATAAATTAGGCGCTGGAAAATTCATTCCTATGTGGCATGGTCCCTATGTTGTCAAGCGAAAGCTAGCAAAAGGGGCCTATGAATTGGTAGACTTTGACGGGGACTCCTTGGGTAAACCCAGAAATGGTCTTTACTTGAAGAGGTATTATGCTTAAAAGAATGGGTATGGAGAATTTTAGTTAGGATAGTTTTTTCTTTCTAGCTGGTGTGTTTTAGTTTAAACAGTGTGCTTAGCCTAGAGAGTGTTTTTCGTCATTATTCCTGCTTATCTTGGTTTTACTCTTGATATTGCAGATGTCGATGCCTCTCCAAACATACATTGGTTTCGCTGATGGTGCTTGTCGTAATACACGGAACATCTCTTCCGCAGCTTGGGTTATCTATTCGCCCTCTGATGAGTTAGTAACTATGCATGGGGTAAGCCTCGGTCAAACAACGAACAACATTGCCGAGTATAGTGCAGTGATTGATTTATTATCTGAATCTATTTCATTTGGGATTCAGAGTTTGATAGTGAGGTTAGATTCTGAACTCGTTGTATTACAGCTTAATAGAGTGTATGCCATTAGAAATCCAGTGTTATTAAGATTATTTTTGAGAGTGCGTCTCTTGGAACGTGAATTTGATTATATTGAATATTAGCATATTCCAAGGTCTTTAAATACATTAGCAAATTGCTTCTCGAATGTTAAATAGACATTTGCAATAATCATACATGTAAATTTAAAACCATTCCATAACATGATTTACAAGATAAGCCGGTAATAGTGATATATATATAGGAGTGTGTCAAAAAATACATCGTCCTCGATCATAGGTTGAAAAACACCTTATGATCGGCAAAAATGATAAGTACAAAAAACAAAAATGTCACATGTGCCCACAATAGGTGATCATCCTATCACTGGTGATGATCTCTATAAGAAACCACTACACGGGCCACCTTGCAAAGGAACCTCCTAAAAGGTCCCGGGACCCCAATCACATAGCGCTGAAGTCGACGAGGAATGTCGTCTATAGTGGTCTCAGGAATATCTCCTGTCAAGCGCTCGAGATGACCCTCCAACTCGGCCAAAACCTCTGCTGATTCATCCTGTGGGGATGGCGCGGGTGCAATTGGTTGTTTCCTCTCGAAAGGCTGGAGAGCGGCTGGTCACTGTGGACCCACATCTGCATTTGAAATTTTTACTATTAGTTTTGAGACGATGGAAAAATAAAAAATAAAAAAATAAAAATAAAAAAAATGTTGAAAAGGATTTTACCTGACTCGTCCCACTTCTCTCCTGGTGGAAGAACCATGTCTGGGTCACCACGAAAATCTATCCCAGCGTAAGGGAAGTCCTGAATAGAAAAGACCTGGTTTTCTAGCCATTGGAAATACTCAGGTTTGAATCAAGCAACCTCTGTCCTCTCGTCCGGGTGATGGGCCATGACTGCGACCCATCGCATCAGTTTGGGCTCTCGAGGAAGCCCAACTCCAACAGTAAGGTGCTGTGGGATCAGCATAGGAACCCTCTCCAGGCCAAAACTCGCGACCAAAGCCCCATAACCAAAGGTCTTTAGTCGTCCGTTCTTGGCCCTGGTCAGTTGGCCTTTCACATTGGCCAACACAGCATCGCACCAGTTGAAGATGGTGCCTCTAAAGCAATCAACTGCCATACGCATCTGGGATCCGGTGGCAATATGTAATGCGGTAGCTCCACAAAGTCTGGTCACAGTAAATGCAATCACCATGAGCTCAGGACGAGATATGGCCTTTATGTATATCAATTTGTCTGTAGCCTGGCTGTTGCAGTACTCTAGCCGGAGGCTATCGACAGACTGGCCACCTGGCCTAGTCCCGTGCAGAGTCAAGTCTTCGCCTCTCTTAGGCAAATCAATCAAGAAATAAATGTCCGCCGGCTCGATTTCAAGCTGGTGGCCGCCAATGAAGAAGCACTGGTCCTGTATGCTCCATCTTTCAACCAGCCACTGTAAGAAATCCACCTGAGCCCTCATGCCAGGAATGACCCAGAATTTGTACAATCCGCACGCCCTCAAAGCATCAAGTGAAGGTTGATGATTCCATGCGGCAGCATCCACGTCCTCATGCTCTCGTTCACGCCAATCTAGCATGATGTACTCTCTACATCAAGTATAAAGATTAATTAAATTGCTAGAAATTATTTTGTGTGGTCCATTTTTGAGAATTTTTGGGTTAAAAACCCTTGCGGCAGGGACCGCACCCTCCGGGTTAGACATAGTGCATGGGACCGCACTTTGTCTACATGGAAGGTGCGGACCCCGAGCTTTTTCCAAATGGAGAAAAAGTCGGGGTCTGCAGGCCAGTAGTGGAAAACTTGCAGGCCCCGCGCGTGGGTTTTGTGCCTAAAAACCCTCCCAAAAATGAAATAAAGGACTAAAACAAAAATTAAACGGTTAAAAATGAAGAGTGCGATGATGTGGATTACCTGGAGAAGACGGCGTTTGATTCCGACAGTTGGATTTTCCGCAATCTTCACGGGAAGTTTTCTGAGCAAAAGCACTATTTTCTCACCCAAACTCAAACGGTAAAAATGAATTGACAAAGGCCCTTTTTATAAGTTTTTTGAGTAAATAAATTGCAAATTTGTTTATGTTTCACTTTGAAAAGGTATTTTGTGAAATTTTTATCCATTTCAAACAGGTATGAGTAATGTTTGTGTTTTTGTGTAGAATAACGGATTATTCAGGTGAAATCTATCATTTTCGACGAAAAAACATGTAGAGTCATCTTTAAGCCCTTTTCTGACTCCTGAAACATGAAAAGATTGCTGAGTTTTTCTTTTAAACTCGTTAAAACGGAATTAAAAGACGGTCCACTTACAACTTTTTTCCGACCATGAAAACATGAAAAGATTGCCGGATTTTTGTCGTTTCAAATTCGATATTGATTATAAAATGACGTGTCATCGATCAATTTTTTTACTTTTTCGGGTCAAAGGCACTAATGATGAAAAGTACTCCTTTTTCGTAAAAAGATCAAGCGGTTCTCTCAAGTATTATTTTATACTTTTTCGGGCTTGGGAGACACAAATTTACGAAAACGGTCAACCCTGGAGTCTTCTTAAGTTTTTTCAGACTCTAAAAGTGAAAAACGTCGAGTTTCTCCTATACTGGACTCGTTAAAATTTCACAATAAATGACCTGTTCAATTACAAACAGGAACGAACCACTCCTTCTTAGGGTTCGAATTTAAACTAAGTTGGACTCATCCGAAGGATGATCTTATAATCAAGAAAATGTTATCCTCCTCAAGCTTGTCAAAAATAAAGAGGTACTTGCCAGAAATGGTGGGGGAAAAGAGAGAAAAATGACCTGTTTGACATACTTTGTAACCACTCTTGAACACAACACTTTCATTCACCTGGGTTGGGAAATCCTTTGCCTAATAGTTGATCAAACCACATTGAAAGTCTTCAGCCAGTTTTTGGGTATTAACTTTGGGTCAATTGTCACCAAACCATCTGTCGTGTTGTTATGTGTTCAAGAGGTCACTGCCAATAAGCCATTTCATCTGCAAAATATCTGTCATCCATCTTGACCATCCCTGAGTCAGTCCTTGCAACTAAATTTCTTCAACTTGATCTATGATTTCATGTTTTGGGCTTGCCTACGACGGATCGTTTTCTATCGACATCAGCTCATTATCTAGAAAGATGATCTAGAAATCGTCAGTACCTTGAGATCGGCATGCCTCAATGACATGTTTCTCGCCTTTGACGACAGTTTACATCATTGACTTTCGATCAAAGGATTCCGTGACATGTTCGACATCAACACATTTATTCACATCTCATGGATTGTACCGGGTACTTTGAGAGCCATTGACATCACTCGTGGTTTCTCTCACACTTGTTAACAGTTTACATCATTCACTGGTAATCAAGTGGTTTCTACCATGTTCGACATCAACACATTCATTCGCATGGATAGAATCGTACTGTTTTGGGAAGTAGAAATGAAGACCCTGGATCTTGTTTCCACAATCCAGTCTACGAGGAATTTTGTATTCATTATATAATGGACTATTCATAAACAGATGGCTGCGTCCATACTGTGTCCACATGAGTCTATACTTATGATGTTTTACAAGATCATTCCTGTATCAGAGCAGTAGTTAGTTTTTCTAGTCAGTTTTGATTTGAGTATGGGAATGCCTACCTCAGCGATGATATGATCTCATATATATATCTTGCATTGAATGTTTTTACAGGTTCCAACCGGGCTCTCCACAAGATGATCCTCGAAATGATAAAGTACTTCACTCTTCCTAAATGATAAGAAATCCTCATCTACTACAGACTTCGCACTTTAGGGGTCAATCTGTTACACAAAAATATCGTCACCATGATTATTTGTAGCCAGTATGGGTCTATCATCACTTGTACTATCCTCCTAAGCAAGTCTCAGACCTCAACTCTTCAAATCAAGCTTTGAAAATGAGAGAAAGACATTAAAAATCAATGTAACTCTGGTTCTGCACTTTCTCTCACTGTCACCTGCGGTCCCGCACCTTCTGTGTACAAAAGCTGCGGACCTACTCACTCTGTCCCTAATGGTGTAGGTGAGGCCCCCTATGAAAGTCAAAAGGCACAAGTTTTATCTTAAAAAACTCACTTTGGGTTAATTCTAGAGGTTTCTAGAAGGAATTTTTACGTGGATTGTTTGCTCTGAGGTGGTTCATGCATCCCAAAAGAGGAGCTAATCCCTTGATGAGAGGAGCTATCCCTTTGAAGCAGGGATTTATCCCTTTGAAGGAGGACCTAGTAACCTCCCTCCATTGCACTATAAATACAGGCATTGGGCTGGTTGCTGAGGAGGTTAGAAGCTGAACATTTTTGAGGGTAAATGCTGGTGAAATCAAGACTTCCTAGTTGAGCTTAAGAGGAGAGATCACACATCTTTTTGGCTTCATTGGGGAGTGAGTGAAACTTGTCAAAGTAGAGGAGACTTCTTGTTGGACCCTGGGAGGAGCTTGTACAGTGTCAAGGCAAAGGTTCTAAAGTTCTTCTTCTTTTGAATTAATACAATCAAACTCATTTTTCTCAACAAGTATCTCATGTTATTTGTTTCATGGACTCCTTGACTTTCATGTAAAATATGTTTTATGCAATTGGCTTTTCAGGTGCTATTTAATTTGTTTGCCTTGTTTGTGTTTGCAGTTTCGCGAAAAGGAGCTCATTTGGATCAAAGGAGCGAGGGCATCCACAAGCTTGCGTTGGACCTAAGGTAGGCCCTAAAAACACTTGTTTGCCATTGTTTATAAAATCATATTTAGAGAAAGATAGTGTCTGGTTGGTTTGCTTGTCATTAGGTCTTCTTTAGATTTTAGGAAGGTCTATCTTGTCCGCAAGATCGACTTATTCCGTGTGACAGTCATATAAGGGCACAGTTCTGGAGGACAGAAAGGTCAAAATAGGGGAAAGAATGTGTAGAAAATAGGTAAAAAACCACACCCAATAGTGTGCAAACAAGAAATAATGGTGGATCCTGCCAAGATCATGGTAATAGTCAATTTGGAGGCCCCAAGAAGTATCAAACAGTTGCGCACAATGTTGGGCCATATTGGGTATTATCGAAATTTCATTAAGGCTTATGCCAAGATTACTGTGCCTATGGAGAAGCTACTAAAGAAGGACACTACATTTTGTTGGGATGAAGAATGTTAACGCAGTCTGGATGTATTGAAAGAAAAGTTGGTCACTGCGCTAATATTGGTCTTCCTAGATTGGAAGAAGGAATTCCATATGCATATTGACACCTCATGTATTGCGTTGGGAGTAGTGCTGACACAAACTCATGAAGGAGAGATGAATCATCCTATAGCATTTGCAAGTCGAAAATTATCGAAAGCGTAGAAGAGCTACTCAATGATAGAGTTCAAGGGATTGGCTATGGTGTATGTGCTCCAAAAATTCAGACACTATCTGTTGGGCACACATTTCAAGATCTACATGGACCACTCTGCCTTGAAGTACCTAGTCAATAAGCTTGTGTTGAGGGAGAAGATATGCATATTGATGCTTCTCTTTCAAGAATATGACTTTGAGGTAATTGTGAAGATACGAAGGTTGAATGCAGGACCTGACCATTTGTCGTGAATTGAAGTGGGGGAGGAGCCTACCAATTTGGAGGAAGGGTTTCCTGACACGCATCTCTTCATGGTGCACGTAGCGGACAACCACTTTGTAGATATTATCCACTTTTTGACCATGGGGATGGCTCCAGAAGGCTACACCTATCAGCAGAAGAAAGAGTTGGCAGTACGCGCGATTCAAATGAGATACTAACAACATCCTTGCGGAGGCTCATGGAGGGGCTGTAGGAGGGAATTATGCAAGAAATGCAACAACGAAAAAGATTATGCACGTCGGGTTGTGGTGGCCTACATTACATAAGGATACCAAAGCATATAGTAGGGCGTGTGATGCATGTAAAAGAATGGGCAGGCCATCGTGAAGGGATGAGCTACCCCTGAATCCTTAGGTGTGATTATAGCCATTTTAGAAATGGGCTATTGACTTTGTAGGACCAATTCAGCCCCCAAGTAAAAGAACAAGGGCGCGCTATATCATCATTGTGACAAAATACCTGACTTGATGGGCAAAGGCACAGCCTGTGAAGGATTGTATAGGAGCCACAACAGCTAAATTCTTATTTGAATACATGTTAACTAGTTTTGGTTGCCCAAAAGTGTTGATGAGTGATCACGGTACGCACTTCCTCAACAAAATGATCAACGCATTGACAGAAGAGTTTCAGGTTTATCATCAGAAGAGTACACCATATCATCCTCAGGCTAATGGAATAGTTGAAGCCTTCAATAAGATATTGGAGAATGCGCTAACAAAGTTTTGCAATGCGCAGTGGAATGATTGGGATGTTCACGTACCGACAGTATTATGGGCGTACAAGACTACTTGCAAAAAACTAACAGGTCAGACACCTTTTTGGTTGGTCTATGGCATAGAAGTTGTGATGCGTATGGAATATGCCATGCCTAGTCTACGCATAACATATTTCACAGGTATGGCAGACCATGGAGCCTTGGAAGAATGGCTTGCGTAGTTTATGGAGCTCGAAGAGGACAGATAATTGGCTGGATTTCATTCACAGGTACAAAAGGAGCGTGAAAATGCATGGCACGATCGACACATCAAGTTACACACATTGAAGGTAAATGATCTAGTGTTATTATATGATAGTAAGTTCAATAAGTTTCTAGGAAAGTTTCAGATGCACTAGTTGGGGCCATATGTCCTTAAAGAAATCACAGATGGGGGTGTCGTTCAGCTTGCAAACATGAACGAAGAACTTTTTCTGGGAAGGGTGAATGGAAGTCAATTGAAACTGTATGTCAGATATCTAGCTCAATGAATATATGGTGGCCGAACAGTCTTAGTGCTATAGCCAGCTATAAGGGAGCATGGGACTATAAACTACACTACTTGGTTGAGGGGACTATGCGACAGGGGTGCTGTGCTAAACAGTGTGATGTCACATTACCAAAATCCACACGAAGGGAGCTGCACTATTGAGGGAGATACCACATAGCATAGCTAGAAAATGACCGTTAGAGTCACTGCTCATGATTTGACAGATAGTAGACGGTTAAGGGGAGTGTGTGGGTGGCATTTAAGGCTGAAATATTTGGAGGTCTGCTGCCAAATTAGAATTAATGGATGAGTTTTGGGTGGGAATGGTTAGATTTGAATTCAAATTCCACTATAAATTACGCGTGCCAGTCCAGCAGAGAATGCTTTGCACCCTTAGAGTTTTTGAGTTGTGTTGTCCATCGCTTATGAATCGTAAATTTTTTGAATATTTGGTCGCAAGCTCCGTGTTTAATAATCTACTTGAGGAAACTTGGCAATTCATTTACAGCGCTTGTGAGGACCAGGTGAGACTGCAAGCATAAGAGGAAATGTTGCCTCTGAACAAGTGGCTCCAAAAGTTGTGAGCATGGAGGTTCTGGCTCCTGTGCCTATGGTGCCGAGGTCACCTAGGTTGAAGCCTACACTAGTGTGCGAGACCCACAAGCTGAAGAAAGACAAGTAGAAAAGGTTAGTGCCAATATGCGAGTCACCTAGAAAGCACTCTGCTAGCCAGACACAGAAGAAGGACAATCAACCTGAGAAGTTTGTAGATTTGGAGGCTAGAGAGGGTACTAAAGATATAGATGCTGAGGGTGCAGAGCCCATCAACAAGTTTCCAAACTACATCCCTTCACTTAAAGGGAAGGATAAGGTCACCAAAGACCCAGACACAGAAAAATTTGTCATTCATACGCCCCTGCTGTTGGAAACAATAACTTTCGAAGGTTCGCACTTGGCATGGGTTCCCATTTTAAAGATGGAGGATTGGGACTTGGCTAACCATGAGAGGTTCCCCCATCTCGTGACGAAGAATTATATTACAAAGGCTCCATTGTCACTGTGTTGGAGAGAGTTCAGTGGATCCGCGAAGTAGAGCAGCCCGGTTATTGAACCTACTACGGGTGCCCCACTACCATCGCTCTAACATAAATACCACTTGTATACGGCAGCTATTGAATCTGGTGGAAGATGGGTGCTTATGGCTTGGCATGCCTATCCACATCACAGACATGCTCATCCACAAGATCACGCTCCTGCCGTATGAAGGCTTGAATCCGGCCAAGGAGTTTGGCAGAAAGACAAGCAAGCGGGACTTGGAAGAGAAGATGAAGAAGAAATTTGAGCTTCTCAAGAAGCCACGCGGGTACTCCACAACATCAATCAACAACCCAAAGGTGAAAATCTCCGCCCAAATACTAGCCGAAAAGGTCATGAGGAAGTGTCAGGCAGACAAGGTTCTGGTGCCCGTGATCTCGTTAGCTGCATAATGCACGGAGGGTGTGCATTTTAATTGGTCATGATATTTATGTAGAAAGTTCCTTGCAAATAGTCGTGAGGCTTAAGATGAGAGAAAGACCTTCCACTACGAATGGTTGCTACTCTCCATTGTGTTGGTTTCTTGGGAGCTATTGAAGGACAGTCGGTTTCCTCCATTGGAGGCAGGTTTTCAGGAGGCTGCACAGATTGCCTCCCTTTGGGCCACGAAGGACCCCAGGCAGGTCACAAAAATGAAGATTTTCTGAGTTTTGATGGAAGCGATCATCCACATGGCCATCAACCAGCACCCACAGTTGTTCCCAACCATGTATGAACAGTTGTCATACTATGCGGAATTCAAGGTAGACTTCCACCGTGTTTATATCCAGGCAACGAAGGATTTAGAGCAGAAGTGTTTTGATGTACCATATCTCACCATGGATTATGCAATTTAGGAAGTAATCAAGCACTGGCCAGAAGATTAGTGCTCTTTTTCCAACTTGGCCCCGAGTACAAGCAAAGGCATGGGGAGTTCAGCAGAGAAAAAGAGGAAGGAAGCAGTGAAGCAGGCGGCACAGAAGTTGGCCTCATAGCGAAAGAAGGAAGTTGAGGAGAAGGCTCGATTGGAAAATGAGAGTGCTACAAAACAACAAGCTATACTGGAGGAGTGCAACTAGGAGAAAAGCAGTAAATCCCCTTCACCCAAAACTAAAGAGGAAGAGCAATCAATGCAAGGCGATGGAGGCGATGAGGGACAAAGCACTCCATTCTGGGTAAAAATGTATAGGGAACAGCATCAGGAGGGGTCCTAGAAGAAGACAAAGGCGACAAAGCCATCGCTGGATCCAATTATGCTAACGGAGGGTGATCTCAACGAGATCGGGGACAAAGTGCACGAGATGATAGTTGAACTATTGCAGTAGTTCGAGCAACAACACTTGCATTCCTTAGCTAATATTCAGAAGGATCTGCATGAACTAGAGATACAGACCAGAAAAATTTAGGTGGGCGCAGGTTCGGTCAGCGGTGCATAGACGAGCCTGGCACCAAGGACAAGTTAGGATGTAGAGTTGGTTAGAATAATGGATCTCAAGATAGTTGCACTGTAAGAAGGGTCCCTGAGCATAGATTTGGCCAATGATAAGATCACCGTTAGCACCTTAAAGAACATCGGCCTCAATATTGTAGCACTCCCTAACAAGTATCTTCATGTGCTGCAAACAGGCATAACGACGAAATTGAGAGCATGGGAGAAACTTACTTAGTGAGTATTGGGTGAACAATGAGAAAATGTTCACCGAGAAGACGGATGCCCTGAAGGCAAGGGAAATAATCTAGGCATAGAGCGCCTTGCTGGCGGTCACGGTTGTAGAGGCATGCAAGACAGTGCTAGAGTTGCACATACTTGAGGAGGCACTGCTAGAGGCCAAGATCTGGAACCTAGCTGCGAGCATCCACGAGGCAAAGGCAGAGGTGCCAAGAGTTCAATTTGAACTCAACATGAAAATCAGAGAGCTGGAACTTAAGTCACAGCCTTCGACTCCGCCCAAAATCAAGGAACAACTCAAAGTTGTCGTCAAGGAAGGGATAGCTACTGTGGATGCCGCAATCATTAACTGCACAGCTTTATTCGAACATGCCATGGAAGTGGTGATGGCCATGAAGGAAGATCCCACCATGTAGATCTTGAATACGGAGATCCGCGAGCTCTAGTAGTAGTATGACGAGGTTAGGGTGATGATGTGCTCTATTACTACATTGCAACACCTTGCCAAGTTGTAGGAGGAAAAGAAGCTCCTTGCACAAGTGGAAGCAATGCATAAAAAAGAGGCAGTGCTTAAGGCACGGTTGGGTCCTTGGTTGGATGAAGCCTACCAAGCCTCATCCAACATCCAGGAAAAGCTGATGAACTTGCAAGTCACACAGCAGAATATCAAGTGAGCTGGTTAAGGACTAGCTATAGAGCAACTGGTCAAACAGGTGAAGTAGGAAGCAACACAGAGCGTGGATGAAGTAGTACTTGTGCACATGGATCTGGGGGATCTTCACAGCGAGATCACCACTCCAGCTAAGTGACTTGAGGGTGAGTCACGACCTTTGTGTTGGGGGCATGTTGGGATGGGGTCCGCTGGGTCAATTTTGGGGCAAAAGCCCAGGTTTTGATGTAAAATGATGTAAAGTATCCACAAATTGTGGACGCAGAGCACGGAGTTAGTTAGAAGTCAAAAAGGGTTTTTCAGTTATGTAAACTTGAGTCAATTTTTGAAGATCCACCCATGGTATGCAGACCATGGGATTGTATAAATAGGTGTATCAGAGAGAGTCTAAGGAAGATAGATAGAGAAAGAAGTCTTTTGTCTATGGGTACGATGGAAGGAGTCTAGAGGGTTAGTGCAGGATAGTAAGAGGGAAGGCTCTATAGCTGAGTGCACAAAGGCCTAGAGTAGTGTTCGCAGCTGAGTGCGTAGACCCCTGTAGCTAAGTGTGTAGGGAAGTATTGAGTCTGTAAACCTATACTGAAGATCAACAAAGAAGATTATTGCAGAAATTCCTGTGTTTTATCTCTTTACTTATGTTATGTATGTTTGTGATATATGTTGTGATAAAATGATGTCTTTATAAAATAATGATGTGTTGATGCATGAATTTACTTGATCTGTCTTATTATCTAAATGTAATTAATGTTAAGTGGTTACGCGAAGATCATAACACTTTATGTTAAGGTTATCGAACACTAGGGCAGATCTGAGTAAATACTGATCTAAGGATAATCTATGGTGTGCGTAAGTAGCTAATTTGCTTGTTCAGGGTCTGCAAAAGCCAGTCATAGACCTTCCCAGAGGTCTAGAGGCCGATTGAGGGGAGTTATAGTGCTAAGCCTTAAAGGGCTCAAAACTATGCGCAAAGGAAGATATTGGTAATAGAAAGACGTCACATTGATCTTTGGATACGGAAACATGGTTCCAGCATCCCCCCATACTGCTTCGGGTGAGACTTCAGTCTTCGCTTTGTGGATTGATACTGAAAGGGCTAGTAGTGTAGGGATTTGTTTGGAACAACTAACTATGAACCTAGGTGAGGACCCACTAAGCCAACATGAGCATAAAAGAAGACCTCAAAACCCTAACTCATTCAAGGAAGTACTCTTCAATTGAAAACATTTTTGGGAAGCATACATATTGAACAACGAAAAGAAGACCTCAAGTACTCAAAATCCACTCAATTAAAGGAAGACTCTACATTTGAAGCACCTTGGGAAAACCACTACATCCTACTCTATCATCCAAGGAAGAAAGGAGAAAGCGTTGACATCAAGGTTATGTCCCTATTTGTGAGTCAAGGGTCACTTTTGAAGGAAGACATCTTGATCAAGAAGACATCTTCTGTTATCAACATCATCATCAAAATCAGGAAGACATCAAGTTGAAGATATTGTCATCAAGGAGTATCTTCTCAAGTAAGTACCTTTATCTATCTATATATATATACATATATATATATACATCTATATATATATACATATATATAGATATATCTATATATATATATATATATATCTATATATATATATATATATATATATATATATATATATATATATATATATATATATATATATATATATATATATATATATATATATATATATATATATATATATATATATATATATATATATATATATATATATATATATATATATATCAATGTGTTAAAATGACATCATTTTTCAAGGAGAGCAACAAATTGGTTGGGTCAACAAACTATCTTGCATGGAAAGAGAGGACAAATTTGATCCTCATAGAAAATTAAGTCATTGATTATGTTAAGAGTTCAATTGTCAAATTGAAAAAAAAAAGAATCTCAAGCTCTAGAAAAATACATGAAGGGGGGAATAAGGGCTCAAAGTATCCTTATAGAATCAAAGTATGCTCTCATCCCATATGTAGCGAAGTTAGAAAAGTCAAAAGAAATCTATGGAGAAATAGTAGAATTATTCTCTGTGAGTACTACATGAGAAGTGATATCATTAAGAACCAATCTCTACAAGATGAAGATATCGAAGGAAGAAGGAATAGCTTTAGACTTTATGAGGGTGTCATAATACGAGACCAACTACAAAAGTTGTGGGAAATAATGTCTAATAAGGAAATGACCATTGTGGTGCTCAATGCACTACTGAAAGAATGGGACAACTTCATATCAAGCATTTATGGAAAGAAGGAAGCTACCCCATTCAGTGAACTTTTGTCATTATATAAGATCAAAGAAACTAGGTTGAAGGAAAAAAGTGATGTGGGATCAAACGAACAAGTTCAAACATTTGTTGCCATGGCTAAAAGAAAAGGAAAGTTTGGGAAGTTTGGTCCTCAAAAAAAGAAGAAGAATATGTCAAAGATCCAATGATATGGTTGTCAAGAATATGGGCACTACAAGAGAGATTTTCTAAAGCTCAAGAAAGACATCAAGAAGAGGAATTAATTCCATAACATCAAAGAAGTGCAAGAACCTAAGAAGAAGAAATCAAAGAAGGAAGAAGTGAAATATATCTACTATGACTGAGATAATATTCTTCACATAGTTCTTTTCAGATTTTTAAAATATATCTATCATGGTATGACATGATGCATCATTTTAGGGGATGGCATCATCATAGCATATGATTGAAGAAGGAGCTCATGATGCCAGTATACGAATATTGAAAGATAGTTCGAGTAAAATCCTACATGGTTGTAGAAATCATCATAGTAAGGAAGTAGCTCTTGGTAACCTCTTTGAAAGAATAATTAATACTCATGGGTAGAATAAATTCATCTAGCATATATTTCATCATACATCATCATCATTAGAAAGGAGCATTTTTAGGATGAGGATAAGCAAGATCCTTCATTATAAGGTTCACCTCTCTTGGGAGAATCAAGTGTCTAGCTAATAATTCCATCTTGTATGGAATTAATGGCTTAAGAAGGATGGTGATATGGTGAGAGAAAAATGGAGCATAATTGAAGAACTTTCAATTAAGGAAAGGAATTTTTTGAAGGAAGCCTAGATAACCAAAAGAAGGAAAGAGGTATGTATGCATGTATTTGATTGAGTCATGTTGTCACATGGTTGCATGGGTAAATTCTCTATCTCATGTTCATGATAAAAAAAGGGATCTCCTCCTTTGGAAAGATGCATGAACGCATGGTTCACATATTGACTAAATGAAATCAACATAATATGTCCTCATATGGAATATTAGGTGGTTGAAAAATACGAAAGAACTATGGATGGAAGTTCCTAGGAAGCAATATGTGAAGAAAGTAAGGAGATATAGTGAAATATGCAACTATGGTCACATAGAAATTGAAATCAACATTTGATGACTAGAATATTTGGCCATGAAATCTCCATAGAGAAGGCATGGAAACCTTGATAAGGTATATAAATAAAAGGAGACCCTTGACATTGAAATTCTTGGATATGTGTTTATGAATGTGTAGGATGTTTATATTGCAAGAAATATGTCATGATGAAATGCCATCACAAAAGGTAACTTTGATTTGATGTTCATTTTTTATTTTTAAACAACATTTCGATGGATTGATACAAGGCTACTGAAAGAGAATTGTAGATTTCACCTACAACTAGAACTCATGTGGTTGGATTTTTGATCCTAGAGGAAACATGACTTAGAAGAGGTATTTATATGAAGAAAAGCCAGATGTGGATTAAAAGATCACTTTCCAATGAAGAAAAGGATGACATGACTGACATGGTTCCTGAAAAGAAGTGATGGGTGGTCGATGTCCTATGAAGAAGTACCAAAAGATGAAGGCTCCATAATCATCAAGATGAAATTCATGACATTGAAAGGATCTCTTGAAGCAACTCCACCCAATGTTGGGAATATAGAGTATTCTAACTATGAGTACTCAGCTAGGAAAATGCAAGGAAAATGAAAGGAAACTAATCTAGGGCAGCATGAGGCCTCACCCTTTTATCCAATGAGGGACTCCAAATATGAAGAATATCCACCCTCACTAAACTCGAAAAACCCAGAGAACTTGGCCAATAATTTTATTTGCAACAACCAAGACTTTACGTCTTTGGTGTCATGGTATAGAGGTTAACCCAAGGTTTTTCCTACCAGACTAGTTGAACAATGATTAAACCAACTTGTCATTAGTGCAAGTTCTTATTTCTGAGTAGTAGGCGAGCACTAATATTACTTAAGTGCATCTATACTAGTCTTATTATAGAAAGGACACAATCTACAAGGTCTTCTCCCTCTTAAGGATGAGGGAAAAGTGTGTACTTAGGTATGAATACCCCATTAGGTAATAAGATAGTGATGAGGGTTGATATTTTTGTGATGGATTTAGTTATATTATTAACTAAATGTCTTTCAATTAAACCAATTCCAAACAAAGTATTATGCTAAAATGGCCCTAGCATATAAACACCAATTAGGTTTCAAAATAGTAAGAATCTAACCTATAAGCCTATGTATATTCACTGTTACTAACCTCTAGTGCTACAGGTCCTCCTACGGCCCTCATAATGTCGACCCCGCGATTTCAAATTCATGCCTCTCCTTCCTTTGCAATGAATTCCTTGAATTATGCTCCCTGGTTTCCTATTCCAATATTAAACTTCACTCCTTATTTCTCTTTCCACTATTTCCTCCATTCCTTTCTCATCACACTCCCATTGTTTGCTTCTTCTAGTTCTGCATGTCCCTCTTGGTCCCAATTTCTCCTCTTTTATACTATTCCCCCCTAATTTTGGTTAGTTAAGGACTAGCTAATTTCCTTCCCTTTGTCCTCTCCTTCTCTCCTTGCTTGCCATTTGACATCTTCCTAGGGCTTGTTCTAGAATCGACAAGATGTGAAAAAAAACATCTGATGCACCATGTGCTAATAACCTATAAATATTTGCTAATGTGTGAAGAATCATTAACTACATCCATATTCCCTAATCATGTGAACCCTTTTCCTATGAACATATTCTACTTCTCAGGTCTCGGTTGAACTATATCTTCCCTATTGATCTTCCACCTCTCATACCAAACCTTCATGGGATTATAGAACCAAGTTAGGCTCATCCTTGTCAGCTTCCCCTTGCAAACCTTCTGATTCACCTGAATATGGAAACAAATCAGTTATGAAGAAAATTTTAGAAAGGTTAAGAGTTACTCAAGGGCATGAAAAGAAGCAGCACATCAGACAAATTCAACATACCTTAGGGAAACTCCTTTCTTTTCCTGATGAAAATAAACAAGTGTCCCGGTCAAAAAGCTACCAACAAAATAATAGAGCTAACATAGGTGACGAGGAATGTTATGAATTATCTTGTGATATGCATGAACTAGGTAGCAATATTAAAATTCCTAATACACATGATAGGCACACAAAGTGGGATGTCTCTTTAGAAAAAAAAATGTGGACAATAATAAGATATTTCACCTAGTAGCTTGCTGAGATCCCAGTCTCTTCCAGTATCTGCCAAATTTTTTGAGAGGGGTAGTGTTGGGAAAAAAAAATGTTTCTTTTGTTATCAAGTCCATTGAATATGAAATTGGCAGTCATAGACAACGTGACACCCTACTTGTGAAATAAATCAAATATAGGAGCAAAATATTTAGGTTTAAAGCTAAAGTTTCAAATTTGAAAGGTAATTTTTTGCTGAGAAAGTGGAGGTCAAGCAACAAGAAAATGGATTCTCTATGTAACTTGTAGTCAAACAATTATCTTGAAATTCACTTGGATAATGGATGTGATTTACTGCCCATATTTCCTTTTGAATCAGGAATTCTCAAAGAGAGATCAGATAATTTCTTGGTTGTATCAGTACAGAAAACCTATCCACAATAAGGAGATGTTCCACACATGGCAACATAACATTTTCAGAGCACATGCAACATACACAGAGACTCACCTATAGATGAGAAAGAATACATGGAAACAGAACAATTGCAGAGCACATAAAACATACATAGAGTCTCACCTGTAGATGAGAAAGGATCTAAAGAATGCATTCTTGAAGCATCAATTTTGGTCCCTACAGTAGTAGAGTATGAAACATTGTCTTGTATTGGTGTTGACTACATGATAGATGTAAGTTGCATTGTATTATTCTATTTTAATCTACACATTGTTTATGCATTTTATGATTTCCACTTGAATTGGATGACTTGTTTTCTTAAATGATCTTATTGGTATATGTATTCTTGGAAATTTTACCCGGAGATTTGTTGGGTGTTCCATCTTGTTGTGAAATGGATGAAGTGTTTGTAAATGAATTAAACAAATCATATGCCTCATAAAAAACCAAATAAAAAGATGGAATTCCAAGTCCAGTACTAGATCTGGACTTGCCTTTCAAAGAAGAAACTCCTAGCCATAGGGGTTTCAAAGAAATAAGTTCAAATTTGTAAGGTGGGTGGCTGAGGATGCTGCTCTTCATAATTAGGGGTTGAGATTTAGGGGTCCAGTTACTTTACATCACATGTTCATATTCTATTCTTTTCAATATGGGCATAATGCTTTTTGAATTGACACAATATTTTTGATTTGCATGTTTATTTTGTAGAATTTTGTTTATGCCTTGACCTTCCCAAGTTTCATTGCTTTAGGAAACCAAGTCATGCATATAAATATGTTTTATTGTGGTAGATATTAGAGTTGGAGGACCTTGATACTGAAAAAACTAACATTTTGATGATGAAAACCAATGCAACTTACAATCTAAGACTATAGGTTCACCTTTGTTAAGATTTCCAATTCTTGTAAATAATGATGTAGATATAATATTTGTGGTATTAAATGATATTTCATGTCCAAAAGAGATATATGTTGATTTGTTGTACCTCATGAAGGTACTCATGGCTAGTGGTTTCATTTGGAATGCTGACATGTTTTGGTTTCAAAGGTACTCATCAACCCATCCATTGGAACCCACTCTATATGTGAAAATATGAGAGTGTTACAATAATGATATGAAATTTCAAACAAAGGAACTTGAAACTGAACTAAGCCACTTAGTTTCCATCAATGAAAGTGAAGTTCATGGGAGAATATCAAAAAATTGTCTCCTTTTATGCTGGATAAATGAAGTGTTGTTGGAAAAACTAGGTCCATTCATTAATGCCCGCTCATGGGTGATGTTAATGGTTGTCATTCCTACAATTCACCAGTGATCAAATGTGCTCTTTCAAAGTTTTTATTAGGGTCCTAGGTCAAGTTTTTTTATGGTTTTAGTAGGTCTTCAAATAAAAAGCTTTGATCAATGGTTGGTGTGTCTAGGTCAATGCTACTCCCTTCAGCATTCATGGTTATCATTATTCATTATGGTCATGTCATTTTTCAAGTGTTACAGGTCATGGATCAGTCAAATAATCATATAGTTCTTGGTCTAGGTCATCACTTGTAATTGTCATCATTATGTCAGTTTTAAGCTAAAAAAGCCATGTTTATGGTCTTGAGTCCACACATAAGGGAGTTAGCATCTTAGGAGCCATTTGTAATAAAGGTAAAGGTACTACTTTGGTTCATAAAGGTGTTATTGCAAAACACCTCACTTTGGTTTCAAAACAAAGAATGATGTCATGTCATGACATATGCAAAAAAGTGAATTTAACTCTTATAAGAGACCATACAAGCATTTATTTCACTCATTCCATTGGAATTGAGCACTAATTCACTAGAAAAGGCCATATTAGTACAACAAGCATCAAAGGACACTCTCAAAAGGTGATTGGCACCCCCTCCAAAGCTCCACGTTGTGTTTTCAACCAACCACACTGCGTTTTTTACCCTTCACTACGTTTTCACTTCTAGAGGAAAAGAATACATCTCCAGAGGTTTTATGTGGCCAATGAAGGTTCCATCAACCTATTGACAAGTAATTTAAAGCTCTTGCCACCTCCTATCAGCATTTATTTCATCTTTTCAATGGAGAAACCCTTCCACAGTCCCCACACTATGTTTTTGGTGGGTGAGATCGATAGTTTGGGTTGTAAGAAAATATACCTAGTTCACTACTTATCCACACCAAAATACACTTCCCACATCCTTTCTTACCCTCCCTCCCTCATTTCCCTAACCCCTAGACCTAACCCTAGCTTCTACATTGTGTTTTTGACAGTTTTAGGGTTAGGACTGTGTTTAAATTTCCTACACTAATCCCTACCCTATCTTTATCATTTTCCACCTCCCTAAGTTTTCTAACACACCTCCCTACCTCGCCAATTTTTCTTACCCACATATATTTTTCCTAACGCATTCATCCCCTCACCTAAATACACTAATCCCAATCCCATGCTCCCTCTAAAAACTATGTTTTTCCCATCTCTTACACTAGGGTTTTTCTTTGTAATTGTAAAAAATGGAGGGAGGAAAGAAGACCTACAAAAAAGGAGTTCAGGTGTCAAGGTTTGAGCCACTTGACACCAAATAATTGAGGTCTTCAACATTTTCCAGACAATGTTTCCAAAAGGTGGGATGTTTAGGGTTTTGTGAGAAAATTCAACAAGTAGGATATCATGCCAAATTAACCAGTCTTTTTGCCACAAACCTTAGGAGTGATAAGGTCAACATTGTAGGGTTCAACTTCATCATTTCAACTCAGGCCATAGCTACAACTACAAGGATACCAAATGAGTGAGCCATCTACACCTTTGGAGCAGCAAGACATTAACAAATCCATTGAACAAGATTTTGAGAAAAGTAGGGAGTATTGGATGGATAAATTTAATTTCCACATGGAGAATATCCTTAAAAGGGCCAACATGTTTTCCAACTTGCAAAGGCACATGGCTATACATTATTACACTAGAAACAGGGTTTCCCAAATCATAATTCAAAACTTGAAGAGAAAACTAAGGGAAACCCTAATTCATCAAAACAAGGGGGACAAGCTTGATTTGTTGGCTGAGGCTTCACTCATAACTTGAAGAATCATTAACTAGCTCCAAGAAACAAATTTCAAACACTTTCAACAAATTTTGGAATTTTTTGAAGATTTTGGGCATTTTGGAAATTTTACACAGTTTTTGGGCAGAAAAGGTAGCATGTCCCTCGCTACATTTTGTTGGAGGCCTCAAAATCGCGAAAATTTTGCATTTTTGGATTCCTTATGACCTTCACATTAAATTGATGTAACTGGAGATCAATGTCAACATCTTTTCTAGGTCAAAAAGTAAAAGAGTACCAAAAAAATATCTTCCTGCCATGTTTTTCAGAGGCACGTTGCGTTTTTTGAGTAGTTGTGGTAGAAATTGTTTTTGGAGGTCTAGAAGTAGTATTTGTTAGTGCTTTAAGATTCTTTGGTGCTATGGGGTAAAATGCATGGTATATGGAGAATGAAAAATACCCTCAAAGGCCTTCCCGGGACCTTCGACACACTGTAAGATTATCTGTAGAAGCTACCAAGTTATACACATATTCATCTATCAAATATCAGTTAACAAAGTATGGAAAGAGGATTAGCTCAAGTCTCCTTCTAGATTTGTTTGGAGATCTCAATGTAGCCAAGAAGAACTCTTTCAAAGCCAGCTCCAAATCAATTCTTGCACAAAGGAAAGGCAAACATAATCACAATATACAATCTTGAAAACTAACATAAGAATGCACAATGAACATCTATTAGCATACAACTAAACCACTCATCTAAACAAGTATCGAATGAACAACTTAATGAACAAAGGTTACCGACACCAGGGAGTAGGGAACACAACTGCAGTTCTGTATTAATAACGGAAGAGTGATTACAACCATCTGTTGTATCAATCTTCCTTTGCCTTCTCTCTCTCTCTCTCTTTCAGCTCACTTCTTCAAGTATGTGACAGTTCACAACAGCTTAGTAGGCTATCCTTTCAAATGCTCTGACCTCTTTCACAATGGCCCTCTCACTGCTTATGTAGCAATTGAGTTAGGGTTGCCAAGCTCTTCATAGAGTTCATTAGGGAAAAAGCAATGAACCTGCCCTATTTTCCAGCTCTTTCCCATTTTCCTTCTTTTTTAGATTGGAATTTCCCCAAATAGTTTGATTTTTGGGAATTTCCTTGCTTTTCTTGAGAAAATTTAGGGATAAATATCTAGATATTTGTGAGCAGATTCATTGGTTTGACCCACTAAACTTCCCTTAGTTTCACTAACGCTACCCTTGGTCTAACAACTTGAGTTAGCAGGGTCACTAATGCACCCTTAGGCTTGGTAACAAGCTTTATAAAGTAGGTTTTTAGTGTGCAACCAGTGTTAGTGTGGAGTCAAGGCTTGCAATTGTGGTCTTTGCTTCAATCATGCTATCTTTCACCTCTGAGTTGATGAGGAGGTCATTTTGTTGTATAACAAATGCCCCCTAAAGTATGAGATCAGAGCAGAGACGATGGCCGAAATACTTTACTAAAACTATAATTTTTCCTGTCAAAATTGTAGAGAGAGAGAAGCTTTGGGCGGCAAGGGAAACCTGATACAACATAGATATATATATCTATATATATATAACTGCTAAAATCCTGAGTCAGGCATTCCCATGCTTAGTAGCTATGTCAGAGTAATCTTCTCAAAAAGAGATATGACGATACCAGCTGCCGATAAGCACAATGCAGGTCCAGTGTCATAATAGAATCGTCCTGAAACAGCTGTCTCCAAAAAACAATATCTGCAGCTTGGGAGAGGAAACAAGGCTGAATGATGCAAGCCTCTACCTAAGCTCTTGATTTTTGCTTCACCAAATAGCATAGATCGATACATGTGAATATATTTGTTGACAGCGAACATGCACGAAATCATTTGATTATCAGCAAATAATGGAGACCATTAACAGAAATGAGAAAGGCCACTGATAATGGTGATGGTCTCCAAGCTGCACAGTAAAAACTAGTGAGTGTGAAAGATTTCTTTGTCGTCGAACACACGTAGAATCGCTTAATCATGAGCCAATAATGAGAACCCCTAACCAAGAACAAGGCAACCTACCACTAATGTCTACAAGTACCAAGGCACTGAATATGTTTCTTGGTTATCTTCCTAGATAGATTGTTGAAGTCGATAGGAAGAAACCTATCGAAAGGTAGGCAATGATGTGTCCTACATTAGTCGACACGAAACGGGACAAGAATGATTTTTTTTTTAGGAATCTTTTGAGCTTTTGGGTCTAAACAATGGAGGGCATGATGAAAGGATATGTTTGATCGGTTGATGGAGGAAGCAAATGGGTAACCCTTGAACAATAGAAGGCATGACAATGGTTTTAACCAGATAGCACTAGACTCATGAACACTACAGAGTGTTAGGATACAGAGACGCAATTACATCAGGGTATATAGGCTAAAACTCATAGGATGGTAGAGTTCATATTGAGAGGCCATCAAAAGGAGGTTTATCTGAGGGAGTGCCATGTTCAAGGGAACAACTGCTGCCAAACCACGCTTTCAAATACAGAATATAGTTGTATTGTCCACTTTCCCTGTTTGATTAATTTTATGAGTCTAGACGGGTAAACTCATTCATCTTTTCATATTTAAAGAGCCTGAAAGGGACCACAAAAGGAGTGACACTTTGCCCTATCTGATTAGTTTAATGATTCCAAATAGGCAAACTCGTCGATTTTTTCATGTTTTAAGAGTTTGAAAAGTATTGTAAAAAGAACAACTCTATATCTTGTCTGTGTAATTTAAAGAGTCCAGACTGGACAACTCAATGGTCTTTTCATATTTAGAGAGTCTGAAAAGATTGTAAAGAGAAACTCCATGGTGGTCCCTTTGTCATAGATGTTAACTGGGTGCGACAAAAGGTTAATAGTATACCCAGATCGGTTAGTTAATCTATTGAACCCGAATAAAGAGAAACCCACTTTCAATAGATGTCGACCTTATTTTGTTACGAGTGTGAGGCGATGGACTAAACACATTTTTTGTCGTGAATTTTTAATGAGTCATGCGATGACAAACTCAATACCTTCATCAAAATTTTTAATGAGTTAGATGAAGAAAAATCAAGGTATCTTTTTCAATTTAGTGAGTGAGAAAAAGAGGGAAAAGAACGCCTCATCCCTTCTTCATAGTTTTAAGAGCTTGAAGGAGGCAAAAACCTCGGGAATTTTTCGATTGAAGAGCGAGAAATGGTCCCAAAAAAGAAAGTGCTCTTGCTTCTACCATATACTTTTAACGAGCCTGATAACAAAAACTCGGGAATTTTCAGTTTAATGAGTGAGAAAAGGACCTGAAAGAATGCTTGGGTCATTTTATAAAGTTTAACGAGCCTAAAGCCAAAGTTCGAGATTTTTTCAGTTTAAAGAGCAAGAAAAAAGCACCTAAAAAGAATGCTCCCTTGGTCTTTTTCAATTTAATGAGCTGAAAAAAGATAAAAAAAGAGTTGCTTAGAGCATCATTATGTACTTTTAACGAGCGCAACGATGAAAACTCGGAGATGTTTCTTATTCTTTAAAGAGAAATAAAATGTCACCAAAAGTGCTCTAACCATCCTCGTATACATTTAACGAGCTCAACGATGAAAACTTTGAGATGTTTATATTTTTTAAAGAGCAATAAAATATCTCTAAAAGTGCTTTGATCTTCGTTGTAGTAGTTTGACGAGCCCAAAGAAGGAGACTCGAGGTTTTTCGGATTAGTGAGCAAGAAAAATACCATGAAAAGAACGCTTGATTATCTTCATGGTAGTTTAACGAGCCTGAATAATGAGACTCGAGGATTTTTCGGATTAACGAGTAAGAAAAATATCAGAAAAATAATGCTCTATGTTCCTTGGTCTCATGCTTGATAATAGAAGGGTCTATGCCATGCATTTCCTCATAAGACCAAGGAAAAACATCACGGAAGTCCCTAAATGGGTAGGTGAAGCTCACAATGTCCTGAGGATTATGATTGGCTCCAATCTGTATGTTTTCCACAATGGCTGTCATGACAGAAATATCGATGAGCAATTTTTTTGAAATATTGCCCCTGTTTCCTTCTGAGTGAAAAGTGTGGAGATTTGTATATGGTGAGGAAACAAATTTTGGTGCATCAGGTGACAGGATTTGAAGAGGTATTGTGTTCGAATCAGATATCAAAACACGACGGTTCGAGTCCTCCCAAGGTCGCTCTTCTAAACTCGTGATCTCTCTAATAGCTTTGTCCATAGGTAGGACTTGATTGAGTGGATCAAAAGTAGTGGTTATGGGAGGGGCAGTGGTACCATTGGCCGAAACCAAAGTGACTAGAGATTCAGATGCAAATTGAATGGCTTGGTAGGTTGATTCAGCTGGTGACAGAGGCATTTTTTCTCCGTATGTGTCAATGTCTGAAGGAGCCAATAGGATCCATGGATTGGTTTGTTCATGAGGAATAGATGAAAGCATATTGACCATCTGTGAAACCTTCGGCAGCTGAAGAGGGAAACAACCCATGAGGGAAGAAGCCTTCAATAGACTGGAACTGATACTGATGTAAGAGTCAAGTACACCACCTACTAAGGGTACAGAGCTGCTAGGTAACAGAGAGTAATCTGGGGTGAAAAAGGATAGCTGGTCTATTATGACTATCTTTCCATCGAAGGGAAAGCAGATGATACGGAAGATCGAAGACACAACGGCCTTCATGGCATAAGTTCAAGTGCGACCCAAAAGCATATTATAGTCGATTTTATGATCCACGACTTCAATATCTACTGTTACCATTTTCCCACTCAAGGTGATGGGTAAGCTAGCTAGGTATCCTTTTGGGATAAAGGTGTGGCCATCGAAAGCTTTAAGGGAGTTTGACAGCGGGGATAGAGTTGGAGAACCCAGGGTGAGCCAACATGAAGTCGACATGACGCAAGTATAAGCACCTTCGTCGATGACAGTTCTGTGTATACCTTTACCTTTCGAAGTTATATGCACCTGGAATGCAAGCTGGTGAGAAAGGGGAGGTTTACACTTGTCCATGTCGAAAATAGCAAGCATGGAATCCTCTGGGTCGATACCACCAATAGCCAAAAGCAAAGCTTTCTGTTGTGTTGGGCATGTTTGTAATACTTCGAGTGCTGACATAGCTGACTGTACTTGCACCAAATCTTCTACAATGTTGTAGTTTTGGGCGGCACGTGCAGATGTATTGTGTGTTGTGCATCGAAGTGCCCCTTTTGGGGGTCAAATTACAAGGTTTGCAACCAACCTTTTGATATGAAAATCATTGGGTGGCGGTGGGTTTGGCCTTGAGGAAGGTTCCTTTGCATGAGTGACAGGAGCTCCATAAGATTTGGCTCGTGTTTGTAGATCTACTGTTTCAAATGTGAAAATGGTAGAAGATCCTTCACCAGCTGAAGGATGTTGCGAACCATCATTGCCCCCTTGTGGGGGTTGCGGTTAGTTTGCAATAAGATTTTGCTGCTGCTGAGTGGGGAAAGGATTTTTGAGGACAATGAGGGTCCGACTAGTATCCTTTCTAGCAATGTATTCTATGCATTCCTGAAGACGCAGACAATGATAGGTCATATGGTCTTCAGCACAGATTTTGCAAGGAAATGTGGCGAGTTTATCCTTTCCATCATTAGTAGGCACAACAACCTTCTGTTTTGGGTTTGGCTGCTTTATTGACTGCTCTTCAGAAGGAGCGGTCTTTTTCTTATTCTTCGTATTCTTACCTCCGAGATTTTGTGTAGACTGCATAGAGTTTATCTTTGTGGTAGGAAGAGCAATCGATTTGGTAGTAGTGGAAGCATTGGGGTTGCCAGGGGCATTGGGGATTATGTCATAAAGAGTGCCAGACTATGAATATATCAAATCTAAGTGCTGGGCACGATGTATGGATTGGTCTTCTGTGACCGCACCACCTAGAGCGACATCTCTAGTGATTTTTAGAAGTAAGGACCTGCAGAACCAGTCTGTTAAGAGAAAGTCTGGGAGGGGAGCTTTGACTAACCTCTGCCTACATCTCCATTCATGGATATGATCAGAGATGTGGGTTGTGATATCCTGATGAAATGAAGTGAGGAGCTCTATCCCAGTCTCATAGCGGATGGGTAGTTGGAAGTGCTTTAGGAATTCCATCGCTAAAGCATCAAAGGTGTTCACTGACGCGCGTGGTAACTCAACATACCATTTCACTACGTTGCCAGTGAGGGTGCAGGGAAAAAGACGTAACCGTACACCATCATTCACCATAGAGTTTGAAACACAACAGAGATGGTAGGTGGTGATATGGGTGCCCAGATCCTCCCCTTGTTTTCCATTGAAATTTGGGATGTCTGTTGGTATTTTATGTGGGATCGAAGGCCATTGTAAGTTGTGATAGATGGGGTCGTTTCTCAACTTGTATAAGTTGGGTATATCCAACATTGCTAAGCAAGGCAGAGAGTTAGGTGCCCCAGACTCAGACCATGGTGATGATGGATGACTTGAGGAGCTTTGCGCTCCTCCCATCATTTGGTTCCCCATATTATACATGGGTTGCGTGGTGTAGCAGTTGCTTTGAGGTATGGTGTTGTAGAGTGGATTTCCATGAGGATTTTGATACTAGGGGATGAAATTTCCCCCAGTATAAGTGATTTCCCCTTGACTCATTTGAGTATGTGAGTAGGGTGCCCCCATGGACTAGTTGGGAACCCCTTGTGGATTCTAGCCTTACACAGAACTAACCATTTGGCCTTGATTGACAGAGGGAATGGTCATGTCAATTAGAGACTAACCATGCATGCCTGAGAATGGAGGGGAACTGTTACGTTCCCTACCGACATGTACATATTGGGAACCCCCCAAGGTATATGAATCTGGGGGTTTGAACTGTACATTGGCAGCTGACCATGTTGTTGGTAAATGGGAACCGCGCCCATAGTGCCGCATTGAGTTTTATAGGGAGAACTATATGTGGCACTTGTCGAAGGTATGCAGTTTGGCACCATAGGGGTAGAACCTGGCATCTTCTGGGTTCCACTCATAGAGGGTGTCATGTGAGTGGTTGTACCTGGGACAAACGGGATAGCAGGATTCCACATTACTGGTGTTGTGATGACTGTTGACTGAGGGAGTGGTGAAGGACCAAAAGTGTCCCTAAAGTTCCATAACCCATTAGTCATCGACTGGATAGATGGAAATGTTCCAACTACTGAAGCAGGAAGTATAGGTACCACGGGATCCAAGACAGGTCCCAATGGATGCATGAGCAGAGGGTTAAAGGGGGGAAGAAATCCCTCCGTAAATAAATCCTACGGCAAACTTGAATCTTCAGTTGTCCAAAAAAATCCTGTGTGAGATCTAGGAGACTGATCCCCCTAAGATGGGGAATTCGGTTCAGTGGAACTTGGCGGATCTTCCACAATGAATGGAGGAAGTCCTAACAATCATCTGGAGTGACGACGAGGGCCGGATGTAGCCACAGTGATCGTTAATTTTATCAATAAATTTTTATCGTGATATTCTTTAAAGTCTCAAATGATAGCACTCAGGTACCTAAATAAATATATAAAAAATACACTAAATGGATCAATAAGCAAACAGAGGGAAATTACCTTGTCTGATAAGCACCGATCACCGAAGATGAAACCCGATATCTCAATGAATAACAGAGAAGGATGGCCAAATGTACGGTTATGGTTACTCTAGAGAGTCGTCCAAACCTCAGATTGAGGGGCCAAGTACTCTCGTGAAGACGAGCACCCTCCCAAAAACTGAAGACAGAGTAGATCTGTCTGTGTTAGGTAGCAGGACAGCTCGTCCTAGTCACCTTGTGTAAGTACCTAGAAGTTTGGCCACTAGAGATACCTTAGATCACAGACACCACCGGGGGGGACATAGTCGTAGACAGAATGCTATGCGGGCAGGATACCTGAGTCCCCGACTTAGTTCTGAAGTCCCTGAAGGGACCCCCAATACATAGAATTCCCAAAGAATTTGTAAGAGAAGGCTGGCTACCTTCAATTACAATCTGATGTTGTCTCGTATTTCGCTCCGCTTTTACTGGAGTGGTCCCGGTAGTACGATTGCAGAAGAAATTTTTCACTCATTAATGACACTAGTTTGGTTTTCGACCTTAGGCAGTTTACTCAAATGCTTATCCCAAGATCCTAGCCTAGCTAATGTTGGTTTGCTCAAAAGAGTAACTGATTGATTTTAATGTAAATTTTATGTGTACTTGATTATTGTCTTTGGTAGGGGTGTTGACATATGAAATATGGTGCGACTCTTGACTTAATAAATCATGCAAAAACAATGCTTTGAAAAAAATATTCAATTTGATGCATACAAGTTGTATTCTACATATTCATATTTTAACATATATATAGTTTCGTTTGTGCATCTATAGTCTTTCAACACTTGTATAACCAAAAGATTCTTTTCCAATATTTCCTAACAACTACTTGAAACCAAAATGAAGCAAATCAAAACTATTTAAACAAAAGGATGAATAGAAATTATCAGTCTTTCTTTCAGAAAAGATGTTTTTTAGGAGAAAAAAACCAAAACTTTTTCCTAAAAATAAATTTCTAGGACACCAATTTTGCTGACTTAATACAATTACAGATCTTATTTCAGCCCATGAGAAGATTTTCCATCCCTTTTGGTCCACAGATACTACTGGAAATCAAGGCAAAGGGAGACTAACGCTCTGTAACAGTGGCTACAAAGAGTTAGTAGGGTCACTAACGCTCCCTGTACACAAGCACAGTGCTTTATAAAGCTTTGTGTAGCTTGGTAACCTGCGTTAGTGTGGGAAATCTATCACAACAAGGGTTTCCAAGATCAGTTTCTGAGATGAATGTATACTAGTAGGATGCAGCAAGATATTTGGTGGATCAGAAAAAGGATTGCTAAAGAATAGGGAGCTCTTGGAAGGAAGAGAGAACAAAGAAGAGTCTAGGTAAACCGGGAACTAGATGTATAGTCCCCTGCAGAGTCGCCAATTTTGCTATGGGGTAAAATGCATGGTGTATGGAGAATGAAAACTACCCTCAAAGGCCTTCCCGGGACCTTCGACAGACAATAAGATTATCTGCAAAATCTACCAAGTTATACACATGTTCATCTATCAAATATCAGTTAACAAAGTATGGAAAGCGGATTACCTCAAGTCTCCTTCTAGATTTGTTTGGAGATCTCAATGCAGCCAAATAGAATTCATTCAAAGCCGGCTCCAAATCAATTCCTGCACAAAGGAAAGGCAAACAAAATCACAACATACAATCTTGAAAACGAATATAAGAATGCACAATGAACATCTATTAGCATACAACTAAACCACTCATCTAAACAAATATCCAATGAACAAATTAATGAACAAAGGTTACTGACACTAGGGAGTAGGGAACACAACTGCAGTTTTGTATTAATAACGGAAGAGTGATTACAACCATCTATTGTATCAATCTTCCTTTGCCCCTTCCACTTCTCTCTCTCTCTCTCTCTCTCTTTTAGCTCACTTCTTCAAGTATGTGATAGTTCACAATAGCTTAGTACGCTATCCTTTCAAATTCTCTGACCTCTTTCGCAATGGCCCTTTCATTGCTTATGTAGCAATCGAGTTAGGGTTGTTAAGCTCTTCATAGAGTTCATTAGGGAAAAAGAAATGAACTTGCCATGTTTTCCAGATCTTTCCCATTTTCCTTCTTTTTCAGATTGGAATTTCCCCAAATAGTTTGATTTTTGGGAATTTCCTTGCTTTTCTTGAGCAAATTTAAGGATAAATATCTAGATATTTGTGAGCAGATTCATTGGTTTGACCCACTAAACTTCCCGTAGTTTCACTAACATTGTCCCTGGTCTAACAACTTGAGTTAGCAGGGTCGCTAACACACCCTTAGGCTTCGCAACAAGCTTTATAAAGCAGGTTTTCAGTGTGCAACTAGCATTAGTGTGGATTCAAGGCTTGCAATTGTGGTCTTTGCTTCAGTCATGCTGTCTTTCACCTCTGAGTCGATGAGGAGGTCATTTTGTTGTATAACATATGGCGTAGTAGACAGGGAGATATTTCTTTATCATTTTTCATATCTTTATTTGGAGCTCGGGAACCCCTCCAAAAGTCACTTACAAGAAGCACGCTATGTTTTCTCCACGCACGCTACGTTTTTAGGCAATTCACTACGTTTTTGCCTGGAACTTAGTTTTCTCATTTTGCTCAGTCCAGTTTGACTTTTGTTGATGTAATTTTTCATTTTAGGGGTTTTTATGATGCATTGAGGTGTAATTATGTTTTTCAAAGTAAAAATTAAGTAGATTTATCCTTGTGTAGGTTCTTATGGTCAAATGAATCAATTTTGCACCAAATTGGGAGTTGGTTTCTAACCTCCCTAGTTTTAGGAATAGTTGGATATATTCTTGTAAGAAGTTCCTTGAATGTTGGATTCAACCACTCAGAGGGGGAAACCAATATTTTGATCTATATGTAACCAAATATAAGTTAGATAAAGGGTTGGACATCAGTGAGTAGAACTCTTAGAACTTGTATTCAACTATCTTTCTACAGGAAATCAAAGGACAGTCGCACCTATTATTAGAATTTCTTGTGTTGTGATTTTGTGATACTGCTTTCTCTCTGTTATAGTTTTATATGAATGATAATTTCATATTCTTTCCATATCTATGCTTTTCAATTACTTTCCTAAGAGGTTTTAAACATAATTCTTAAGTTTAAGCTCTATTTTTTTAGGAACTTCATGTTTATTTTACCTATCTTTTGATAAATGAATTGATGCTTGCCATGCTCATTTTGAATCTTTGCTTTCCCACCCTACACTACATTGAAAAAACCCCAAAGTATCACAAAGGCATACCTACCCTGCTCTTTTATATCTTTTGCAATTGAAACTTTTAATCTTTTGACCTAGTTCCGTGATTTTCACTCCTAATCCAACGAAACCGTAAATTTCAAAACCCTAGAGCTAAACATATCTAGCCTAATATTTTTTTCCCACTCCAGTCATATTTGGTTGTGAGCTCTATCGAGAGAGCCCACTCTAGTTTAGCAGGGTTAGCTATCGAACCCTAAGTGGTTTGAGGTTACCTCCGTGGATCTCCTTTCTCAGCATTGGGATATTGTGGAGGATAACATTTTGGCACTGTTATCAGGGAACGCAAGATCATATCTTCCTTGGGAAAGAATGACAAGGATTAGATCTAATTGTCGATGGTGCACAATGATCAGACATAAAGAAACGGTGTGCATCTTTCACCTAGCGACTCTAGTGTCGAAGAATCCAAAGGTTTAGAATTTTCATGGTGACTTCATTGTTAAAAATTTGGTAGTTTGAAGAACTTCTTGGTGACTTAACTATTTTCAAGATGGATTCAACTGCTCGAAGGTATACTCCTATGAATCGAGCTCATATTCTTGGTTTTCCGAACTGTATTGCTTGTATAGATTTGAAAACAAGGCTTGTATAAATTTCATTTTCATATTAGGATAGAGATGATGCTAGTTTTCATTTGGTCAAATTTCATTTTCATATTCATAGATTAAAGACTAAGTTTCCTGAAGATTGTCTGATGGAGACCTTCATGGCTACCTTGGAGGAAATAGTGAGGAAATGGTATGATATTCTACCATCTGCTAGTTTATATTCTCTAAAGGATTTTCATTCAGTTTTCTTTCAACATTATCAAAGCTGCAATTTTTCCTTACCAATGATGGATAGATGTTGTAAGATTTCTGAAAATTTCATTAAATTTTTTAAAATTTGTATGAGGATGAAGAATGTATGGAAGAAGAGATATTAGAATCCCTTTATGATTTTTCCTCCCAACAAGAATCAACAATTTCCTCCTTGGATGAAATAGTCTGGGATCAAAATAGAGAAAGTCCTATTCCTAATCTTGAAAATGAAAATCACCAAGCCAATGTTGATTTCTATAAAACTCGATGTTCTGCTCTATATGAAGATGAAATAGATCAACTCCTAAGAAGAAATTTTACAGCCCAAGTTAATGCAGGTTTGCAGTGTTCACACAGTCAAGAATGTGTGAGTGAAATTTCTTCCATTATTGAAAATGAAAATCTGGGTTTAAATGATGACAGTCATGAGAATGATGAAACTATACAGGAAGTTGTTGTGAGTAAGCCAACTTGTGATGTAGATTTCCTACAAGGAGATCCACTAATTGGGACTGTTTTATTTCATGAAGAGGATAGGGTTGGAATTTTTAATAATATTGAAGAATGTTTTCTATTCAACGATGATTTAGACTATGAATTGGAAGAGTATGAGTCTGAGATAGAAATTATGCCAGAGATAGAATCAGATTTTCTCATGCTTGAGGAATTTACAGCCAACACTCAAGTAGCGTAAAGTCGTACTTCCCTATGCCTTCCCATGGATCAACAACCAAGTATTCTTTTAGATCAAAATGAAAAGAGTAATTGTATTTTTTCCAGATTTCAAGACAAGGTAACATTTCATATTTTTAAGGATCCTTACACAATTTTGCTACAATCAACAGGGAAGATGGATTTTCTTGTATTTATGGATCATAAGCACATTTTCAGTGGATACTTGGAGTTGCCTATTTTTTTATTTTTCTTCCTGCTTAAGGAAAGTATGAGCAAGATTCAAGTAAGTAGCCATTTATTGGATTGGTTCCATTGGAGGGATCATTTCACATGAAGGCTCTAAGATCTTTAAGTTTTGAGTATGATCTTTTTGTTTTTACTCCATGCCCAATGGATGAGGCTACTTGGTCTACGGTGTTCTTGACACCTCCTAAAGGATTTGACATCCCTAGCTGGAGCCAATGTTAGTGTGTGTCAGTCCTTCTAGTCACCAGTGAACAAATGTGCTCTTTCAAAGTTTTTGTTAGGGTCATAGGTCAAGTTTTTTATGGTTTCAGTAGTTCTTCAAATAAAAAACTTTGATCAGTGGTTGGTGTGTCTAGGTCAGTGCTACTCCCTTCAACATTCATGGTTATCATTATTCATCATGGTCATGCCATTTTTCAAGTGTTACAGGTCATGGATCAGTCAAATAATCATATAGGTCTTTTTCTAGGTCATCAATTGTAATTGTCATCATTATGTCAATTTTAAGCTAAAAAAGCCATGTTTATGGTATTGAGTCCACACATAATGTAGTTAGAATCTTAGGAGCCCTATGTAATAAAGGTAAAGGTACTACTTCAGTTCATAAAGGTATTATTTCAAAACACCTCACTTTGGTTTCAAAATGAAGAATGATGTCATGTCATAACATATGCAAAAATGATAATTTAACTCTTATAAGAGACCATACAAGAATTTATTTCACTCATTCCATTGGAATTGAGCACAATTTCACTAGAAAAGGCCCTCTTACTACAACAAGCATCAAAGGACACTCTCAAAAGGTGATTGGCACCCCGTCCAAAGTTCCACACTGCGTTTTCAGCCAACCATGCTGCATTTTTGACCCTTCGCTACGTCTTCACTTCTAGAGGAAAATAATACATCTCCAAAGGTTTTTTGTGGCCAATGAAGGTTCCATCAGCCTATTGAAAATTAATTTAAATCTCTTTGTACCTCCTATTAGCATTTATTTCATCTTTTCAGTGAAGAAACCCTTCCATAGTCCCCACGCTACGTTTTTGGTGGGTGAGCTCCATAGTTTGGGTTGCAAGAAAATATACCTAGTTAACTACCTATTCTACCCTTCTCCAAACCCAAATACAGTTCCCACATCCTTTATTACCCTTCCTCCCTCATTTCCCTAACCCCTATACCTAACCCTAGCTTTTAGGCTGCGTTTTTGGCAGTTTTAGGGTTAGGACTATGTTTAAATTTCCTACACTAATACCTACCCTCTCTTTATCATTTTCCACCTCCCTAAGTTTCCTAACACACCTCCCTCAATCCAAAATTTTTCTTACCCAAATATATTCTCCCTAACCCCTTCATCCCCTCACCTAAATACATTAATCCCAATCCCCTATTCCCTCTAAAAACTTTGTTTTTCCCATCTCTTACAATAGGGATTTTATTTGCAATTGTAAACAATGGAGGGAGGAAATAAGACATACAAAAAACGAGGTTAGGTGTCAAGGTTTGAGCCACTTGAAACCAAATAATTGAGGTTTGTATTATTTTCTAGACAATGTTTCCAAAAGGTTGGTTGTTTAGGGTTTTGTGAGCAAATTCAATAAGCACGACATCATGCCAAATTAACTAGTATTTTTGCCACAAACCTTAGGAGTGATAAGGTCAACATTTCAAGGTTCAACTTCATCATTTCAACTAAGGCCATAGCTACAACTACATGGATACCAAATGAGGGAGCCATCTACACCTTTGGAGCAACAAGACATTAACAAATCCATTGAACAAGATTTTGAGAAAAGTGGGGTGTATTGGCTAGATAAAGTTAATTTCCACTTGGAGAAGCTCCTTAAAAGGACCAATAGGGCCACCAACTTTCAAATGCACATGGATAGACATTATTACACCAGAAACAAGGTTTCCCAAATCAGAATTCAAAACTTGAGGAGAAAACTAAGGGAAACACTAGTTCAGCAAAATAAGGGGGACAAGCTTGATTTGTTGGATGAGGCTTCACTTATCTCTTGAAGAATAATTACCTAGATCCAAGGAACAAATTTCAAAGACTTTGAACAAATTTTGGACTTTTTTGAAGATTTTGGGCATTTTGGAAATTTTACACAGTTTTAGGGCAGAAAAGGTAGCTTGTCCCATGCTACATATTTGTTGGAGGCCTCCAAATCATGAAAATGTCTCATTTTTGGATTCTTTATGACCTACACATTAAATTTATGTAACTGGAGATCCACGTCAATAGCTTTTTCTAGGTCAAAAGGTACCAAAAAAACACCTTTTATACCATGTTTGTTAGAGGCATGCTACGTTTTTGGAGTAGCTGTGGGAGAAATGGTTTTTGGAGATATAGAAGCAGTCTATTTCAGTGCTACTTAACCCTAAGTGGTTTGAGTTTATCTCCATCGATCTCCTTTCTCAACCTTGGGATATTGTGGAGGATACATGTGAGACAATAAAAAATAGCATTTGTCACATTCATGTTGGTAAGTAGTTGTTAAAAGAGACATGAAGGAAAATTTCCTATTATCTTTACCTACAATTAGAATTTCAGTATACATTTGAGAACTTTGTAGAATAGGATCTCAATAGAAAATCGACATGGTTGGAAATGCAATATGATATTGAAATGGTGGGCATTGAAGTTGATAGTTTAATCTTCAATGAGTTGATTGAAGAGGTGGTTTGTGATCTGGTCCATTGAGAACAGGCATCTCATATCTATATATTGTAACATAGTATTTTGTTTTCTTTTTATGTTGTAATCATATTGTTTATTTGTGGAGGCCTTTGCATTGGGCCATTGTAACTTATGCCTCATTTTAGGGTGTGAATTTGATATCTTTTTTACCTCATCTAACTTTGGTTTCAAACATAGCTCCACACTTATTACACTGATTAGGTTTCCATGCGTGTTAGGGCATGTTCCAAATCCCCAAAACATATACATTATGATAAGAAAGATAATTTTAGAATGGAAAATACTTATGTTCCCACCTAGGCTCTAAAAAGTAAATGTATATTACAACAAGTAGGTCTCTTCCCATCAAGTCCTCTGAAAATTAAGTAGGTTCAATAATATCATATCAAGACTACCAAATGTAGAGAGCTCTAGAAGTATTATAGACTTGGAATACCTTTCTCATAATCAATAAATACCGTTGAAATAGGAAAACACCAATATGTAGAAAAGATTAAACAACACTTCTTACTCTCAAGTCTGTATAGACAAAGAAGGTGAAAAATAAAGAGGATCAATTTTCATGCCCAAACTAGCCACATGGTTGAAAGTACAACTACACTTTATCTCCCATAGTCAAATTTATCAGGACCATCTCACCAGATGAATAAATCCAAGTTCTTCCAAAAATTAGGTTATGAACTTTAGATGGACGTGACACTAAATCTAAAACATATCCAGATTTCTTTAGCACCATACATGTCATGAAAAAACCATGCATAC
This sequence comes from Pinus tabuliformis, assembly GCA_031772625.1. Lineage (NCBI taxonomy): Eukaryota > Viridiplantae > Streptophyta > Pinopsida > Pinales > Pinaceae > Pinus > Pinus tabuliformis. The sequence goes on from CM062810.1 coordinate 515,536,992, forward strand.
ATAAATTACCAAGTTTTGTCACCATAAAAGTCATAGGTTGCAAACAACCACCAATTGTCCAAGCCAATTTAGATAAGATATTCATTGCCTCAAAAGTGTATTGAAAAATTTCTCCTTTAGATGGACACTTGGAGTGTTGCATAGCCCTCTGGAGGTTGTCTCCAATCTAAAGAAATATTATGATTCCATTTTTAAATGAATTTCATTGTAGTTAACATTGCAGAGAGAATCTCAACTTATCATTAAAGTTTTTCTGGTGTCTACAACAAAAAAGTTGGCTTGAAAATGCAACTGATGCATTTTTTATAACCAAAAGAGATCACGGATATCAATTTTCATGAGAATATCAAATTTTCAACATTGTAGTGAAACAAAGAAATGTTGGTTTGACTTTGTCATTGGTCAAACAATTCTCTTATATCATTTGCAAATGATGAGAGATTCTAGAATGATGGAACTTGATATCAAGAGAAGTACATATATCATTTCTTGTAACTGATCATGCCTTGAATCATATAATCAAATTCAAGCTTGTATAAATGAAAATTATCCTTCTATATGGTTATGCTATTCTCTAGACAATTCAAGCCATACTCAAGCTATAAAATTCTTTGCAAAGAAATAGGCTTGGTGAGAGTAATAACTCTATCATGTATTCTCGAGACTTTTTGAAATTTTTACAAAAAAGTACCATTTTTTAATTTCATCCAAGCAACAACCTCAAGGACAATTTCGTAGCTGAATACAAAAGGAGAAATTAGAGCTAGAACCAAGATAATGTATTTATTAAAAACCATAAAGAAAGACAAATACCACTGCCAAGTGAAAATTGGATCTAGCCCAAGTGGTTTTGCATGTCCTTTTCATTTGATCTATCTTGAAATATACTTTGTAATCCCCCGTGCTTACTATTTCAAGTCTCGTAACTTTTCATTTGTGTTCCTTTCAGTACAATTTACCATATCTTGTCTTTTCTCAGACTAGAGTTCAGCAAAATCTACTAATTTTTTTTTATATGTGATATGTATCTCAAGGAGTTCCCTAATGTGTTGCTAAATTCACCATATAATTAATATCAACAAGATTGATTCAACCTTGCTTTTATACTAATACTATACAAGGATACCTCGCCCCAATATTAACATGTTCAATTTTCATAATCTTATTTCCATAGAACATACTCACCTTGGCCTTCTCTTGAACAATTTGGAGCAGCAAAAACTTCGTGCCTAATAGAACACCTCAATTCCAGCTGCATCTCCATTCAAACCTCCAACATGCACTGCATGTTTATCATTCCTTGCTGCAGTCGTTCCTCTTAGTCCTCAAGTGATTTAAAACATCAAACTCTTGCAATACCAATACCCATAGGCCTTTTATAGTTGAAAATACTATGAATTACCTTCAATTAATTTAAAATGTCAAGATTTAAAAAATTACATATAGAGGTTTTTTTTTCCCACGAGTAAATTACACAGGAACTTGAAACCCATGTCTTAAAAGACTTTCCTAGTTCACTTCAATATATTCCTTATTTGAATTAATAAATATTATTACAATTTGATAATTACAAGAGAAAACACCAATGATCATGATTGTGGCTAGGCTATGTTAATTGCATGTTGCCTCACCCATGAAGGAAAGGTTACAAGATTTTCATGTGATTCTGTTTTTTGGCTTAGGCATTCTCGTCATAAAATTCCCTTTGATGCTCTTTAGTGTTTTCATTTCAACTTTCTACTACAAGTTTGAAGCAAGGTGCTAGATTTTAATGGCTGAGAATGCTTCATTCACTTTCAACCATAGAAGAATTCCATAACTACCACGCATCATGGTTTTATTCATGTTTAATCTGTTGATTAAGATTTAAATTTTAAAATTTTGATGTAACATGGATGATCTATATTGCAGTGTTACAAATTTTTATAGTATGCAAAAGGTTCTTGAATCTTCAAACTAGTAAAATCTTCTAGAAGATTGTTGATCCATCAACTGCGAACAATTCAGTTGATTTTGGTTCTATTAGGCCTTGTAAACATGCATTTTCTAGAAAAGATAGTGATAGGAGATCAAATCCAATGCGGCTAGTGCTATAGTTCAACGATTTAGAAGAGGCAAGCTTTGGAAGTATGTGGAAAGCATATGGAAAATTGAAAGACTAGATGCACAAGTCTGGGCACATCTGGTAAGAAGAGCTTTTTCTTTATTTTTTGTGCAAGAGGTTTTCCATTTTTGTGTTATTACTGTTGATGATGTGGATAATAGTAACAACCTTTTCTAGCTTTGGATTGCTCTGAAAGTGTTTTCAGCTAGCTAGGAAAGCGCTTTTCATGGTATGTATAGGGATTATGGTTTCCTAGACCCTTTTTTATTTTTTACTTACATTTGGAGAGCTTAGATTGGATGTATGCTTTCCTTGGGATCACTGCTAGGGAGGCACACTTCTTGATGTTGTAGTTGGATTACGTAGTGTATTTCACATCTTCTACAAGGGTGCACTTGTTGAGTAGCATTGGCTCATGGCATGTAGAGTAACAAGTTTGAAGGAGGGTGTTAGGAACCTAGAGGTTGGGTGCTTGGCCCTTGAAGCATGTTACCACCTTATGCACAGTTTGAGATGAGGACCATTGATTGGAGAGTGCACCATCTTGGAGGAGGAGCACTTGACATGTGTACACCTAGCTTCGAAGGTGACCACCTTGGATTTGGAAAAACCATAGAGTGATATGTGGACACCTTGCTCTGAGGAGGGCTCCATCTAGGGCTTTCTTTGTTGACTTAACCTAGGGTTGCTTGTGAACTTAACCTAGGGTTTCTTGACTTAGCCTAGGATTGTTGGGAAAAATAGTGGGGGGGGGGGGGGTGAATCATTATTTTCAAATCATAAACTTTTCAAGTTCATTTCTTGATTTCTATACGTGAATTTACTGAAGGGAACCTGCATGTGTACGTGATTATTCTTAAGACAACTGGAGTATATCCAGAAAACTTATGTTTCAGTTAATTCATCATTTTTTTTTATCTTAAGCTAGTGCATCTGTACTTTATTAAACATTAGATAGATAGTAACCATGTGCAGTAAGAACAAAATAAACTATCACACATAAGCAACACGCATGAACATTAGGATTTAAGGTGCAAACCCAATGTGGGAAAAAACCATCTATTCTTGTCATCTCTATCTTCTTTTTAATATAAAGAAAATATTTTACAATCTTGTACTAGCACAAACTCATACCAGTATGCAGGCACCCACCTGCAAAAGGCTACAACCTTCACTTATTCTCCAACTCCTACTAGAAGGGAACTCCAAACCCCTAAATCTTGTATTGGTGTAAACTCATACTAGTACGCAGGTAGCCCCTTACAAAAGGCTACAAACATCGCTCGTTTTCCAACTCCTACTGGAAGGGAGCTCCAACCCCCTAATCTGATTTACCATCTACCACTGGAAGGAAGTTCCATCTCCCTCATCTCCAAGGACCATGTTTCATAATTTTTCATATTGGATCCACCTGCTACACAACATCATAACTTGTAGGCCATGTTTCATCAAATTTTCAGACTGGACCCACTACCAACATTTAAGCTCAAAAAAGTCATCAAACTAAAACTTATCACTGTAACTCAATCGTAAATCTCTAACGCAACTGAAATAACTAATCACTGAGTTAACCAAAAACTCAACCAACCAAACAGAACAGTCATATCATTGTAACTAGAGTACCAAACAACATACTGCACATCACAGAAACCATATTCTAGTACTGCAAACACTTATTAACCATTTGTCAAATTATTTATGCTAGATTTTAGTAGCAAAATCACGTTTCTACGCACTTTTTATGAAGCATACCCTTGTACAAATCTTCAACAAATGAAACCTAAAAATTGAACCACTGTCACTCTGAAACAAACATTGAATCATACATAGATTTGCTGCAACATTCTAAAAGAACCGTAGAACCTTCACTAATCTTCAATCATAATCAACAAGTAACCTCAATTAATAAATCCATAATCAAAACATCACTATTTAAACCCACATCATCAAGAAGAATTCATTGATAGACAATAGAAACACATCAAGGTTGATTAAACTAATCATACACCCTCTTCATCAAAACCCTACTTTCTATATGTTCTTTCCTGTTGGCTTGTTGGGGCCTGACCCAGGTTCAGAGGTGATTTAGCCAAACAAATCCCAGTACAATTGGCCCTTTTGGCAACAGTCCGCAGAGTGCGGACTGAGGTCTCACCCGACGTAGTATGGGAGGGTGCTAGAGCCAGGTTTCCACACCCTAGAGATGTCTGATGAGTTCAAGTGGTCCACGGTTCGACCTTGTGCGCACAGTAAATAAAAAGTGTAATTACAATTCATAACAACAGATAGTAAGTCAAGAACTGATACACAGAATTTGGATAAAATGTCTTTTACTATTCTCTTCTCCAGTTACAGACTAGACTCTACCCTGCGCACTTAGTTGCAGGGGTCTGCGCACTCAGCTATGGACAACTAGGCCTCTGCACACTTAGCTGCAGAGCCTTTTTCCTACTCTATGACCCAAGACACACTTAGACACTTTCTCTGTGCTTCTACTTGTTATCTATTAGATTCCATTCCTCCTATGTCTCTTTACAACTTAGAGTCTCGCTCTATTTATACAATCTCATGGTCCGCGGACCATGGGTAGGCCGACCTTACATTCAAAACTAGGGCGGAAATCCCTATGACTCTAACATACATTTCACACCCGTAATTTGCGGAGATTTACAACAATATCAACTCAAAACTTGGGCTTTGAGCCCCAAAACCTTCCATGGGGGGAATTCCATACCCAACAGGCCCCCAACACAAACATCGTGACTCGCCCTCGAGTTACTCTGTTAGTGCGGAGTCCCTCCAACTGTTCTCGAATGGTATCGATGTCTGAAGTGCACAGAGTTGTTGCTTGCTTAACCTGCTACATCCATTCTTCTGAGACCCTTGTGTCCAGTGTTCTTCCCTGCATCTGTGCATGCATCCCCTGTATATGCGTGAGCTTTCCTTCGATATTCACCGTGATTGTGAAGGCCTCGTCAATCCATGGCTAAACATATTCTTTGATAATTTCTTCCTTATGTCGTGCCGTGTCCACCTGCTCCTTCAGTGCCTTAGCTTGCTGCATAATCACAAGCCACTGAGTGAGGACTGCTGTCTATGCAATTCCTCAGACACTGTCATATTGCTGCTAGAGTTCTCATGCCTCTGTCTCTAGGCACTGGATGTTGGGGTCCTCCTACAAAGTCATGAGGACCTCCAGTGCTTGTTCCAACATGCTGGTGTAGTCGTGCACCGCACCTCCAATTTCTTCCAATCCTACTGCAATAGCGCTAGCATGCTATTCTTTGACTTCCGGGGGAGTGGAAGGTTGTGCCTTCAACCGTAGCTCAGCGATCTGAAGATTCAGCTCCAACTGAACCTTTATCATTTCTTCCCTGGCCTTGTGAAATCTAGTTGCCAATCGGTGGATTTGCACCTCTATCGGTAGATCTGCTAGGATGGCCAGCTCCGGGATGCGTCAGCACGCATCATCTACCATTTGCTCCAAGTGTTGATTTTGCGACACCAATTTGTTGCACTGCAAGGTGAGTTGTTCCATGTTTATCTTTTGTTTCCTAAGAACTTGGATCGCGCGGCTCTCCCTGGCATGCAGCTTTGCTGTTATCCCATCCTGTAGCTGATATAGCTTTTCTCGCAGAAGGGCAGTCAAATTAAGGCCAAGGCCTTTCAACATGCTAACCAAAAATCTATTGGTCACATTTGTTGCGACTAGGGCCCCTTCCGGAAAGACTAGCATGATTTCCATCCTGCGCACAGCATTTGCTCTGCTACCGAGGATCCTGCTACGAGGTGGGTAGAAAGGGTACCCACCTGAGGGGGATGCACTTGTAACTCCTGCAACAGCACCCTGAGTTTCCCCAACTGTTATAGACAATTTTGTGCCTTACAGCAACAAGCATGAATTGTCAATAATCCAAGGGATCCAAAGTTCCCTAAACATGATGTTCCTACCCCTAGAGGAACAAGGTCAGCAAACCAACAGCTCTCAGATCAGTTCTCCACCTGAAAACAAGCAATCCTGAAATCAAAGCAGGTGCTCCACTAGGTTTCTGCCCTGAAACTCAGTTGCTCCATGGTGTACCTGCGTTGCAAAGCAAGTGGGACAAAGGCCACCTGCGCTGAGCGAGAAGGGACAAGTGGCACAGTGAGTCATTGCTTTGGAATCTTCCAAAAATGACACTTGGATCAGGTATTTCGCCTTGTGATGAGTCAGAGGCTCTGTTTCTCCAATTGGAAGCAAAGTTCTCCAAGTGGACTCAAGAACTGAAGATCAACTAAAGATTAACTGAAGAGAGAGAGGACACAAGGCAGCTACACATCAGTTGCAAGCTGACTCATCCTTTCTCAATTCATCTATATATTGAGCTCTCTCCTATGAGCTCATGAGGCTGGAATTTTGTGCAAAGTAATGATATGTTGTTGGTTTCACTATTGAGTTATTGGGTGATTGTTTGAGAGAGGTGAAGAAGAGCAATTCTTTCTGCTGGGAGGTGTTGCTGGGTTGGAGCCTTCAATGGTTGTAATACTCTCAGAACCTTTATTCCTTCATTAATAAAAGCTATTGAGGTTCTTCTATGTGCTCTTGTTTCAATTATATATTGTGATGATTGCATGTTTGGTTTACACTAATCCATGAACCAGTTATGATTGCATGCCTCTTGTAGTTTCCTTCTTTGTTATTTTGCAGGATCTCATCGTAGCTGGGCGAGCAGAAGAACAAAGAGCTAGGAGCAAGCGGCCAAAGAGAAGAGTTTGGATTCGACATTAAGCGCAAGGCAACGGTTAGTGCTTTCTCCATTCTCTTTTGCTTTCATAAAGAAGTAAACCTTAAGTAGTTTGTTTTACAGTTGTTGCTAAGGAACTGTCACCCTTAGAGTGGGATAGGGTCATCCGAGTCAGATACTTTTCCCTACAACAAATTGGCGACTCCGCTGGGGATCGTATTCGTTTGATTGTGTTTGTAGTATTTTGCTATTCATTTCCTGAACAAAAGAGTACCAAATCGAAAAGCTTTTGACTATATCAAAAGCGAAGTAGAGGGCAGCTACTCTTGCTCATTTTCTGAGCAAGTTCATGATTTGAAGAGCTGATCTACAAGGATCCTTGTAAGCTCTTAGTGATAGCTTTGCACCTTCCTAATCATCCCTTTGAGTGTGCTTGACTGATTGCTTCTGATTTGAGCAAAAACCGTGCATTTTTGAGAAAATTATGACCCGGAAACTGTGAAAACGCAATTCTCGTTTTCCAAAGCAGGTAGTACACAGGCTACCTGCTTTGCAACGCAGGTCCCGAAGGGGCTACCTGCACTGAGAACCAGTTGCCTAGTGCCTAGTGCAGTTGGGGTTTCCTCCTTTCTCTTGCCTGTTTTCACTTAGTTTTGCTGCTAGGTGTCAGTCTTGTGCCTGTTTTGAAACCAATATTACTTGCCATCATTCTGCCTCTGTTATATAACGAAATTGTACTTGTTCTTTGTATTTCTTACTCATTTACAATTTCCCATAACGAAAAGTAAACTAGTCATGCTTTTGGCCTTTTAGATCTGAACCTGTGTTAAGCATTTTGTTGGTCTAAAGAGTTAGCTTGTTTGCTGTCCATAGCTGATTAGTCATTTTACTTTCTTTAGTATGGTTTGATTTCATGTATTTCCAGTGATTAAGCAAGTGAATCTTAAGGTGTCTTTTGATTTTGGACAAACTTGTTTACTGTCGCTTTAAATCGAAATCAAAGTTATATGACCACTTTCTTTTTGTAATCCATCCACATTAAGAAAGGGAAAAGAAAATACATGCATTGTGCATTTTGCATTTGAAAAAGTTTGCATGATGATTTAGGAGAAAGTGCATTAGTTTGTGCTGTATGAACTGTGTGAAAAGAATTTTCCTTTCTTCTCCCTCAGTAGTTAAGACTTTCATCAGTAAAAAAGATTTGAAAAAGCTTGCTTCTCATCTTAGGCTGCATTTAGGAATTTGTCATATACATCTCGTGGTGAACCTTGAAAGGCAAACTTTAAAAAGATCAACTTAAAATATACTGAATGAACCTAACAATGCATTTGAAACATAACGCAAACATCTAGAGGTCTAGGTAGAGACGTGTTCCGGCGTCGTTAAACATAGTGACTGTCGATCTCTACGAAGGTGGGTGATTCCTCCTGAGAGTCGGTGGCACTAATACGGACTTGTGCTCCCAGGTACCGTCGCGTATATATTGGGAGACCCCTATAGGCAATTATCCTTTATCCATAGGAAGCCGTGTCGGCCGCCCCACTGATCGCGATGCAGTGAACACAGAATTCACGAAGATCGACCACCCGTACCGTAAAACGTATTATGTGGTTTCGCGAAAGGTTTGGCACACCCTCTACCTAGATCTCCAGAGCAGTTTCTTTTGGCCTTTTTCAAACTCTATAACTGAAAAGGTCCAACCGACCATTTGTCACTTCGGGCTCGTTAATACATCGAAGGAGACTAGAGTCATCTTTAGCTTTTTCTCGACTCTTAAAACATGAAAAAGCAAAGTTATGTTTAAAAGTGTCTAATAAAATTCATTCAAATCGGAATTACAAATTTTCCCCTTTATATTTTAGTTGGTCATTCTCGGAGGCTTGCGAGTCAACCGTCTTTGTCTCCGGAATCGAAAACAATCCGGACAAAGCAAGCTCGTCGAACCAGTTCAAAATCTCCTTTAAAAGTTAGAACAAGTGTTCCAACAACATCTGAGATTCTGGTCACTCCAAACATTTCCGGAAACCCTGCCTCTATAGAAGAAGTTCGATCGCCACAGAGGGACAGTAATACTGATCCTAGTCTGGGGGCAAATACTTGTATGACTGAACCAGTTCCATCTATAACCGGTCCAGAAAGTTTTGTTCCTCAAACATCTGTCGCAGTCGATACAACCCCTTCTTCGGCACCGGAAATCTTTTACGGACCTGACGGTCTTCCTCTTCCACCTGGTCTGATTGCGATAGAGGAAATTATAGAGGAACCGCAAGTATCCGCTCCAATTCAATTTGGAGTAGGGGTCACTCTATTTCCTACTACAACAGAAGTTTGTCCATCACCAGTGGAAGTTCCTGTAGAATCACTAGGTGATCAATTGGATAGACTAAAAATGACTGAACAACCGTCGACATCTAGGACTGTGTCGAATGACACGGCGACGGCAGAATTACCTGCTGCAAATCCAACAATGTTCGCCGGCATACCATCTGTCCCAACTAGCTCTCAGTCGCTAGAAGGAGTCCACCAAGAGACTATCTCGACAGTATGGTATGTTCCTGTTTGTTCCGGAGTAATGTTTGGTAACTCTCATGGTGAGACTCATCAAATTGACCCTTTTGGGAATCTAATTAGGCCATCCAGTCCTCCAGGACAATCAATTGCCTTGAGTTCTGGATTGTTACCGTATGGGGGGCAGTATGCCCTTTCATTACCCCTCCGGGAGGGTACCCATACGGGAGTTCTCAACCTTATTCAAGTTATGGCAGAATTGCAACGAGTAGTTGGGTACCTATGATATCCCAGCCACCGAGAGTTGTATATTCTATGCGGCAGTGTGTACCTATGACAAACATCCCAACTACACCGGCTATTGTGACCGTGTCGCAAGTTCAAACAATGCCTGTTGTATGTCAACCTCAGATTGCTCAGGTTCTCATGCAACAGCCCCTTGACCCTGCGACCCAACCACAATCACCTACTGGTGGGGCAACACAAGTACAGTTGGGTACAACTACCCCACATCTTGGTCCAATGGTTAGTGTAGCGCAACAACCCATGGTGTCGCAACCGTGGATAATGCAATACCAACAGCCGCAATTCCAACAAGTGTACCAAGGTTCTGAACAGCAAATATTTGCGAATACTGGACAACCATATATTCAAAATGGTCAAAATCAACCACTTTATAGTGGTCAAGTCCATCAACCGTATTCATCATACCAACATCAACTCCATTATGCTGGTATGCAAAGACCGACTGTTCAGGCGATTCCATCGTATCCTGGTTACGCTTCACCTAACTTGAACCAGCAGTTACCATTCGTGGCGACTTTAGAGTTGCCTGATTTACATCGGTTAACCAACGATCCAATTGCTTACGCCCCTTGGTGGCCAGTGATTCCGCACAAACTTCCATCCGACATTCCTAAATTCAATGGAAATCCAGGTGAAGACCCGTCGAATCATGTGATGACATTTCATCTATGGTGTTCATCGAACACTTTGAATGACGATTCGATAAGGCTTCGCCTCTTTCAGAGGACATCGACAGGTCCAGCGCAAAATGGTATATAGAATTACCTAGAGCTTCGTTCGACAATTTTGGCTCCCTTGCCACGACATTCTTGACCCACTTTCAATTACCAATAAGGTATGAAACGGGAACAGAGATATTGACTAACTTCGAACAGACAACCGCAACTCATATCAGATCATATACATGAGTGGCGACGTCGACGAAGAATGGTTAAAACATACGTTCCTGATCAGCTTTTAGCTGAGTGGTTTATAAAGTCATTACTTCCGGCTATAACGGAAGATGTAGCAAAGGGAGGAGTCGTAACGGAAGAGCAAGTTATCGCTCGTGCACAATACTTGGATTTAGTATATACTCAGTCCGGCATGCTCTATGACAAAATACCAGACGCCCCTAGACCAGAATTTTCAATCCCTCCTCCTCCTAAATCAAACAGGGACTCTCATGCCGGTGATGGCGTGATTGGCACGGCAAACACGAATCCGAAAAGGACCAATAAAAAGAAGGCCCGTAAGGATTCGAATCAAAATGCGCATGGAGAAGTTCTTGCTTCGGAAGTAAATGCCGTATCGACAGATAAGGGCAAAGAAACCAATCAACCAGGAAGCAAGAAGAATCAAAACGAAGGGAAGAAAGATCAAAGAAAGTCATCTCCTCGAAAAAATCCTCGTAGAAAGGAGAAAACACCTAGGAGATGTCACATATGTGACGATGATCATTGGACGTCAGATTGCCCATACAAAGCTGAGCTTAAGAGATTCGTAAAGAATCCACACACTCCAGCCGTATTGACTGATCCATTTCCCGACCCAAGTCAGAATCTGGTTGACAGTGGAAATGCTTCCCCATCACAAGTCATGATGTTGTCAAGTTTTAAGCGCCAAGATGATGCCTTAATTGCAACATTAAACAAAAGCCATGGGAATCTACAGCCGTTGAATAGCGAAAAAAAAGGTCGACCGGACAGTTCGACAACAACTTCGACAGAAGTTGAGCCGCCATCCAACACGAGAAGTATTCCATTGATCCATGGAGGCAATCATCCTCTCCAATATATCGGAGTAATTTTCCCAAAAGGCCCTTCTTTAATGGGCACTTTTGCCCCAACCCCGCCGAGTAATCTTGCGGAGATGAGTGCAACAGGATATGAAGCCTTCTATTTTTAATGGATCTAAAAGTTTCGAGGATAGTTCCTATCTCAAGTCGACCTCGTTTAAAAAATGAAATAAAGAGTAAAGAGGATAGTTCTTCACGATGTCAACCTCATTAAAAAATGAAATGTCCCCTTAAGAATTAGAGGACATATGCCTCGCCCGCATTTTTTATGCTGGGGGCATCAGAATCGAGCAGTTTTAGCAATGTTCATGCTCGTTAAAAAATAAACGCAAGAATCGAGCAGTTTTGTACAGAGTTCATGCTCGTTAAAAAATAAACACAAGTTGTGAGCAATCTTTCCCTACAGTTCAAGCTCATCCAGAAAAAATGAACCGGTAAACAACCTCGAGAAATGTAACCTTTGAAAGCCATATTAAAAGCCCTTGGTCGTGTTTATATGCCATCACCTCCATCCGTTCATTTGGCCAATCGTTCACCTCCATATGTTTGTTTACCCATTTTGAGGAACAGCTGCGAAGAGTGATTTCACTTAGCCATCCTTGTGACACTGCCGTGATTGGAGAATTCCAACCTGTACCTGGAATCTGCTGCTATCCCTGTTCATCACTCGTTCCTCAAAAGACGAGTCTTCTTTGAGCTCTTTTCACTGACTCGTAAAATATGAAAAGTTTGCCGAGTTTTGGCCTTCCAGCTCATTAAAGGACAAGAAGAGCTATCCCTCCTCTAGATTTTAATCTTTTTGGACCTGAGGGATTATTACACAAAAAGATCGAGCGCTTGTTTTGTTCGGCTCGTTAAAGAATTCGAAAATTCATCCCTTCTGTATTGTTTTATACTTTTTCGGACTTAAGGGATTAGAAGACGAAAAAGGAATTTTGGAGTTAACTTTTCGTACCTTTTCAGACTCTCTAAAAATGAAAAGGACCGAGTTTTCTTTGTCGTTAGACTTGTTAAAATGATTAAATAGCGACAAACTTGTCTTTAGACGAGAACGAGTTTCCCTATCGCTAGGCTCGTTAAAACATAGCGATGGGCTTGCCCGAAGGGCAGGTTATAGAACAAGCATATGTTATCCTCCTCAAGCTTGACAAAAATAAAGAGGTACTGGTCAGCAATGACTGGGGAAAAATTGGGAGAACCTCACAGCATTAATGGTAGCAAGTCGCTCTTGAACATGACACTTTGTCCTCCGTATCACATCGGGTTGGGTTGTTTCATTCACCGGTCTCATAACCATGGTCTTCGCCACACCATCCACAATTGGGGTAATGCTACCAATCCATCACATCAGTGTCGTTATATGTTCAAGAGATGTGGTTCTGTAAAGAGTCAACCGTGTTCCACCCACTGCCATACATTATCCTTCATCCACTTCATGACCGCCACCCTGAATCATACATCATAGTTTGTTTTCACCTCATCACAATCACTAGCTCCGTTCCGTGTCACTGATGTGGGATTCATTAAAGCCCTCCTTTGACGGATCGCTCCTTGTCGACATCATCTCATTATCTAAGGAGTTGATCTAGGAACACCCCCCTCAGTACTTTGAAGCTTGCATGCCTCAATGGCAAGTTTCTCACTTCCGGCGACAGGTATACATCAATGACCTTCGACCAGAAGATTTTGCATGGTGGTCGACGCCAAGTCCTTTATTCCCACCATGTGGATTGTACTGCTGTACCTTGAGGGTCATCATCCTTATCGGTGACTCCTCTCGCACTTGTTAACGGTTTACATCATTGACTGGTAATCAAGCGATGTCTTTCCATGTTCGACTTCAAGAAATTCTCACATGGATCGACTTGTACATCGAGTGAAGATCGGAAGAGATTGAAGACCCCAGATCTAGTTTCACCCATCCGGGCTGCGATATATATTCAGGACATAAAGACATTTGATATGTACACCATTACAGCAGATGATCATCCTTCTCAAAGGATGATAATTTCAGCAGAGAATTATCAGTCTACAATCAGATGATCGTCTGTTCTATGTACCAAAATGTATTTATAAAGCTGAGCATGGGAATGCCCGCCTCAGCTAGATCATGAAAAATGTATGAAAAATAATGTATTGTATTGTATCTTATTACAGGACACTTCTCAGCAGATTGAATGAACTTCAGATCCTCTCAATAAAGCATTTCACCCGATAAACGACCTCATACTTTACGGGGCATCTGTTATAGACAATTTTGTGCCTTACAGCAACAAGCATGAATTGTCAATAATCCAAGGGATCCAAAGTTCCCTAAACATGATGTTCCTACCCCTAGAGGAACAAGGTCAGCAAACCAACAGCTCTCAGATCAGTTCTCCACCTGAAAACAAGCAATCCTGAAATCAAAGCAGGTGCTCCACTAGGTTTCTGCGCTGAAACTCAGTTGCTCCATGGTGTACCTGCGTTGCAAAGCAAGTGGGACAAAGGCCACCTGCGCTGAGCGAGAAGGGACAAGTGGCACAGTGAGTCATTGCTTTGGAATCTTCCAAAAATGACACTTGGATCAGGTATTTCGCCTTGTGATGAGTCAGAGGCTCTGTTTCTCCAAGTGGAAGCAAAGTTCTCCAAGTGGACTCAAGAACTGAAGATCAACTAAAGATTAACTGAAGAGAGAGAGGACACAAGGCAGCTACACATCAGTTGCAAGCTGACTCATCCTTTCTCAATTCATCTATATATTGAGCTCTCTCCTATGAGCTCAGGAGGCTGGAATTTTGTGCAAAGTAATGATATGTTGTTGGTTTCACTATTGAGTTATTGGGTGATTGTTTGAGAGAGGTGAAGAAGAGCAATTCTTTCTGCTGGGAGGTGTTGCTGGGTTGGAGCCTTCAATGGTTGTAATACTCTCAGAACCTTTATTCCTTCATTAATAAAAGCTATTGAGGTTCTTCTATGTGCTCTTGTTTCAATTATATATTGTGATGATTGCATGTTTGGTTTACACTAATCCATGAACCAGTTATGATTGCATGCCTCTTGTAGTTTCCTTCTTTGTTATTTTGCAGGATCTCATCGTAGCTGGGCTAGCAGAAGAACAAAGAGCTAGGAGCAAGCGGCCAAAGAGAAGAGTTTGGATTCGACATTAAGCGCAAGGCAACGGTTAGTGCTTTCTCCATTCTCTTTTGCTTTCATAAAGAAGTAAACCTTAAGTAGTTTGTTTTACAGTTGTTGCTAAGGAACTGTCACCCTTAGAGTGGGATAGGGTCATCCGAGTCGGATACTTTTCCCTACAACACCAACACAGTCTGGTGCTCCTACATAAAATCCTAAAGTGCTTCATTTGTGACATCGCAGACCGTCTCGTTGATGTCATGGAGATCTCCTTCAATTAAGGTGATCGGGTCAATGGCCAACTTCGATGCCTTGAACTTCTTCCTTGGTCCTACTCGCTCTACGATGTGTGATCACTTCAACTATGTGGACATGGCTCCTAGCTCCATGCTCCCTTCTGTTGTTTCTGTTTCTTCTACTTCCTTCCCATGTGAGGATGTTGCTTGGTCCTCATCCACCTTTGTTGTTGCTTTTGCCACTACCTGTGCTGGTGCTGCTACATCTGCAACCTTTTTTTGTTCCGCAGCTTTCTGTGTCGCTTCCCCCGTTTCCCTTTCCTTAGCTGCTACGATTTCCTTCCATCTTTTCTCGGCCAATTGTGTGACGTGCAGCTTGGCATCATCCTTCTTCTTTTGCACTGCCTCCTTCTCAAGTTCTGCTAGGTCTGGGGCACGCCATTCCAGAGGCCATGTCTCTAAGACAGTGAAGATGGTGTCGTTAGTGGCTATAAATAGGAGCTTCATCCACTGCTTCATTGTATCCTTGCACACCCTGATGTATACATTATGCATGTCGGCCTTGAACTCTGCAAAACTCTGTATATTGTTGTACATTGTAGGTGGCAGGCATCACCTTCGATTGATCCACATCCGGATGCTCATCTCCACGAGCACCCAGAAAATTTTGGTGTCGCAAATCTGTTTTGCATCCTTTGTGGCCCAGAGTGAAGCGTACTTCGTGGCCTCCGGTAAGTCTCTGTCAATGTTGGGGAATTGACTGTCTTCTAGTAGTTCCCCTGCTACGAGCATGATGGATAACAATAACCACACATAGTGGAAGGTTTTACCCTACTCCTAGGCTTCATGAAAGTTTTTCAAAAATTCCTCGCAGAGGAATTTAGACCAGTTGAATTGGACCCCTTCCGTACACTACTCGGCTAGTGCGACCACCGGCATCGGTACCTCATCGATGCAACACTTCCTCATAAGTTTTCTAGCCAAGAATTGGGTAGCTACACGTACCGCTTTGTCCTTGATGCTAGAGATGGCATAGCCCCTCTTCTTCTTCTTTAGCTTGTATTTTGCCTTCATGGCTTCTATGAGAGCCAAATCGTTTCCCTTTCCTTCGCTATGGTTGCGGGGTCCTTTCCTTTATAGGGGAGCCATGAAATGCAGTGAATGAGGTCTGTCGTGATGGGAATAGGCTCCTCTAGCCATAGATACCCATCATGCACCAGGAAGAGTAACAACTTGATGACGAAAATGGTGATCAGCGTGCGGTGGAAATGTGGTATCCATAATAAGTGTAGCAACCCGGCCTTTTCCACACTGTGCAGCCACTTCTGCGACTCTAACTTTATCGCTGCCCCCTAAGTGTTTTGCTTCATTAGGTTCCCAATCTCTAGGTGCGGTAACTTCTCGTGGTCAGCGAGGTCCCAGTCTCAAATTTCATGGTTGACACGCGACTTAGGTGCATGCCCTCAAACACAATACCATCTGGGAGGAGCGGGGTTTGGAGTAAACTCTTCGTTTCGTCCAAGTCCTTTGGCACTTTAGCTTTCCCTTTCCATGGAGGGACATATGCAGGTAGTTTTGTTGTAGAGTGTATAGATTGAATATCTTCCTCCATATCTTCGTCTTCTTCCACTGTGATGATAAGAGCCTGTAAATCTTCTTCATTTTCCCTTTCCATGGAGGGACATATGCGAGCAGTTTTGTTGCAGAGTGTATAGATTGAATATCTTCCTCCATATCTTCGTCTTCTTCCACTGTGATGATAAGAGCCTGTAAATCTTCTTCTTCCGAGTCATTTGTGTTGACCGTGACAGCTTTTCTTTTATCAGCCATTGATAGCTTACAGCGTAGTGGGTTCCTCAGGGACACACGTACGGGGGCCATTGCTTATTTATCTTTCTTGGGCCTTAGCGTTCGCGGTGATTTGGGGATTTCTGTCACAACCCTGATGCCTTTTGGGAAATCCTCCACCATTGGGGTCTACGCGACCTCGCCGACGGTTACCTCTTCAATCCCTAACCCATCCTTAGTGGTTTTCATCGTATCTAGGTTGTATTCTGTCAGTCACGAACTTAGGGGCTCAATTATCACTCGGATCTCAATGCTCAGTGCTCTGCTTAAGCGCTCAATGCTCAAATGACCAAGTGTTGTTCGCTGGCCAGCCCTTTGTGTTTTATAGTCCCTTTTGAATTCGAATTCAACCATTCCCCCCAGTTTCGGGCCATTAATGCTTTCTTAGCGGTAGAGTTTCCCAAATCTTACCCATAAATCGCATCTTAAATGCTCGCAGCCCACTCCATTTGGCCTCAAGTCGAGCATCCCATCATGAATAGTGACTTCAACAATCACTTTCCAACCAACCCACATGACAGTGCAACCCTCCGTGCACGGTCGCGGAACCTGTGACGCTCTGCTTCTACGCACGTCCCCAATATCACGCAGCTCCCGGGTAGAATAGCTTATAGTTCCGTGCTCCCTTTCGACTGCCTGGAGCACTAAGATTGTTCTTCCTGCGGCTAGTTAGGTGGTCACACCACCCATGTGGGGCTCCATCCCGTCCTCCATCATGGTTCACGGAGAATCCCCACCTTCCATTGTTGTGATCAGCATCGTGCACTCTACTATTTGCAGTGCGCTACCCTGGTCATTATGTTTGGGGATATGTGGTCTAAGCCAAGGCAGCGGAATAACCAATTCACGATGAAAGTTCTCCCACTTGTTAGTATGATCATACGCACCTTGCCTTACCATTGTCAGTTTTTCGACGAGAAATGCTTCCTTTATTTCGTTTTCCAGCTTCTTGACCTCAGCATCCATCAAAGCACTTTTCTCGCTTAGCCATACCCGGTCTTTTTCAAGTTTGCAAAGTCTAAGGTTTCCTTGTCAGATTTCTTCCTCAAGTCTTATGTGTTCTATTTCTCGCGGCTATGTGATTCCTTCATTTTGGGCTTCACGGGCTACCGTATCTATGGGTCGTGCTATTCACGGACTAGGCTTCGCATGCTCCATAGGGATTACAACCCTTACTTCATACTTCAACTTTGGAAGTGCTCGCGTGGTCTTTGCACATGGTCCTATAAGCCCATAGAACCACTAGTACGTGCAGGTCTGAGTCAGTACGTCTCACATGGTGGACCGTGTTTAGCACTTCACACATCTTGTCAAAGGCTTCCCCATGTATAATCTTCAGTGCACTTGGTCTTATCATACTTTTTCATTTGCACCTTCGTCGTGCCCACTCCTGTTTGTTGTTCCTGTTTTCTATTGTGAGGACAATGTGCATTCGTACAGGTTGCATACCATATGCCTGTACCCATCTGGAGAGGTGGGCACAGAGGCTGTTTCATCCATCATACTCGGCTTCCATCCGCAGCTGAGGCTTTCCAAACCATATAAGCATCACTGTTTTGCACTCGCGCCAATTCTCAAAACTGCTTTGATGCGCACTCCACCATCTTGCGGGCATAGCTCGTAGTTCCCATTTTAGAGCATCAAAACGTTGTTGTTCTGGCACTTCTCTTTCAAATCTATTTAGGAATTCATCCACCACTATCAACCCGTCATACATAGGCAGATCCCTTATCTCTACTGTCACGCAGCGTAGTGATCTTACCATCATGTTGCAATTGAGCATGGTTACCTCGTGTAACTGGTTCTACCATCGTTCTATTTCCTCATTTGAATCTGATGTGCAGGAGCTTTTGCACTCCCACGAAATCCTACCATCCACTGTAGGATTCACCAAATATTGTTCCCGAGTGGTTATCTTGTAGATACAATCTAGATCATCATCGCACACTGGTTCTGTGTAGTGTGATCCTTCCGCAAGGTCTAAAGGTACCACTACGCATAGTGAATTTTTCTAAAAAACCATTTTGCGCTTCTTCAGGTTTATCACTCCATTCATGTCAGTGGCCCAATCAATTCCCAGTAGCACAGTATAGGGATTGATGTCATCGACAATCTTTATCACTTCGAAATCTACAAGTGCGCTTGCACCTTCAATGTCTACCGTTATTCCCTGGTTTGCCATTTGTAATTGAATAGGGGACCATTGCAATGTGGGCCTGCCCATGCACTCCCATGTCTACTTTGGTAGTACGTTTGCATCTGATCCTAAATCTAGAATCACTTGATCCATTTCATATTCCCTGATTTGCGCAGTCAATCTCATCTCCCTTCCTGTTCAAGTTGTGTGCTTCCCAAGCTTCCAGACTACACACAGTTCTCCTGACCCAGCACACCTAGTGATGAGTTCCTGTACTCCCTTCACAGCCTTGCTGTCGCGCAACAACTTCATGCATGTCTCCAGAAAGATAGTAAGAATTGATGGGTCCATCTCTAGTTCTAGTTTGTCCTTACTACTTGAAGTGGAGGCCCCCGTGAAGTTCTTCTTAGCTTCCATGAATGTTTCCTTCGTGCAATCCAAATCGAATGTTGGCTCCTTTGTAGGAGCCTTGCAAACCCAAGCACTCTCTTCGGGTTGCTTTCCCTTGTCATCTCTTGTCGTAATACTGCTTCAGAGAACAATGTTTACATTCGGGTCCTCTTCGTGTGACTTAGACCTCATCATTTGTAGGTTCTGATACGGGGGAGGCTAGGGTATTCCTTTATCGTGCAACCTCACTATCAGTGTAGGGAAGTCCCCTGTCTCATGATCAAACTGGGTACAATATAAAGATCATGCTCTCATCGGATTTGTACAATTGCGGGCATGATGCCCTAGCCATCCACAATTGTAACAAATTAGTTGTTTGCGACCCCTTCGTGGTCCCATTCCACCTCGACCTTGTCCGCACCCTTGAAATCTAGCTCGCGCTATCCCTGTATTTTGATTAAGGGCTCGCGTTTCAGTCTGCACCCTGTAGGTAGGGGTCTGATCTATCATCAACTCATAACTTCTTCAGGTGTGCTCATCATGGCCTACTAATCTACAGAAATTACATAACAATTTCTGGGACATCTTTGTATACTTCTGCAAGAGATGACAATTATCCGTAGCATATTTTCCTCCTATCTGACAAATTGCACACCATAATACAGGCACCATGCTTGGTCCTGCTTGTGCCTTTGGTCTTAATGACATCAACCCTCCTCCCGCCAAGTAGTTCGTGAAGACTGGACAATGGTCCTTGTCATGCCCCTAACCTTTGCATTTTATGCACCATCCCTCCTCATGCACCTCTGGCCGAGTTGTCCTGTCTTGTTTCAAACTCTGCATTTCCAGACACAAATTTTTCGGTTGCGCATGGATTTTTTGGACTCCCAGGCTAGGATCTTGTATTGGGGTCTCATGCAGTCTCATTGTAATCTCCAGAGCTTCGGCCTAGGTGGATAATTTCTGCTGTGACAGTGCGGTCCTTAGATGCGACATTAGTGACGCTACAAACTATGAGCGGTGTTGTCCATCCGTCAAGGTCATGTTGGCTTCACGAATCATACTCTTCAGTCTCTGATCCAGCTCCCAGGGGGTCTCGCCTGGAAGCATTACAATTTTCTTAAACCTAATAATCGACTGTGTCTCTGATTTTGGCCTGCTAAATTCCCTATTCAATGCAGCTTGGATATCTACGATCTCTGTGTTTGGATTGTCCCTGGAGTGCTTAATGTACCATGTCAGTGCACAATCCTGCAATTTGCTTACCAGTGTTTCCTTCTTTATATTGTCATCCACAACTCCTTTTGCTTCCCATACCACTTTTACCATGAACCAAAATTCATTTGGATCTTCGTTCCCTACTCCTTTGAACACTGGAAATTTTATCGTGCTCGTCGTATTGAACTATGGTGGTGGCGGAGGTGGTGTGGGTGGAGATGGGGTTGAATATGGTGAAACCGATGGTGGTGTAGGTGGAGGTGGTATGCGTGGAATTCGGTGCCTTATCAGATTGATCGCACTTCTTGGTGAAACTTTCACGAGCTCTTCATCGCATTCTCGCCGAGGTGAAATCAAGGGGCTATTTTCTATTTCTGCACTACCTTCGTTTCTATGGATCCTCCCACTCCATGTAGCCCCAAACATCAATTTATTCACATAACCTGCTTTTCACACAACAACATTTTAATCCAAGTGTTCAAAAATTTAATGTACTTACCTCGTGGTCCTTTGAGGAAGTGTCATTCCGCCTCGCTGTAGATGACTAAAGTATCTACCGCGAAGTTGATGATAAACCCTCCTATAATTCGATTGAGCCAATGGTACATAGCGCGCAATCTTATCTTCCAATGCTTCTAGTCTGCGCACCAGTTCTAGAGTCCACACAATCAATTTGTCGAGCATACACCTTCCCTGATTGTTTCCTAGATTTGCGATCCACTCATACAACTCAGAGGGGAAGGATATAAAGAAAATTTCGTGGATTTCCATATATAAGTAACCCCCTAACCATTTTTCCTTTGAGACTCACGGATTCCTATTTTCTTGTGCCATGAACTCGTGAATATTTCTATCCAACCACCCTTCAATTTATTTCTTTGTCGGATTCCAATGACACGACGTCAGACATCCCTTATGCAGATCCCGGTCCTAACAATGGAATCATTTGTTGGCTTGTTGGAGCCTGACCCAGGTTCAAAGGTGATTTAGCCAAACAAATACCGGTACTATTGGCCCTTTCGCCAACAGTCCATGGATCGCAGACTAAGGTCTCACCTGAAGTAGTATGGGAGGGTGCTAGAACCAGGTTTCCGCACCCTGGAGATGTTTGATGAGTTCAAGTGGTCCGTGGTTCGACCCTGCATGCACGTGCCTACGCACACTTTGCAGCCTCAGATGCTATGTTCGTGCAGTCCTATTCGGGGGCTAAACAATGTTATTACCCAAGTCCTTACTAGTATTTCACCGTTAGTTGATTAACTTAGCTCACTTGCATGTGTAAAGTATACTTAGCAATATAAATCATTCATATAAGCACGCGTAGTAAATAAACAGTGTAATTGCAATTCATAACAACAGATAGTAACTCAATAACTGATACACAAAATTTGGATAAAACTTCTTTTATTATTCTCTTCTCCAGTTACAGACTCGACTCCGCCCTGCACACTCAGCTGCGGACAACTAGGCCTCCGTGCACTCAGCTTTAGAGCCTTTTTCCTACTCTACGACCCAAGACACACTTAGACACTTGCTTTGTGCTTCTACTTGCTATCTATTAGATTCCATTCCTCCTATGTCTCTTTACAACTTAGAGCCTCTCTCTATTTATACAATCCCATGGTTTGTGGACCATGGGTAGGTCAACCTTACATTCAAAACTAGGGCAAACAGCCCTATGACTCTAACATACATTTTGCGCCCTTAATTCGTAGATATTTACAACAATATTAACTCAAAACTTGGGCTTTGAGCCCCAAAACATGCCGTGGGGGGATTCCATGCCCAAGATTTCCTCAAAACATATCCATGTGTGTACGTGATTTTCAGGAAACTAACTCATGTGTACGTGACTTACCAGAATCACACTAACGTGTGTACGCATCTTGCAGGCTATAAAACCTACATGCAAATCTACAAATTCATAATCAAATCTTCATTGCAACATAGAACTTCAGACATACCCAGATCTTGGCATACAAAGAAAATCATGCATTAATACACTATCAATACAAATAAAATCATCTCATAATCATGATTTCCATCTCAGATCTATTGGATTTGATCCATCATCAAACTCCCGACTGCATACTTAGTTTAAATCAAGCAAAGCATCAATAGTCCATTACATAAAGATTTGCTTCAAATCTAACTATTCATAAAATTTACATCACTTGAACACTCTACCACTTTGATCTTCATCACGTTATATAGCTTACCCTTTATCCAATACCACAGGTGAAAACCATACTCCAGCCGATGGTTTTCTTGGACGAGATCAAAACATCTATTATTGGGCTCAATACCATAGGTCAATACCATGGTAAGTACCCTTGGTATTTAGAATACCATGGTGTAGAAACTATATGTGCCTTTGCTTCTTCATACTCACATGTGTATGTGGATTTGCTTAAGAGAACCCATGGATACTTCTTGAACTTTCAACTTTATCATACCTCTTCGTCTGAACTGTTATGCCTTTATCAAAACACTCTGTCACATTTGTAAAACACTATGTCACATACTATTTACATCTTCAACAAGTCAGTTTCCATAAAGAGAAAACTCACTGAGTAGCTTGTCATTCATCAGGTAGGTTTCCATCAAGGACAACACATAATTCATAATGCCAACAATCTTCCCCTTTGGAGTTGATGGAAACAACTTTGGTGTTTGGTCACCAAAAGCTATAAATCCAAACACCAAACCAAGCTACTCTCAAAACACCAAGATACTCTCCAAACACCAAGCTACTCTCCCCCTTTGAAATCAAGGGAAAAGGGTTGACCAATTCTGAATGAAGACTTCCATATATGAACTATTGAGTATGAACATTGATCATGCTCCCCCTGAGCACATGTTGAATTTTCTGATGGATGTACAATGAAGTAGATGACTCTATGACTTGTCCTATCACCAAGGACTCAAACTTACATCAAGCACCCAATCACAATGGGTTTACATATTTGACATCATTATTACATCAACTTCCCAAACATAGTGGGATTACAAATTACATCACATGTCCAAAAGGACTTGACCACAATAGTCCATACATGACTGAATTTTAAAATGATTACATCATAGGTCTTTACATGACCCTTACATCAAATGATAGATAAGACATTTATAACCAAGACCAAAGACCTCAATAAGATCATGATAGTCATTAGCAACTATCATACACCATATATTATCTGCACCATAAGCATCTATTAGTAGCACCAAGAACAACAACCTGTACATTTACATCATCAATTCGCAAGATAAGACAATGTAGCTTCAATATCATCAACCTGTGACCAAATATGCGGCCACAACATCATAAGAGAGAACCAAGCATATCATCATAAAGTAAGATAGGACAGTGTAGCATCATTCTTCAATATGCCATGTTTCCAAGTATCATCCAATAGATGTAGCAGTAGCATATAACCATGTCTTCACAACATCATTCTCTTGGCCCAAATTCTTCATAATGAAGAATTATCACACCAACACCATTTCATCAAGAGCTATTTCATCAATATGAAACTTAAGAAGTCATAATCAAATATTCATCATAGTATGAGATAACAAGTTCATCATTCAAGAACTTCATAAGCAGCATCACCAAAGAATCATTATGTATGAAACAAATATAATTCCAACAATGCATTATTAGAAGCATAGAAAATGCTCCCCCTAAACTTGTGCCAATTGTTTATTGTTAGATTTGATCATATCATTTCATCCATTAGTTAGGAAATCGAAGTATCTTCATAAACTAGACATCCATTAAGGTATCAACAATTAATAAAGACAAAAATCACTTCTAAATAGCATCAAGGGACTGTAACCATCAACCATCAGAGAAGAGAATTCAAATAATAATTGACTGAAGCATATCAGACCCTTCTCTTGAATCTGTCCCACTATTTCTTCATCAAACCGAGATACACACAATTGTTTAGTTTGGAACTCACGTATACATGCGAATATTCTTCATAGGATATGCATATAGAAAGTGAAATACTGAAATTTCACACCTTCATCTCCCCTTGAGTCTGTTATGTCTGTACCTATGCACTGTTACTACACCAGAGCCACTATTAGTAGTATAAGAAACATGAAAATAAAAAACAACCATGGGAGTTATCATCAAGACAACACATGTATTACTCCCCCTGAGATTACATATCACTGATCGTGAGGACCTAATAATTATCTTTTGTTTTCATGAGGTCAAGTAAATATCACCACTTGTGTAGTCAATATTAGAAATATTCATTTAAGAATAAGAGACTAAAATATGCACCATCTTCTTTTACTCCAATTCTGAACCTTTCTCATATCCATGGAAAATTTTAGGGGCTAATATTCGCAGGTGGGCTAATTTTCCATGATTTTTTCAAAAAAAATGATTCACCAATTTCCATTTTTTATAAAAATGATTTGCCCAAATTTTACAATATAAAATCGTTTTACCTTAAAAGTTGCTAACATTATATAGAGAGTATATCTAAAAACATTATAAAATTGAATAATTTTACAAATACATCAATAAACATTTTATAGTTTGCATATTAGGGATTGGTGAGATTCGCCAATGTTTTTAAACTTTAAGATAATTTTGCACCCTTAAAATTTTCCCTACTCATTGTTGGGTCATGAAAAAGGTATATTTTATCCTTAGTAATTTCTTTATTTCTTATTTATATTTACATGATTATCTCTGTTTATGACCAAAAATAAAGGAAATTACAATTAAATTTGGATGAAAGCACTTGGTAACAATTTAGATAAATTTTGCACTAGAAACTGACTTTTTACTATCCTTGTGTGCAGAAGATGTGGATTGGTCAATTTTCGTTCAATTGACAGAGCAAAACCAAGCCATAAAAGGGAAATACAACATCTGATGCAGGCAAGGCAGCGAGAGACCAGGCAGACCAATACTATTTCATAACAGAATCAGATTATGTATTGCGAAATCGTCAGGATCTCCTGATCCTGAGGATTCGCTTTTATCTAGTTTTCTCTCTTATTGTTATATAAGGTCGACAAGAAAATGAAGTTTAGTTCAGACTTATGTAATGTATAATCATTCTTTTTGAGACGTATTCGACTGTTACAGTGATGTTGTAATCTGGTTACTCATATTAATGAATGTCTGGGTTTGATCTTCACTTATATTATGAGTATTCTTTAGCAGAGGCTTCTGGCGACTTTGGGCCTGGTCAAGAAATGTTCTGCTGCTTATTTATGTTATAATATTTCCATTTTAATGTTTATTGATTGTTAATATTCAGTTAGTATTATTTTTCTTATTGTGAGGATTGACGATTCCCATTTATATTGTTGTTCATCTCAATTTATATTTAGCCGTGTGATGTATTTGAATAATGCTTTGATTCAATTGGTTACATTAGTTTCGTAATAGATGGTTGTTCCTTCTGATTACAATACCATAGATCTTAAAGGTAGTATTAATCCATTTCCATGATTCACTAATAGAAGCAGTTGTTGTTTGGAAGTCATTTATCGTATTTACTTGATTGTTGTTCAATTGAGAATTGTTGTTCAATCGAGATTGATCATCAATTGAGAATTTCCGTTCAATCGAGATTTTTGTTCAATTAGGATTTGTTGTTCAATTTTGATTTGTGATAGATTACATTGTTTCTTAGTTGTTACAGTTCTTTGTCTTAATCGAAGAAGTTATCTTTAATTCCATTTGAAGATTGCCAAGTGTGATTCTTTGTATTTGCATTCAGATTCATTTAGTTTTGGAATAAGTAGATGAGATTGCAGAGTGTGTTAAGAGTTCTTTCAAAGTTATTTTTCCCTCAGTTATTTCTTTAAGAGTTGTGTGACTTAAGTTGAAGAGATAGTTATGAGTGATTGCAACGATTTACCTTTAGCTAACCTATAAATTCACTACATAGATTGTGCTGACACTCTTGAGATAAAAAGACGTACCTCAGGTAGAAAATTAATGTAGGAATTAAGATTGCTTAAAAAAGAGACATCTTAATGAGCCAACATTTTGGTGTTGTTGCCAGGGAGAGTGTTTCAAGTGATTTCCTTTTATTTTGCTGTGAAAGAATTGGGTTTTAAAAATGGAAGGTAAGAACCTATGTACCTAGCAAGTAAAGTGCTTGCTTACCAGCCTGCTTTCCAACGAAGGCTTAGAGGTTAAATAAGAATTGGTTTTTATGAATGACTAGGAATAAAGTAATAGAAAAGGAGCAAAATCCCCCACCAAAACCCGCAAAACCCAAAGGATTGGTGAAACGTGGAAGAACGACCTTTATAGACAAAATTGTAAGAAAAGCAGAGTCTCAAGCATCAGTAGGATTCCAGGAAAAACCTGGAAAAAGTTCTACTATTATCCCTCAAGAAACAAGCTCACCATCTGCAACTTACACTGAGATTCAAAGCCAAGTTGGAGGATCAGAACAGAGTCTTCAAGCTACAATAAGTTTACATCCTGATCCTCTACAAGAGGAAAAATCTTTTAACTTAAGAGAAGGAAAAGGAGAAACCAGTGAGACTGCTAAGGCAGAACAACAGCTGTCTGAGCAAGGATCTCCTGAGATCCTAGATCTAGGTAGTGTTGCAAAGCCAACTCGGGTTTCTAACTCTCTACTTACTCAAGAATCACCCCTTGAAGTCTCCGAATATTATTGGCACATCTTTGACCAAATGGCAGATCAGCTACCTCAAGGTCAAACCTCGACATTAGAGTACCCCATAGTCGACCAAGTGGCCAATGCCCCCATGAAGGCTATTCCTCTACAGAGCGTCCCAACTTTCCACAGGATGATCAAAAAGGATCCTGATGCTTTCCTATTTTATTTTGATGTTCTTTGTAGAGGGTATGACTACACCACCGACCCCCAAAAGCTAAAATTGTTCCCTTCCACTCTAAAAGGAGCAGCCTTAAGATGGTTTACGGGTCTAGGTGGGAAAACTATTAATTCTTGGGACGAGATGAAAACCTCCTTCCTCAAAAGACACCAAGACTTTTGTACAACTAGGAAACTGAAAGATGAGATTTTTAAGATGATTAAAAAAGATAATGAAACACTGGAAGAATCTGTAGAACGATTTAATTATAATTTGCAGAGGTCTCCACACACTACCTTATTAAAAGAAGTCCTAAGAGCTATCTTAATTAAAGGAATGAAAGAGGAATGGGTATAAAATCTAAACTTAATGGGAAAAGGGGATATTTCTCAGGAAGATTATGATGAAATTATTCGCGTGTGTATCAGGTGTTCACAAGGAAGCACACGTACAGGAGCAGGAAGCTGAGATACCATGAGAAGGGGAAGCAAACCACACAGTGGAGGAGTAACACGGATGGAAATCGGTAACCTCCTGGAAGATTTTAAGATGGATATCCTGGGCACTCTCATAACGTAGTTGGACATCTTACAGGCTAAAGAAAAGCAAGCCTTAGCAGAACAAAACTTGGCCATCTTCTGTCCACGTTGTCGAAAGAATTACAACCAACAGGAATTCCCATTAGACATGGTGCAGACATGTGCCATTTGTACTAAAGAGAAAGCCACTGAACAATGTCCATCATTACCAGGGCTGAAAGCAGTATTCAAGGAAGCAGAAGAAGAAACATAGCCGTTATACCATATGAACCAACGTCAACAGTGGCAGGCTAAACCTACAGGTATGGAACAAGACACATCCCAGTTCTTTCCCTCTTCATAGTTTAATCATCAATAGAACCTTGGGACATCATGGCAGGGCCAATCACCCTATTCAAGTTGGCAAAGCCCACCATTCCCTATGACATCCTGGCCAATGCAATCTTTTCCGGGAAATGGCTGACCAAATTATCCTTTTACTCCTATTTGGTAGGGCAATCCCTATCAATCCCAGTGGCCTGTCTCAACCTCTCAAAATATGAATTAGTCTACAAATTGGAAGTGACCTCTCGGGATATCTAATGCAAATATGGGGGCAGGTCCTTAGCCTCAACCTGCACTATCAGCACCTTATACATTACATCAAAATCTCCAACCTCTTCTGTGGCCTTAATTACCATCTCAATCGAATCCAAATCCTAATAATAGACTATATCAGTTGGTGCAGATTATTGAAAGCTAAGATTATGAGGTTGAGCAGAAAGAATGTAATGAACTCAGGTTGAGGTCAAGCTGTATCATCACCCGTGAGGAAAATAGGGATCAGCCTTCAATTGAAATTGAAACCTCACTTGTACATATAACACCACTTGTAATTAATATTGAACTAAAACAAGGAGAAGAGAGAGATCAACATGAAGATCCTGAAAAGCTTACAGTCACTTCTCCCCCATTCCCTAATAGGTTAACAATACCCAAATCTATTGTTTATCCAGATTTCGATCTTTTAGGGGAACTGAAAAATCTTTGTATTAAAATCCTTCTCCTCCAGGCCATTCAAGACATACCCATCTATGCCAAAACAATTAAAGATCTATGTGTAATAAAGCCTGCGAGGAAAGAAAAAACCTCACCTACCATCCACGTCGTAGGAACTTTGTCTGATTTAATCTTGGGAGGGGAAACTCTAATAAAGCATGAAGATCCTAGAAATCCCACAATGACAATCTAGATATATGGCCCCTCTTTTCCCAATAATTTAGTTGATCTGGGTGCAGCCATTAATATTTTAACAGCAGAAACCTATCAAGCACTTGGTATTACAGCCTTGGAACCCACCACTACTCTATTAGAACTTGTTGATCGTTCAATAGTAAGGCCAGAAGGAACCTTACATGATATAACTATTTCTATTGATTTCCTGGGAATATCCAGTAGATTTTCTTGTCATAAACCCAAAGAGTAGATTGGACGGACACCCTTTGATTCTGGGTCGACCGTGGCTTGCGACAGATGATGCTTATATTGGTTTCCGAGAAGGCAACATGACTATTGCAAAGGGGGATGTTGTAAAGAATCTTGTGTTATATCCTCCTGCTAAGCCAAGTCTGACCATTGTAAAAATATGTAAACAACCACCAGTATACCTGGAGGAAAGGATTCGTTCACCACTCACAGTAGCAGAGGCACTAGAATTTAAATATCAGACTGAAGATGACGTTATTACTATTAAGCTTGCTAATGTGAGAAATGTAAAATGTAAAATGTTGAAAGAAATCTTGGATAATGAAGCCATGGAGGATCCTCTAAAGGATACCAACAATTAGCATATTCAGATAACTACTTTTCATAACAGTAAACTGGTAGAGATCTAAACTGGCAAAATTCTAAATATTAATGATGGTCTGAATAAGGTGCAGCAACAAAAGCTCATACAAGTCCTACATAAATACAAAGGGGTTTTTGCATGGGATTATCCTAATATGAAGGGAATAGACCCACAACTATGTACACACCACATCTATACTGAGAAGGATGATCGACTCATCCGGCAGCCTCAATAGAGATTGAATCCGCATCGCAAGGACGTTGTGAAAGAAGAGTTACAAAATCTATTGGATGTAAATTGTATTTATCCTATATCAGACAGTAAATGGGTCTCTCCATTGCTGGTCATCCTTAAGAGAAATGGGAAGTGGTGTATCTGTGTAGACTATAGGGAGCTAAACAAGGCAACACAGAAAGATCATTTCCCCCTCCCATTCATCGATCAGGTCCTTGATACTTTGGCATGGAAGCAGTTCTTTTCCTTTTTATATGGTTTCAGCGGCTACAATTAGATTCAAATCGCCCCTGAAGACTAGGACAAAACAACCTTCACTTGTCCGTGGGGTACATTCGCATACAGAGTATTACCATTTGGCTTGTGTAATGCCCCAGCCACATTCCAGAGAGCTATACTCAACAACTTTTCTGATTTAATAAAAGAAGCACTTGAGGTGTATACAGATGATTTTACTCCATATGGGGATGACTTCGACCAAGCATTACAAACATTAAAAAAAGTCTTAGAACAATGCATTTCTACTAGGTTATGTTTAAGCAATGTCAAGTGCCACATGATGATGACCGAGGGTGTAATATTGGGACACTACATCTCTGCAGTAGGAATACAGGTAGACCCAGAAAAAATTTAGGTAATTCTTTTACTACCTACCCCCTGCACTCAGACAGAGGTACGTAGCTTCCTAGGATATGTAGGCTATTATCATAGGCTAATTAAAAACTTTTCACAAATTGATGCGCATCTATATGCTTTGACTGGAAATGTTGATTTCAGTTGGTTTGACAAATGTGACACAACTTTTACAAGTTTAAAGAAAATAGTCTTAACAGCACCAATATTGCGTGAGCCAAACTGGGAGTTGCCTTTTCACATATCCACGGATGCATTAGATGTAGCTATAGATGTTCTCCTTGGCCAAGAAGAGAACAAGAAACCTTATGCTATATATTATATTTGTAAAAATCTCACTTCTATAGAACTTAATTACACAGTGACAGAAAAAAAAAAATTTAGCTGTTATTTATGAAATAAACAAATTTAGACACTATATAACTGGCTACCCAGTATTTTTGTACACTGATCACTCTGCCATTCAGTATTTATCTAATAAACCTATCACAAATGGGTGAGTAACATGATGGCTATTGCTTTTGCAGGAGCTCGATATTACTATTAAGGATCTTTTGGGGAAGGAAAACTCGGTTACTGACATTGTATCACGAATTCCGAAGGTGAATGATACACTAGTGGTAGACGACCAATTTCCGAATGAACATCTATTTTTCATGGCATTCAAAATGCCATGGTATGCAGATGTGGTGAATTATCTGGTAGTTGGGAAGCTACCCAGGCATTTGACAACAAGAGAGAGGAATTTGATCGTTCAGCGCAGTGCCTAATTCTCTTGGATAGGCAAATATCTTTTTCATATAGGAGACGACATGTGTATATGTAGATGCATTCGTGAGGATGAAATTCATGATATAATAAAAGCTTGCCATGATGAGCCCTACGAGGGCCATTTTGCGGATCGAAGGACAGGGCATAAGGTATTACATATGAGCTATTATTGGCCCACTATTTTAAGGATGCTAAGAAATATGCCCAGATTTCCAATAGTTGTCAAAGGATGGGCAGGCCTGGCCAATATGATAAAATGCCTCTGCAACCTCAGTTAGTCATAGAACCCTTCAAAAGGTGGGCTTTAGACTTCATTGGCCCATTCCATCTGCCATCCAATCATAAAGTCCACATATTGGTTGTGACGGATTATGTGACAAAATGGGTGGAAACAGTAGATTTACCAAGAGCCATAGAGGAAGCTGTGATTAACTTCCTCTTTGGGTTGTTCGTGTGTTATGGGTTACCACGCGAAGTGATCACAGATGGGGGAGGGCAATTCATAAGATTACTCCCACTCTCAGGAATCATCATATTACACATAGGATCACTTCCCCATATCACTCGCAGGCGAATGGGTAGGTCGAAAGCACCAATAAGGTCATTGAAGCAATTTTGACCAAGACAGTCTCAACACACTGACGAGACTAGGTTGCTAGATTGCCAGAGGCCTTGTGGGCCTATCGCACGAGTTGGAGGAATACTACTGGATACTTTCCATACCATCTCATGTTCGAAAAAGAACCTATTTTTCCAATCGAATTCGAAATAAAGACTCTAAGGCAAGCCTAGAAAGTAGGGTTGGATCTAACAGAAGCCCAAACCAAGCGACTCCAATAGATTAATGAACTAGATGAGGCTCGACTGCTTGCTTTGCAATGGACTACAATTATTCAACAACAAAGGGGAAAATGGCATGATGAAATTATCAAGAATAAAACGATTCAAAAAGGGGATTGGGCACTACTTTACGATTCCAGATTCCAAGATTTCCTGGGAAAGTTGCAAACAAGATGGCTCAGCCCTTATGAGATTCAAGAAGTACATAACAATGGTACTCTTACCTTGGTTACCATTGATGGATCTGGGCATTCTTTTAAGGTGAATGGACACCGAGTACACCTTTACCACAAATCTCTCAGCAAGGAGTCTTTTTGCGAGAAGGTACGCGAGGACCCCTGCATACAAATTTTAGCTGTGGGAAGTGATGACCGAGCAACTTTTCTTTCAAAAAATTGAGATCTCATTAGAAGTTGTAAATAATGTATATACTTTTTTCGATCGATTGAAATTAAGAGTAGACATTACCATGTAAATATGCAAATTTTTATTGTTTTATAAGTGTTTTTCAAACGATTGAACAATTGTCATTCAATTGATTGAACAACACATTTCTTTTTTCTTTGATTTTGTCGTTGAAATGATTGAACGATTGTTGTTCAATCGATTGAAGAACACATTTTTTGTTTCTTTGATTTTGTCATTCAAATGATTGAACGATTTACGTTCAATCGATTGAACAACGCATTTTTTTGTTTCTTTGATTTTGTTGTTCAAATGATTGAACAATTTCCATTCAATCGATTGAACAACACATTTTTGTTTCTTTGATTTTTCCGTTCAAATGTTTGAACGATTTCCATTCAATTGATTGAACATCACATTTTTTTTGTTTCTTTAATTTTTTTCGTTCAAAAAATTAAAAGATTGTCGTTCAATCGATTGAACAACACATATTTTTGTTTCATTGATTTTTCCGTTCAAACGATTGAACGGTTATCGTTCAATTGATTGAACACATTTTTTGTTTCTTTGATTTTGTCATTCAAACGATTGAATGATTGTCGTTCAATCGATTGAACATCACATTTTTTTGTTTCTTTGATATTGCTTTTCAAATGATTGAACGATTGTCATTCAATCAATTGAACAACACATTCTTATTTCTTTGATATTTCCATTCAAACGATTGAACGATTTCCATTCAATCAATTGAACAACACTTTTTGCAATTTTCTTGTTGTTCAATTAAGTGAACAACACTTCTATTTGCAATTTTTGAGGTTCAATCCATTGAACAACCCTTCTTTTTGTCTTTTTAATAGAATAAATTGTGAGTTTTTCTTAATGAGCATGATGACATCTTTTCTTTCTTTCTCCTTTGTATGAAAAAATAGTAATAACAATATCATTATGACTCATGTAGTTGTTTGATGGTTATATTTGTTCCAAAGCCGATACGGTGTATCTTTATAATGACGGACTAAATATCTCTTCTCTGGACACATT
The DNA here is from genome assembly GCA_031772625.1 of Pinus tabuliformis. Taxonomy (NCBI): domain Eukaryota; kingdom Viridiplantae; phylum Streptophyta; class Pinopsida; order Pinales; family Pinaceae; genus Pinus; species Pinus tabuliformis. Next base: position 515,570,479 of record CM062810.1, read on the forward strand.
ATAAAATGATTTATTATTTTCAAACCATGATGGCTTATGCTTTTACAGTGTCAATTAGATAAATATTATTAATATGATGATATGGGGATAAGAGTATAAACTTTAATTGGCATATTTTTACTTCTTACACCATCCCTAACTCTTAAGGAGCGAATGGGCCTCCCTCTCTTTCATAAATAAAAATTCCAAAAAAAAAAATGGACATAATGAGATGAGAAAAAGAATCAAACATTGTATTAAAATGTATAGGGGGTCTCATCACAAGCTAGCCTACCATGATCATCAGGATCTAACAAGTGACATTCCAATTTGGCTACCAAAGCAAGGTAATGACCTTCTTGATGCTTAAAACTGTTAGAAGGGCAGTGGATCTCATCACGAGCTAGCCTGATCACTTTTTTATATCCTAGTGAATGGCACTATGGTTATCTGGTCACCATGCCAGCATAGTGGTCTCTTTATGACAAAGGAAAGAAGAACCATCTACATTCTAAAAGGAGGACTCTGGCTCATTCGTGGGGTTAAAAAGCAACCCTATCAAGGCTATGAACGCCTTCTAGCAACAGTGGCTCTGCTTATGGTATTTAGGTATCATCTTACACTGCCAAATGTTCTCTAAGCTCTTATCACCTATGGATTTGTCTCTAAAGGGAATTTTCCATTTGAACAACATTCTTACAAGCCAATCTACATGGTAAACTTATATCATATATTCATTATATTCTAAATTGTCCAATCATTTGACATCCATCATTAATATATACCACCGATTATGTCTTTGTCATTAATACCAATTCTGGCGAAAATCTTTTGACATAATGTATTAAAATCTCTGTTTTACTTTCTTTTTGGTCGTTTCCCATCCAATGGCATGTCTTTCTTTAATTGCTTTATTGATTAACATGCTGTTTTTAGAATTGGTTGCCAGCATTTATGTTTGTTAATGCTTTCACTTGCTTTTCACATGCTGAAAGGATGTGGATGCCCTTTTCTAATCAGAAGGGGGATGGTCTGCGTACACACAGCATGTGTGATAGTTAAGAGAAATTATGTGATAATCATTTGAATTAACTTCCAGGGAAGGACTGAATGATGATTATGAATGAGTAATAATTAGCAAGTATTTCTGATTGGGGTAAGGACGACAACCATTATGGCTGGCATGCAGACTCATGACCCTGCATTAAGTATGGTTGATGGGACCGATGCCTTAACTAAATATGATATTAAATCCCAAAATATCGTCATTTCTCTATTAATTGATGTAGCATTTTCTGCTGTTGTTCTGAATTGTGGAAGTGTAAAGAAATTGCATACAAGAGAACTAGTTACAGGTACAACAGCCATGGAAGGAAAGGCTATCAAAAATGAACTACCAATACTTATGGTATCATATCAATCTTGTGCAATTCTCGAGCATGAAGGAAGGCTGCAATATCTGAATAGGTTGCAAGATTTTCATGAGGGACTGACGATGGAATTTCTACAAAATTTGCAGAATGGTAGCACCACAGTCAGAGGTAGGAGTATAACTGTTTCTGAAGCAGTCATAGTCAAAGTCACTGGACTTCTGGCTGAAGGAACCAAATGGATAGAAAAACATGTCCTTCTGCACAATGCAATTGAAGTATTCCAGGATCCAGGAGAGAAACTAGTATGCACAGGAAAAGGGATCCATCCTTCGGCGTTAAGACAGCCGTGGAAAGAATTGGCCATCATTGTGCAAAGATACATTACCTGCGATGGTCGGCATGATGTGGTAAAGCCTCATCAACTGAAACTTTTAGCCATTTTAAAAGGGAAAATTTCAGTTAATTTGTCGTTTTACTTGAATTCTCTATTACATGATGTCGCTTGTCGAGTTAGGATAGCCAAGGACCCACACAAAGTAATTAGCCATCACCGATTGATTAAATTAATCATTATGAATAGACTGGCCCAACAACAGTTAACTTGGGATAATGTTATAAATCCTACCTTGGCTCCACCCCCAGAAAATATAGTAACAGAGCAACAAGGGCCAAGAACCCCAAGATTGAGAAAAACACTAAAAATAAAGAATTCCTCTATGCCTCTGAACCCAGCAAAGCGTAGGCGCTCTGTGCAAATGAAAGCCCAATGAAGCATCCTAATTCAAGCAGATGAGGCTGGACCATCCCGCACACCACTTGAAAGTCTGCAAAATTCTCCTTTGCAAGACTATGAGGAGGAAGTGGCCAGGGTATTGGAAAGCATGGGGATATTTGGAGAAGGTAGAGAAAAATCGAGGAATGTTGAAGAACAACATGACACTCCTAACTAGTCTACCCCTACTGACAACCTTGGTCATGAGAAAAACCTACCATGCACTGATTCTATGGAAGAACAGAGGGAAACAATTCCTTCTGTGGAAAAACCTCTTGAAGTAGAGACACATGAAGAAGATATCACTAATGGAGGAAATTAGGCACCAGACACTGGTCCAGTGGACCCCCCAGCTGAATAAAACCCTGTAAATGAAACCCTAGTGGATGAAAATCAACTAGGTAACACTATTTTTTCTAAGTCCCCTAAGGATGAGGCCTACCCAGAAGGAAATCTAGAGAATGACAATTGTTTAGGAGACACCGTTGTACTGGGGTCTCCTGAAAGAGAAATCCATGATAAGGTAGAATTAGAAGATGCAGCTCCCTCGAGAGATACAGTTCCAGATGAAACCCTCCCTGATGCTGAAACATTACCACCTGTACAGGAACTAAAGGATAATGCAGTTAACCCATCACAGGTTGGAAGTCCCAGGATAAAGAAGTCCTACAGGGATAGGCTCAAAAAAACACTTAAGAAGTATAGGAAATAGAAGTGAATAATTGGGCAATTAAGGCAGTGGTTAAAGGAGGCCATTAGAGCCAAGAATTTGAAAGTAGAAAAAGAAACCATAGGCACTCAGAAAGAACATTGTTCTAGAAGGAACGCTGAGACCCAAACTGAGGATCTTTTGGCTTGTCCAAAGGAAACTCAAATAGAGTCATGCCTTGTAGAAGATGCTGAAATGAAAACCAAGGACCCCTGTGTTTTCTCACAGGAAACCCAAACGGACCATCCTACCATGGATACTATTGTTCAAACAGATGCTGAGGAGGACATTCCAATTGGTCACTACATGATTCGAGAGGCAACTGAAGCCGTTGTTCAGACCAATCCCATGGAGACCCAGGAAGTAGAAACCCAAACTAAAGAAACACCTACCTATACTCCCTTAATTAGGGAAGCACTCATTAGCAGATTACAGAATAAATTACTAAAGGCGCAGTAGGAATTAGCCCAGTACAAGGAGGAGGTAGAGCCCCTGAAGATACATCAATAATTAAAGAAACAGCTTACGACACTAACCATAACTGAGGATGAAACCTTTGCTTATTTCAAGGCTGCACTGAAAAAGGTTGAGAAAGTATGGAAGAAATTAAAGAAGGCTCAAGAGCAGTTCGAAACTATCTTCTTTCTCTATTTAAACACCCTGTCATGTAGAGCCCTTGCTACGAATTATGCCCTCTATCACCTACAAAGGTTCCTACTACTAAAAATCAAAGCTGCCAAGGCTGGTAAGCTAGTGGAAATAAAAACCACCCCAGATTTTGTCAAATGTAATAGAGAACAGAACAAGCAGGTACAATGCCTCCTTTGTGAGCTGTATATGCACAATTTCTTTCTAGAAGAAGATAGGAATAGTAACCCTGGGCCTTTTATAGGGGATGTGAAACTCCAAGCATACCTCTCTTTTGCCACTAATAAACTCAAGTGGGCCAAGGCCCATAATACCTTTAGGAGGCATGAAGAAGAAATTGACCTATGGGTGAGAGGACAACCAAACCAAACCCCTACAGCTCTTGATTAAACACAAGTAATTCATGAAACAAACTAGTGTTATAGGTCAACTGGGGCCATTTCATACAGATATTATACAAGATCAAAATGAGTATTTCCAAGAGATTAAGGAGGAAACCTTGTCTGCAGCTAGACAATGGTGGGAAGCCTCCAACATTACTATTAGAAATCGAGAACCATTTGGATACAGGAACTTTAAAGATGCCTCCTCTCGTTTCTATAAATACAGTAATATGATTTTGACTATGGGACCTAAATGGATAGGATGTTGGTATAAGACTCCAATCATATGGTATCCTCTAGATAAGTATCGTTGTGATTATACCTTGAAGGATCAGGATGTTACCCATGATTTTATTATATTGAAGAAGAAAAATGGCTTCAGATATTACCTAACTCAGCGACACATCAACTATTTAATTGCACGAGGACATGCAACAAGGTAAGTTAGGGAGTATGTTGGGTCAAGAAAATGGTATATTTTCTCCTCAGTAATTGCTTTATTTCATGTTTATATTTACATGGTTATCTCTATTTATGACCAGCAATAAAGGAAATTACAATTAAAGTTGGATGAAAGCACTTGGTAACAATTTAGATAAATTTGGCACTAGAAACTGATGTTTTACTATCCTTGTGTGCAGAAGACGCGGATTGGTCAATTTTCATTCAGTTGACAGAGAAGCACCAAGCTGTAAAAGGGAAAGACAGCGTCCGACACAGGCAAGGCAACAAGAGACCAAGTAGACCAATACTATTTCATAATGGAATCAGATTATGTATTGTGAAATCCTCAGGATCTCCTGATCTTGAGGATTCACTTTTATCTAGTTTTATCTCTTACTGTTATATAAGGCTGAAAGGCAAACGAAGTTCAGTTTAGACTTATGTAATGTATAATCATTCTTTTTGAGACATATTCGACTGTTACTTTAGTGATGATGTAATCTGGTTACTCATAGTAATGAAAGACTGCATTTGATCTTCAATTATATTCTGAGTATTCTTTAGCGGAGGATTCTGGCGACTTTGGGCTCAATCAAGAGAAGTTCTACTACTTCTTTGTGTTATAATATTTCCATTTGAATGTTTATTGATTTTTAATAGTCAGTTAATATTATTTTTCTTATTGTGAGGATTGACGATTCCCATTTATATTGCTTTTCATCTCGATTTATATTTATCCATGTGACGTACCTGAATAATGATTTGATTTGATTGGTTACATTAGTTTCAGAATAGATTGTTGTTCCTTCTAAATTACAATACCATAGATCTTAAAGGTAGTATTAATCCATTTCCATGACTTACTGATAGAAGTAGTTGTTGTTTGGAAGTCATTTATCGTATTTTCTTGATTGTTGTTCAATTGAGAATTGTCGTTCAATCGATATTGTTGTTCAGTTGAGAATTATTGTTCAATCAATATTGTTGTTCATTTAGGATTTCTTGTTCAATTTTGATTTTCGATAGATTACATTTTTGCTTAGTTGTTACACTTCTTTGTCTTAATCGAAGAAGTTATCTTTAATTCCATTTGAAGATTTCCAAGCTTGATTCTTTGTATTCGCATTCAGATTCATTTAGTTTTGGAATAAGTAGACAAGACTGCAGAATGTGTTAAGACTTCTTTCAAATTTAATTTTCCCTCAATTATTTCTTTAAGATTTGTGTGACTTAAGTTGAAGATATAGTTACGAGTGATTGCAACGATTTACCTTTAGCTAACCTTTGAATTCATTGCATAGATTGTGATGACACTCTTGAGATAACAATATGTACCTCGGGTAGACAATTAATGTAGGAATTAAGATTGCTTAAAAAAGAAACATCTTAATAAGACAGCACTCATATCTATGAGATTTTTTTTCTTTAAACATATATAATTTGTCTCAATTTAGATATCCTCTTATTATGAGTTTTCTTGTTACTTCATTCATAACCTTACACCTAGTTGACGTAAACACAATTATATTTCCCTTATGTTCCATTTTTCCTACACTTAGAATATTCTTATTTAGCCCTTGAACTAATAAAGCATCAGCTGCTACTCTAGTTTTATTAATTATGGCTTTACCTTTTCCTTAAACGTCTGTTGAAACATTAGTTCCAAGAATAACATTACCATGATGATTCTTCTTAAGAGACTCCATTTTACTCTTATATCCAGTCATGTGATGAGAACAACCACTATCTATGTACCATCAATCTTCATTTCAAATGAGCAGAGATCAAGACCACAACTTATATGTTCTTCTTTTTCTTGCTTATTGGGGGATCCACCTTTTTCAGATTTTATAATATTAATTTTCTTATCTAATTGGCTACCATGTTGTTTGTAGCGATCCATAGACTTGTTCCTACATTCTTTTGCTACATGACCAAAATTGTTACAAGCATAAAATCTTATATGTTTCATATTTCTTCTATTGCAATTAATGGCTTTGTTACAAAACATATTGCAAGAAAAACAATATCCCTTAAAGTACCTGGAAGATGGTGATCTTTCTGGGAGACGGTTATTAGCTTGAAAAACTATACTCCTACAATTGGCTGCAACATGTCCATAATTATGACATATAGAACATTCAACTTTATTGATCAGAGGAGAAAATCGATTAACACTTCTATAGTCAGGAATAAATGGTTTCCTTTGAAGATTTCATTTCCTTGATTGTTGATGAGGTTGACTTCTTTTCTCATTGTTTAGTATTTCAAATTTTGCATTAGAATCCGTTACCTCAGCTTGTGAACTAGATTCACCTTTAACAGTTTCATGAAAACCAGGACCAAATTTGATGGGAGGAGACCTTTGACTACTAATAATATTATCCAAAATCTTAGTACTATATTTGAATCGCAAAGGTTTATCCTTTTATTCTAATTTACATTTTAGGATGTTTACCTCAACCTGATATTGCTTTTCCTACTTCTTCATAATTTCTTCAATCTTTCTTCCTTCCTCCACTTGTTGTTTTAATTTGAGAATCTCTTCTTTCAGCCCATTTTCTTGTTCTTCAAATGTTTGAAGTAGTTCTTCATTCCGCTTATTTGATTTTTCAATATCTACTCTTAGAGAGATGACCTCAGCTTCAAGACCTTCACAATATTGGTTAGATACCATATGAGCATGATCCTTGTTATCATAAGCCTGCAACTTATCATTAAGATTAACAATATTTTTCAAAGCAACTCCATCTATCATTTTGGACACATTGTTAGATATAATATTACCTGAGAAATCTTCCTTTGGGAGTTCTTCATGTATTTCTTGTAACTTATCTTGCACTTTCTTTGCAGTAGTATAATGCATAACCTTATTCAATATTGATCCAAAAATGGATCCTGGATAACCCTCTAAATCTTCAAGTCTTCACAATCTCCTAAAAGGTCAAAACCATAGCAAAAGGAGAAGTTTTGGAAAAGGCGGATAACACTATCGGGCCTTAAAAACATGAGAAAACAACGAAAATCGAGCCCATCGGAGGTCAAAGGGACAGTGAACAGGAGCCATCGGATCTGCCCGATCAACGGTCTAGATCCAATCGGCAATCACAATCAGCGGTGGCTATTGGAGGATATCAAAGCATAATACATGGCAATTACGACCACAAAATCACAATCGGTGATCACAGTGGAGCGCACACTAAACGTCCCGGGGTATGTGTGATTTGTGATTGCGACAAGTCACATCGCAATATCGCATCGGAGTTACTCAAAAGAGTAGGGTCAATACCATATGCGATGCAATATATATATATATATATATATATATATATATATATATATATATATACACACACACACACACGGATCCGATGGGGCGATAAATGAGATTTAATATAATTTGAAATCTGTCAAACGACGATTTTCTTTTTATTTGCGTTTTTCATTGAATAAACGAAATACGAAGGAAAAGTGCCCGACCTGATGAAATCGGACCTGAAAGGGTTCCGAAATACAAATACATAATATTTCAAATCCGATAAAGCCATTTTTTTGGGATTTTTCCATGTTTTAACGTATTTTTAAAATACGAAGGGAAACCTTGAAATAGGGCCGAAGTGACTTGCAATAGCGATTTCAGATAGACCCGATAGTGTTATAAAGTGCATTTATGAAGATTTGAAGTTCGAGGAACAGTGTTCTTTGCATATTTTTCCCATGTAGTTCATTTACCTGTGTAAGCCGAGAATGCCAAAATTTGGGGATTTCAAGTGTTGATTGCCCTTTCCGTTACAAAATAGGTGGCATCCATCCCTGAGGGAGTTTAGAAATGATTGCTAATGCTCAGAGAAGGGATTTGAGTGGACTATGGTTGGAAGCCAAAGAGCCACATAGAATGATTATGCATAGAGAAAATGGTTGTGGAAGCCGCAGAGCTGGAAGACTACCTCAAAGAGGCCAGAGAGCTCAATTGACAGCAGCGTATTGTTGTTGAAGGTTGTTGGAGTTGCTTGTAGGTTGAGTGACTCACAGAGGCCGAGAGAAAGAGCTCAAAGAAGCCAGAGAAGAGAGCCATGAGGCACAACCAGAGTTGAACAGCTGGAGTGAGAGCTAAGAGCTAGAACTGGAGATAGAGCCAGAGTTAGAGCCAAGAGCCAAAGCCAGAGCCAAGAGCCAGAGCCAGAGCCAGAGCCAGAAATCCTAGAGCTTCAGAGCCAAGGATGAGATTGTAAAGTAAGCCCATCATGTTCTATGTAAACCAATGGAGTTTGGTTCAAAGACTTGTAAAAGAACTGGTGCCATAATCCCAGAGAGCCTAGTTGAGTCGACTAAAGCTCACTGAGACGTAGCCCAAGAGTTTTGGGTGAACTCAAAATTAAATTGTTGTTATGTGTGTGCTTTACTTGCTGCATTATTTACTATTCTTTGTATTTAAAATATCAGCATAAGCAACAGTAATTACAACACTTAACAGTAAAAAATAGACACAAGCATACACCTGTTTCAAGCACACTTTTTAATTCCGCAATTGGTTAATCAAAAGACTTGGGGATATTTAAAGCTTTGGGACTGGGAGAGGTTCTTATAAGTTAGACAAGAAGCTTAAGTGCCCCATTTTAAGATCAAATATTGAATCAGATATGCTACAAAAGATGTTACTCAAAGCCTTATTGTTCTTTTGCACTTCTTTCTTGGATGGAGGAAACTTGGTGTAACCATTGCACACTAGACGCCAGACATCAAGATTCATTATATTATGCTTCATCTTTCCATTCCATTGTTGATAATTATCTTTGTTTAGCATAGGCACGTTTGCATTATCCATTGATTCTAACTTTCCTTGATTTTCTGCTTCAAGAGGCTTGCTTTCACTTTTACTCATAAGTGCAAACTCAGTGGTTTCACTATCATCATCACTATCATTGTTGCATAGAAAAGAAAATGGATCACATTTTGAACAAAATCCCATACCTGATGATGCTTTGTCTTCTTCATTCTTGATCACTAGGAAATCGGGTTGCTCCCAAACTTGAATATTTGTTGACATTTGTAACTGATATTGCATCTGATATATTCTTGTCAAAGTTTTCAATAAAAGTACTCCTTTCTTCTAGGCCATCAAACTCATTATTACTTTTATCTTCAAATTCCATAAGTAAGTGACAATCTTGATTAGTGTCACCTTCACCATTTGAAATACCATCATTATCTGCATGTGTATAAAAACTTCTCTTGTTTTCAAACCTCTCCCTATTTATTTTGGCAGCTTCTTTTCATTTCTCCTAATTTTCTTTATAGGGACACTTAGCAGCATAATGACCAACTCTACCACAAGAAAAACATTTTAAAGGAAGCTTACCTCTGAATCTTCCTGTACCCACTTGGAGTTTCTTTACGAAGTTTGCCTCTTCTTCTTCTTATATGTAACTTGATTCTTCCTTCCCTTTTCCTTCTATAGTAGCTTTGAAGGTTGCTTCTCTCATATCTGAAGGACCACCTTTCTTAATCTCAAATGTTGTCAATATTCCATGGAGTTGATCAAGTGTAAGAATTTTCAGATACTGCATTTCTTCAATAGCATATACTTTGGATTCGAACTTCAGAGTTAGAGATCTCAAAATATTTTCAATAATAGAGGCATCTTTTATTTCTTCACCAATATTTCTCATGGAATTCACAACTTCATTTACTCTAAGAAAAAATGTTGCAATGCTTTCATCATCATGCATTTTCAATGTCTCATACTGAATTCTAAATGTTTGAAGTTTAGCAGATTTTTACCTTAGTGTCACCTTGATAACTTTGGATAATATTATCCCACATTCCCTTTGTTTTGTTCACATGCATTAACTTCACAAAATCAGTCTCGGCCAAACTTCCCGATATTGCATTTATAGCCTTTTCATTGGTTTCATATTGTTTCTTTTCTATAATAACTGAAGGAATAGACGTTGGATATTGATATCCACTTTCAACGATTTCCCACAAATTAGCTCCTAGAGCCTGCAAGTATGCTCTCATCCTAACTTTCCAGAAGACAAAGTTAGTTCCTTTAAAATAGGAGGTTTAATAGAAAATACTCCTTCGTGACTACTCAACTTGACGAATCTCCTCCAAGCGATCAAGCTTCTGCCAAAAGACTTACTCTGGTTCCAATTGTTGGGAAAAATACTGGGGGGGGGGGGGGGGGGGGGGGGGGGTGAATCAATATTTTCAAATCATAAACTTTTCAATTTCATTTCCTAATTTTTGTATGCGAATTTACTAAAGGGAACCCATGTGTGTACGCGATTGTTCTTAAGAAAACTTGTGTATATCCAGAAAAATTATGTTTCAATTAATTCATCATTTGTTTATCTTGAGCCAGTGCATCAATACTTTATTAAACATTACATAGACAGTAACCATGTGCAATAAGAACAAATAAACCATCACACATAAGAAACACACATGAACACCAGGATTTAAGGTGGAAACCCAATGCGGGAAAAAACCACCTATTGTTGTCGTCTTTGTCTTCTTTTTAATATAAAGAAAAGATTTTACAATCTTGTACCAGTGCAGACTCATACCAGTATGTAGGCACCCATCTGCAGAAGGCTACAACTTTCACTTGTTCTTCAACTACTACTAGAAGGGAGCTCCAACCCCCTGAATCGTATACTTGCATAAACTCATACCAGTACATAGGCACCCACTTGCAGAAGGCTACAACCTTCGCTCTTTTTCCAGCTCCTACTAGAAGGGAGCTCCAACCCCCTGATATGATTTACCAACCACCACTGCAAGGAAGCTCCAACTCCCTCATCGTCGAGGACCACGTTTCATAAATTTTCATACTAGATCCACCTACTACACAACATCATAAATTGTAGGGCATGTTTCATCAAATTTTCAAATTAGATCCACTACCAACATTTAAAATATCAAAACCAATCATCAAAATGAAATTTATCACTGTAACTCAATCATCAATCTCTGACTCAACTAAAGCAACTAATCAGTGAAACTCAATCATTGAATTAACCAAAAACTCAACCAACCAACTAGAATAGTCAAATCAATGTAACTAGAGTACCAAGCAACATACTGCATGTCACAGAAACCAGATTTTGTTACCGCAAACCTTGATTAACCATCTGTCAAAATATGTATGCCACTTTTCATTAGAAAACTTGTGTTTCTATGCACTTTTTATGAAGCATACCCACATACAGATCTTCAACCACTAAAACTTGAAAAATGGACCACTGTCACTCTGAAACAAACATTGAATCATACACAAATTTACTGCAACATTTTGAAAGAACCACAAAACCTTCACTAATCTTCAATCACAATCAACAAGTAGCTTCAACATTCTTCAATCAATCAATCCATAATCAAAACATCATTGTTTAAATCTATATCATTGAGAATACTTCATTGACAGACAACAAAAACACATCAAGGCTGATTAAATTGATCAAACATCCTTTATATCAAAATCCTACTTTTTGTACGCGCTTTCCTAAAATCATATCCGCATGTGTACCTACTTTTTCAAGAAACTAACCCGCGTGTACGTGACTTACCAGAATCACACCAGTGTGGGTATGTGCCTTGCAAGCTATAAAACTCGTGTACCAATCTGTAAATTCAGAATCAAATATTCATTGCAACACATAACTTCAGCCATACCCAAATCTAGGCATACAAATAAAATCACACGTTAATATGTTATCAATGCAAATCAAATCATCTCATAATCATGATTTCCATCTTAGATCTATTGGATCTGATCCATGATCAAACTCTCCAGTGCATACTTAGTTTAGATCAAGAAAAGCATCAATATCCCATTACATGCATATTTTCTTTAAATCTAACTATTCATAAGATTTCCATCACTTGCACACTCTACCACTTTGACCTTATATAGCTTACCCTTTATCCAATACCACAGGTCAAAACCATACTCAAGCTAATGGTACGGTATCAAAACATCTGTTACTGGGCTCAATAGAATAAGGAAATACCATGGCAAGTACCCACACAGGTACATAGATTTATCAGTTGTGCTGGTTATTACAGGCGCTTTATAGAAAATTTTGCCATGATATCACATCCACTTTTTCAATTGCTGACAAAAGATGTAGATTTTGTGTGGATAGGTGACTGTGATGCAGCCTTTGTGAAGATTAAGGAACTTTCCTGTAGATCTTTGATCCTTCGAGGGCCAGATTGGACATTACCATTTCATATTCATGTTGATGCCTCTCAGATAGTAGTTGGGGTAGTTTTGGGACAACAAGTAGACAAGGTGCCATATGCAGTTTACTATGTTAGTAAGAACTTGGCACTTGCCGAGTTAAGCTACACAGTGACTGAAAAATAATTCCTTGCTGTCATCTATGCCATCAACAATTTCTGGCATTATATTACTGGGTATCCCACCTTTGTACACACTGATCACGGAGCAATCAAGTATCTAATGAATAAACCCATTACTCCTCGTCGTATTACAAGATCGTTGTTGTTACTTCGAGAATTTGACATCACCATAGTAGATAAACTAGGAAAGGATAATGTGGTTGCTAATTTTCTGTCTAGACTAGATAATAACACTGAAAGTACTCCCATGGAAGACAGTTTTCCAGATGAGAACCTTTTTGCAAGTTCTACTAACACTTCGTGGTATGCAGATATTGCTAACTATCTTGCTACAGGGAAAGTACCTCGTCACTTGTCATATAGGGAACAACAGAAAATTATTCATCATAGTACCCGATATTCATGGATGGAAGGATACCTTTTTCACACAGGGGTTGATCAGTAGATTCGACGCTATCTATCTGAAGATGACATTTATGAGATATTTAAGGTTTCCCATGATGGCCCTTGTGGAGGACATTTTGCAAATAAAATAACAGGCCACAAGGTGTTGTAAATGGGATATTATTGGCCTTCTATCTTTCGGGATGCTCGAAATTATGTCCGAAGATGTGACAATTATCAATGCATGGGGTAGCCTGGAAAATCGAATGAGATGCCATTGCAGCCCTAGGTACTCCTCGCACCTTTTGAGAAGTGGGTAATTGACTTTGTTGGACCTTTTAACCCACTTTCTCATAAAAAGGTTCACATTCTAGTCTGCACTGATTACGTGACTAAGTGGGTGGAAGCTAGAGCTGTTACGAAAGCAACGGAACAGGTGGTTTCAGATTTTCTTTTTGAAGAGATTTTTCTCAGTATGGTACTCCAAGGGAGATTGTTTCATATAGAGGGGCATAGTTCACATCCCACATGATCACAAGGCTTATGCAAAAATATGGAGTCAAACACAGGGTGACAACTCCATACCATCCCTAGGCGAATGGACAGGTAGAATGTACAAACAAGGTGTTGGAAAATATCTTGACAAAGGCTATAGCAAGCCATCATCAGGATTGGTCCCAGAAACTTCTTGAAGCTCTCTGGGCATACAGGAAAACATGGCAGAATACAACCGGGTTTTCACCATTTGAGTTAGTATAGGGGAAATCCCCCTTGTTTCCAATAGAATTTGAGATTAGCATGCTCAGAACAACTTTGGAAGTAGGATTAGACTTATCAGAAGCCTAGAAACACTGGTTCGAATAACTAAACGAGTTAGATCAAATCTTTTTAATGGTTGTCCAGAAAACTACTATTATTCAACAGCAAAGAATGAAATGGCATGATAAATTTATCAAGAATAAGGTGTTTTATAAAGGAGATTGCACACTACTCTATGACTCCCATTTTAAATATTTTAAATGGAAGCTTCACACTCGCTGGATGGGAGCCTATGAAGTGGACACTATGTTTGATAATGGAACAGCCAGATTGGTTACAATAGATGATACTCGTGCTTCCTTCTTAGTGAACGGACACCGTCTGAAATTATACCACCATCCAACTTCTAAGGATGCCTTCATCAAACATCTCACTGATAAATCTGGTTTGATGGTTGTTGGTGTAGAGAATGCTTCCTCTACATTCTCTTCTTAAAATATATATGTGTGTGTGTGTGTGTGTGTTGTTACTACTCGTTTGTCTTTTGCGGGAATAACGATTGAAATCTGATGATGAGGAGCTGACAAAAATTTACCAAGTAATAGTTGATGTTGTTACTCCACCACTATTGTTACTCTATCGGTGTTGTTACTCCATCGCTGTTGTTACTCCACCGGTGCTGTTACTCCACCACTACTGTTACTCCGCCGCTGTTGTTACTCCGCCGTTGTTGTTACTCCGCGGGTGTTGTTACTCCGTCACTGCTGTTACTCCGTCAGTGCTATTATTCTGTCGGTGTTTTTACTCCGCCGCTGTTGTTACTCCACCACTGCTATTACTCTATCGCTACTGTTACTCCATCGGTGCTATTACTCTGCCACTGTTGTTACTCCGTCGGTTACTTGGTCATTACTCCACTACCAAGTAGGTCGCCAGGTACGTCTCCATTGACTTTTATGGATTCAATTAAAATATTCCATCTATGAGACATATACGTGTCGTGGATGGCTACATTTAAGTTGGGGGGAGGGTTCCATCATAAGTAAACAATGATGTATTTAAAACCACAATAATGACATATCACATATCATTATTAAATCTTGTGTGAATGGTACACCCATAAATTCCATGATTTCATAATAATTATTTTGATGCATTGAAATTTGAATTACGTACATTCAATAACCAATCAATCTTTTCAATTCATATGAATTAATTACCGCAATCATTTCATCACACTTACCATGATTCGTCATAATTCTTTACATTTTTCCAAAAAATTACTGGCCGCTTTCACCGCTTTTTACCCCACGTGCCACCATGCCATTACCATCACTGTTAATTTGGTTGTTGTTACGATCTACCCAATAGACAACTACGTCCAAGAGCTATTACTGTTTCTACAGCAATGGGTGGGTTGGTTGTGCGTCACGAGCCAGAGGATACTACCTTGGTCTGTAACAATAGAGAAGTGTGGTAGGTTTTGTTAATGCAGGCTAAGACGTCTACTTTAACATGTTGTGGGGATTTGATGAAGGGATTAAAATGGAATTCACACTCAATTTGAATGATAATTTCTCTCAGGTCAGAGGGATAGAAATCCCTATTACAGAGGAAGTTATTGTAGAAGTCAGTGGATTGCCTCAACAGGGATAGAGGTGGTTTTCATGAAGAACTTCCCAGCCGGAGTTCCCAGAATTATTTCTGCAAGCTGATGAGAGCATCGTCCAGAAAGGTCGCGCGTATGACCCTAACTTGTTGCCGCATCCATGGGGTGATGTAGCAGGTTTTGTGATGAAATACATAATTTGCGAAGGACGGTTCACCATTGTATTCAACTATCATTTCAAGGTGTTAGCTCATCCTCAATTTCCATAGTCAGAGGTCTTAAATTTGAACATGCCCTTATTTTTGCTAAAAAGCCTCTTTCCACAGTTAGAGGTCTTATATTTGAACATGCCCTTCTTTTTGCTGAAAATCCTCCAATTGATGGCACAGTCTGCTCGATGTTCGCAATAGGTTGTAGCAGTCATCACCAACCACGGGCTAGTTCGATTACTCGTTATGCATGCATTGACCTGATTTCAAATTTCTTGGGTGACATTTCAGGAATCGAAAGAGGAAGAGGTAGTAGCTGCTATAGCTACTAGAGAAGAGGAGCTGGAGAGAATGGAGGAAGAACCAGTAGAGGATGAATATGTAGACCAATAAGAGCTTGAAGAGATGGAAATGGAAGAAGAGGAACCAAAGCAAGAAAGGGAGCTTGAAGTGGAAGAAAGAGTCAGTGCTATAGCTGAGGCTGTTACACAAGAACCAGCATCGCCTGTGGAACCAATGGAAGAGGAAGAACCAGAGTAGGAAAGGCTTGAAATAGAAGAGACAGTAAGTACCACAACCGAGGCTGTTTCACAAGAACTAGCCTCAACTATGGAGCTGATGGAGGAAGGAATTATGGAAATGATGGATGGGATTGACATGGTGATACAAAAATGAACTTTTATTAATGAAGTTCAAGTGGAAACAATGCCAACACCATTTGCTTAGGAAGTGATGGATACAGGTGGTGTTGCCACACAAGAACCACCACCAATCCATCTGGTCCCAAAAAATGTGGAAAGAATGAGTCCTGTAGCTAACACTGCCCCACATGAACCAATGTCAACAGCAGGACAGGAGCTAACACAGGAGGGAGCCTCGGGCCATAGCAAACTTTTCGCAGGTGAAGGGAAGGAACTCGAGGTCACAGACAGAGCCGGTATAGACCAAGGAGAGGACATCTTCTAGTATCCTTTTTGTGCCACCATACCAAGAGGAGAAAGAGTGTCTTGTTCTCCCTGGCGCTCAGAAAAGGAGGTTTCTGTCCCTCCCATTTTAAAGTTTGATGGTTCATTAAAAGGTTCAGTTGTTGTTAGTTTTTTCGCTGTAGATTCTCAGCAAGGCCATTCGGAAGAACAGAGAGAGGAAGAACACCTTGCAGAATAACGGTAATAGTGAATGGATGAAGAAGGTGTTGTTCAGGCAACAAATGCCCTGGAGCCCAGAAGGGAGGAAGAAGAAAATGCTTCTAAAATAGGGGAACCAGGTAAGGGAAGCCCAGTAGAAGTGTCGGTGGATACTCCCTCGAGTAATCCACCACCTATTGAACCAGTTGCAGGGCCAGTTGAGTTAATTGTTAAAGAGGAAGAAATTGCTCCCGAAGAAGGCAAACCAAGTAAGGAGAACCCAATAGATGGGCCTGTGGATACTCTTCTAAGTAATCCAACACCTACTGAACCAGCTGCAGGGCCAGCTGTGTTGGTTATCAAAGAAGAAGAAATTTCTCCCGAGAGAGAGGAACCAAGTAAGGAGAACCAGGTAGAGGGACTAGTGGATACTCCTCTGAGTAATCCACCACCTACTGAACCAGTTGTAGGGCCAAATGAAGTGATTGTTAAGAAGGAGTGGATAGAACTATGAGAGCAGAGGAAGCCACCTCTTAAAAAGAAATACCATCTACAGTTCAAAGACATGATGTGGTTGAAAACAAAGGTTCGAAGTTTGAGAAGACAAGTGCGTCGACTTAAGAAGTAGGTAAGAAAGTATAAATGATGGGCTAAGAAGCCTAAGGCTACGATGGTCAAAGAAACAACACAGGTAGATGATGTACCTATAACCTCTCCTACTACTCAAACAGATCCTATCGAGCACTTGTTCGACGGCTGTGAATTCTCTTTAACAACTAAGATTCAAACTTGGAAATCCGATACGGCCTATTATCAGAATGAGGTGAAAAGGGTCCAAGAACAGACATCCAACGCTATCTTCGAGTATATAGAGTGAGTGGACATATTATGGTTGAGGTATGCAAAGCAACATCTCAAAGTAGAACAGATGGAAGGGCAAGTGCTGGAATTGAAAACTAACAAAGAACAGATGTTCAACTTGGCACAACAGGTAATGGCATGTCGCCCTCCTGCTTCTAGTTATGCCTTGTTCCTGCATGAGAAATTTATTTTCTTCTGTTTGGAAAGTATTAAGAAGGAGGTCAGTCATGAGATCGAGGACTCTGTACAGTTCCTCCGTATACTGAGAATCCATGACTTGGTAACCCAACATTTGATGTGTGAGCTTTATCTGCATGGATACTTCCTGCATAATGACAAAGAGTTTAACCCAGTCCCATATGTGGGGGACATTCATTTAAGGGCTCTCACCTCCTATACTATCAACCAGATAAACTGGTAGAAGGATTCTAATACATTTGAGTCAAATAAAAACATGAAGTCTCTTATGATGAGAGGGGAGCACAAAGGGTCCGTGACTATGTATAATAACCACACCAACTTTTAGAGATTGAGGGAAATAGAGAATGGATGTTGAGGACACAGAAGTGGTGTATTGACCTTTGTGTCAAACAAATAGGCACTTTTCAAGATGAGGCCCTTGATAGTTGTCACAAGAGGTGGATAATGTCACCTACAACTGTCCAGAACAGGGAACCTTTTGGAGCGCCAAATTTTGCACGGGCACTAAGTTGTGTGCCGAGATATGTAGCATGCATCCAAACATGTGGGGTCTGGTGGATGGGACTCTTGTTTAGGTTCCCCATAATTTGGCTGCTAGCAGAGAATTACACCCTAGCTTACAATGTATCAGGCGATTGGTGGAAGGATGTTCTTCTCGCAGAAGGATACAAACCCCCAGGAACAAACATGGCAGATGAGTATGATCTCACCAAGCTCCACACTGACTATAGCCATTCTAACCCAAACCTACAGAAGCGGTGACCTGCATGAGGGCATGTAGAAGGCTAGTTGGGGGGAGATGTTGGGCACCAAATCTACCTATCTTTTCCTTATATTTTCACCTAGCCTTTGATCCTTTTTTGCACCAAATGATATGCATTTATTGTGATAAATCTATGAGGTAACCCTTCTTTCTAACGTATTTTGGAATATTTAATAGATGAAGTAAGGTCGCGGGGGTTATGTGTTGGAAATAATACTGAGAGGGGGGGTGAATCAGTATTATCAGATCAATAAAACCTTTTCAATTTCATACTCAGAAACATATACGCGACTTCAGTTAAGTGAATCCGCGTGTACACGCGACTGTGTCTAAAGCAACTAGCGTATATGCAGATATCTTATGATTCAGTTAATCTTATCTTCAGTAAATGCATCAGAACATTATTAAGCAATTTAACAGTAAACAGGTGCAGTATAACAGAACAGAACATCACACAAGAGCCACACACATGAACACCATGATATAAGGTGGAAACCCAATGTGGGTGAAAACCACCTGCTGCAATTCGTCTCTTTCTTCTTTAATGAGAAACTTCTTTTACAATATACTGGTGCAGTCCTTTACCAGTATGCAGGCTACAACCTGCAGAGGGCTACAACCCTCTCTTTCGTTTTCCAACTACTTCTGGAAGGGAGCTACAACCTCCTCAGCTCTTGTACTAGCTGATCCATTTACTAGTACGTAGGTGCTGACCCTACAACCTTCAGGGACCACGTTTCATCAATTTTCAGACTGGATCCAAGAGTACAAAGCAAACATTACCGCAATACAATCATCAACTTATACTTGCATCATAATTCATTAAACAACCCAATACCGAATCACTGAAACCCTGTCATCAAGAACACAGAACCCAAACCAGAATCTAGAACTCTGCAACAACCACCAGAATCAGCAACAACCTGAAATATCAACCGTTATCATGCATACGCTACTTCACTGTACCAAAACCACGTGTATACGCGCTTTCTCCAAAGGCAACCCGCGTGCAGATCTAGAAATGATTACTTCTGCCTTTGCTGTCAGATCCGACCCTTGCCAAGCGTCCCGAACAGATAACCAGCAATACCAGATCCTCTCACTTCGTCAGACACCCACACACAGCTCTTTGCCTAGTGATCTTCTCCTTATATAGCCTTAGGCCTTGTTCAATACCAAGAGCCAAAACCATAGAAACACAATACCATCAACTTCAAAACTAGGGATCGACACGCCCGTCGAGACACAATGGTCCGAAACCATAGGCACAACTTCCAAGGACTAACCGCCATGGACCAAAGGTACTTTTCCACATACACGCGCTTTTTCTGAAGCCAACCTGCGTGTACACGCGACTTGGGCTTAACAAACCTGCGTGTATGAACTTCCTTGTACTAGGATCTGTCTTCTGATTAAGTTGCCATTACCTGTACCAACTTCTGAGCATCTGTACCAACCTCTGAGTGAGTTGCCATCAAGGACAATACTTGAATCATAATGCCAACATTATGCCTATGTGAACTACTAAACCTTTTTATTTCCACAGATTCCAGTGAACAAGTATCTCCTTCATAGCTTGTAGCAATAGTCCCGTGTTCACAACAGTTGTTCGACAACGCTGCAACAACATAACCAACTTGTAGCTGCTTCCAAGCCTATTTTGGATCTTTACTATTCTCGGTCTCTCAGCTATTAGTTGATGTTCTAACAGTTGTATATTTTTGGGCATTAGTTGCCAGATTTTGGGGAATATGTCATTCCCATGTATTTGTATAAAATGTATTTTATTCCTATGTGAGGGGCTAGCGGCGCAGAGACAAATATTATAACAGTTTCTCATATATTAAATACTAGAAAGTTGTTGTTCTCTTCTTAGTTGTGAGTTAACGCAGCCCTGATCAGAGATCTTGGCCTGCTCTTCTGATCAGATGCTACATATTTTCTTTATGTTTGTTGTTATTATTATGATCTATTAATTTATTATTGTTGTTACATGTCTTTATTGATTGTTGTGAATTCCTTTTAAGTTCTGCAATTTTATTTCTCATTACTATTACAACGATGCTTTGATTCTTTAGTCATGAATCCTTGGTTAATGTGAGATTGTAACCTTGCCCCTGCATATACCTTGCATGTTACCTTGAAAATTGTATGCACCCGGATTGATAAACGAATGTGGAAAAGGGTGGAATAGTTTATTCCCACTCGGACACCAACAGGTGCCTGCATACTAGCATGAGTCTACACCAATACAGGAATGTAAGAAGTTTTTGATATTAATAAGTTTGAATACTAAGATGACAACAACGATGTTTTTCTCCCACATTGGGTTTCCACCTTAAATCCTGGTGTTCATGTGTGTTTCTTATGTGTGATACTTTATTCTCTTCTTACTAAACTTGCGTACTTCTTATCAAATTCTCGATAAATCTCTTACATTCTAGTTTAAGTTTAACAGATAAAGAATTAGTTCTTTTACAAGTTTACTAAGAATACGCTAGTTTCTTTTACAACCAATGTGTACATACGTGAGCTTGATTCAGTGAATTCGCGTATTTATTTCAGAAAAGAAAATTATTATTGTGATTTTTAAAAAATACTGATTCACCCCCCTCTCAATATTTTTCCCAACATGGAGTTCATTTCTTTGGTTTCCAATGGAAGGTTGGGGGGTTTAGCAGTTGGATGGAAATCCAAAAATATCTGGGTATCCAATTCTTAGGGTTTGGATTCTAGTTTGGCCATTGAGGAGAGAGAGGGAGAAGTGGAGGGAGATATGGAGAGGGAGGGAGTGAGAGGGAGAGAACATGAAATATGTAGCACACTTACAGGAAGGAGACAACAAGATCCTCTTTTCTCAAAAACCTAAACAAACTTATGATGTAAATTTTCACATATGTTTTGGTTCCTAGTTGAAGCCCAAGGCCAAGGTCGAACTAGAGAAGATATTAGACTTGAAGATCAGAACTTTTCCTAAGTTGAAGTACTAAACAGGGAAATTTTAAGGAATGAAATTTATTTTTAAGTGTAGAAACCCTGATGAATCTTACTATCTTAAATATGTAAACTGTAAAATATTGGTGAAATTTTTGTAAAAATATTCAAATTTCAAAATATTTTATATAGTTTCTATAAAATTTTGGCATTTTCAAGGTAAAATAATTTTATCCTTTAGAATTTGGATGAAATATTTTTAGCAAAAATGGAAATTAGTGAATCCATTTTTGAGAAAAACAAAACATAGAAAATTAACACAAGGGTGAAATTTAGCCCCTAAAATTTTCCCTTGTACAAAATTAATTTTTTATGTGACAATGATGTAAAAGTATGAAATATAATATAAACTACACACTA
This sequence comes from Pinus tabuliformis, assembly GCA_031772625.1. NCBI lineage: Eukaryota > Viridiplantae > Streptophyta > Pinopsida > Pinales > Pinaceae > Pinus > Pinus tabuliformis. Next base: position 515,592,424 of record CM062810.1, read on the forward strand.
AATGAGGAATATTGGTTTTCCTGGGAGTAAGAAGGGGGGTTATGACAAAACAAGAGAGGAAAATTGAAATGGAAGTGAGATGAAAAAGTGAATAGTTGACTTTTCCAATTGTCAAACTCCCATGAGGCTTCTCCTTCTTCATTACTACTCATGGTATTATAATATAAAACAATGTGTTCTTCCATTCACAAATATGAAAATATATACATATTACATATGTTTTCAACGTTATATTATTTTTTGAAACTATGGAATGACCATCACTGCATATATGAATGGACCAATTCTTAATTATAATTCAATGAAATGCAGCATATATTATTGGTGATACCCGCACAACAATTCATGGTAAAGGAAGTTGTGATATTGAGGGAGTCTTCAAATCTTCATTGGATATTTCCTTATGCAATCTGCAACATTCGCATTACACTCAACACCAATGCCAACAATAACCAATAATCACAGTTAAATGTAGGGATGTGTAAACACAAGTAAACGTAGGTTTAGTTACAGTACCACCATGGCATTTCAAGCTAGAACTGAGTGATGAAATGTTGTCTACAACCTTGTTACAACATGCACAATGTGTATCAACTGAAGGAGGGCCTCGACCAATGTGTATATTGCACAAAATTACTGTAGAAATGTTATAGTGAAGCAACGAAAAGATAATTTTTTAAGGTCGATGTGGATGAATTTCAATTTTCCATAACACAAATGGTTCTACCAAGGCAAGGAATGGCAAAGGGACAAGTTAGAATAATGGAAAAGGAGTTACAAAGGAAAAATGATGCTAAATTTGGGACCTATAGACCTGCGCTTTAATACCATGTCAAGCTAGGTATATGGTAACTCCATAATATTGAAATTTTCTATTAAGAAGAACATTAATATATATACACAGGATAAATACCATTAGGATTCACATTCCAAAGGTCTATTCATTTTCTTATTTTGTATTTACATATTTACACCATATTTTCCCAATCCTGGAGGATTAGGTGTCAACAATATATTAAGAACTAAAATCAAAATGTAGCAACACATCATAGTATAAATTCAACCTCTAATCTATGTGCACATTTTTTTCATGAAAACCACGACCCATGGTAAAAAGGAGATGTGCCATCTTAATCATGTATAGAATGTGGGAAGGGTGCTATAATGATTTGTTATATAATATGATATATTTCCAACAACTATATGAGATCAAAAGGGGTCATATGGTATGAGTAAGTTATCAAACCATATATGTCTAACATAAATAAGCTAAGGTGTTTTAGTTAAACATCAAAAAGTCAAATGGAGAATCACTTTTCTACAACAAGAGGAGATGTATAGCCTGTAGCATGGAGAAAAAGGAAAAATTGTTAGAAAGAGATGTTGAGGACCATAAAATGTGCAAGGGAGTAGGAAAAGACAAGAAATTAGCCATGTATTCCCCAACTCAAGAGTGATTATTTTCTATTGTATTACAAATGTTTTTTATTTTTTTGTACATAAATTGAGGTACATGAAAATTGTGTGTAATATGTATGCAGAAGATGGTCTTGAAACTAGTAATTTCATGAATCCATAAGACTATAAGGTCATTGGCATGATCATAATCATTTTCATCGTCTTCATTATCATCATTAACACCACCATAATTGTTATTGCTATTGGAATCATTAGCATTATCATGATAATCACCATTCATGTCATTGACATCATCTTCATCATTGTCATCATCATGATTATAGACATCGTCGTCAATTGTTAATAATTATCAGCGTCATAAGAAATATCATCAACTCAAAAAATGTGATGAGTGTTAGAAAATGGTTATTTATAACACATGTGATAAATGCATGAGAAATAATAACTCTATTTTGAGAGATGATGATTATGATCATCACCACCATTATCATTGTCATCATCCCCATCATCATCATTAATGTAATTTCTATCATCATTGTTGTCATCTTCATCATGGGCATCATTATCATTGGAATTGTCATCATCATTCATGTCATTATTGTTGTTGATGATGACATAGAAAACAATGGTAATAATGATGATCATATGATGATGACTTGGATGATAATGATTATGATTATGATTATGACAATGACAACATTTAAAAATTGGGAAGATTTTCCAAGGTCATTAGCTTATCATCATCATAATCATTGCCATCATCATCATCATCATTTTCATTGTAACCACCATCATCTTTATCATCATTGTCATTATCATCATAATCACCATTCATGTCATCACCATCATCTTCATTATCATCGTCATCATGATTATTTCCATTGCTATAAGTTGTTAATAAATGTGAATGTCATAAGAAATATCATCAATGCACAAAATTTGATGAGTGTTGGAAAATGGATGCAAAATCAAACACAAAATGGGTGCAACAATGGATGTAAAATTGGCTACAAAAGTGCATGCAATGGAAGTAGATGCAAAACCATACAAAAAACCTGACTCAAAAGTGGATGCAAAAATAGATGCAATAGTCAATACAAACTTGGAAATAAATATGATGCAAATGCGGATGCAAAAGTGGAAGAAAACATGGGTGAAATAGTAGGTGCAAAACTTGGTGCAAATTGTGGTGAAAAAAATTGGATGCAAAAACACATGCAAAAAAGGACACAAACTTGGATGCAAAAAAGAGGAAAACTTGGATGAAAAAAGGATGAAAAAAATTATTTAAACATGGGCACAAACATGGGTGAAACAATGGACACAAAATTAGATGCAAAAGTGGATTCAATAGAAGTAGGTGTAAAACTAGATGTAAAATTAGATGCAAAACTGACGTAAAAGTGCATGCAAAAGGGGATGCAAAAACATACACAATCTTTGATGCAAAATTAGACACAAAAGAGTATGCAAAAGTAGAACCAACTGTGGGTGAAATGGTAGGCACAAAATGTGGCACAAATTATGGCGCAACAAAAGTGGTTGAAAAAGTAGATGTAATAGTAGAAAAAAAAAGATACAAACTTGGATGCAAAACAAGACACAAAAAATGAATCAAAAGTGGACACAAATATGGGTGCAATAGAATTAGATGCAAAACTAGATACAAAAAATGACGCAAAACTTGATGCATAAACCCAACACAAAAGTGGATGCAAAAAAAGATGCAATATTTGATGCAAATTTGGATGCAAAAGTGGAACCAAATGTGGGTACAACAGTAGGTGAAAAACATGGCACAAATTGTGGCACAACAAAAGTGGATGTAAAACTGGATGCAATGATAGAAGAAAAAAAAGAATCAAATTTTGATGCAAAATAAGAAGCCAAAAGGGATGCAAAAGTGGATGTAAACATGGGTGCAATATTGGATGCAACAAAAGTTTATGCAAAAGTAGATGCAAAATGAGACACAAAACCTAATGCAAAACCTCACACAAAATTAAATACAAAAATGGATGCAAAAATAGATGCAAAATTAAATGCAAACTTAGATGCAAATGAGGATGCAAACATGGATGAAAAATTAGAAGCCAATGTGGGTGCAAATCTAGGTGCCAAATTAGGCACAAATTGTGGCACAACATAAGTGGATGCAATAGTGGACACAATAACGGATGCAATAGAGGATGCAAATGTGGATGCAAAAAACATGAAAAAGTGGATGCAACAAAAGTAGAAGCAAAACTAGGCACAAATGTCGACGCAAAACATGGTGCAAAGGGGGATGCAAAAAAGGATGTAAAAAATTATGCAAAAGAGGATGAAAAAAATGATTCAAAAGTTTATGCAAGTGTAGGTGCAAAAAAGTGTATTCAATAGAGGATGAAAAGTAGGTGAAACAAAATTAGGTGCCAAACTTGATGCAAAACCTGGCACAAAACATGGTACAAAGGATGGCGCAAAAATTAGTTCAAAACACAGTGCAAAACCTGGTGCAAAACCTCATGAAAAACCCAGTGCAACACTTGGTATTAAACTTGGTGCAAAATGGTGCAAATTTTTCATCACGTTTTGAAACATATTTGATAAATGGACGCAAATAACACCAAAAATGGGCTTTATATGCCAAAAGGAAGCAAAAAGGGATGCTAACCACAAGGTTTTTTTGTAGTGGGGGTAGATCAAACTCAAATTAAGGGTCAAGAGTTTCTTTATCATTATACTCACCAGCCTTAAAGGTAGATCTTAGCTTTTGAATTTGTTTAACTCAGCAAAACTATATCATTGTTTCTTGATAGAGTGATTTCTCCCTAATAACAAGATTTTGCTGCAACGCTAATCTAGATCAGAATGTATTCACTTATGTGGGAATTATGGGATGAGGAAACCCTCTCCAACATTGGAAATAATTTTTACCACTTCGTTAAATATTTAGAAGAAACCAAGCAAGCCAAGTCAATTTTGTATGCGTGCATTTGTGTATACATGAATATTTTTGAATTTCTTCCAGATTCTATTGATATCTATTATTAGGATGAGATTTGGAAGAAAATTATGGATTATAAGCACATCCCTTTTAAATGTTGAAGATGCCACGAATACAGTCATCTCTATCGTAATTTCCCTTTGCTAGCAGCAAATGCCAACTATAGGTCATCCTCAACACCTGATAATGAGGGTTTTACTAAATTCAGTGGTAAATGCATGAACCCTAAGACCCTTGCCCTGAATTCCCCTTATTCAGTGGAGAAATAAAGGATGGATAGTCCAACATAACCCTGCCATAATGGAGAATAATATGGGTAAACAAATATGTTGGATATGGACACAAGGAATCTCATATCTATGGAAATACATATGGCACTGTAAATATTCTCCTCGTACATTGCTGGGCCTCCAAAATGTCTTCAAAATGACATCCACTTTCACCTTTATCGCCACCATTTCACTCACATGTCGCAAATCCATAACCATATAACCTTTCATTAGCCACCATTTTCATAAATATATGGGTTAGGTTCCTTATTTACCAAAGTTATTTATTTTATGTGTTTAAAGTGAATTTATGATTAAAAACTAGGAAATTAACATGGTTTCATGTATCTATATATGTGACTTGAGTTTCATTACATGTGTAGGTAATTTGGAAGCTTCCAAAGCACCCTTATGTGGCCTCCAATGCTCAAATTCGAATTCCCTTCAAAAGAGATTTGGATAAAGGTCAAAGAAGGATATGTGACCTATTTGGATTGTAACTCTATGAGGTGTCTCATTATGAGCTATTTGGTTGTAACTATATGAGATTTTAATGGATCCTCATTAAATAGGGTAGCTTCTTATGTTTTTGTATAAATAGGAGAGTCTTTTCCTTTGAAAGCATGTGTAAAGTTGGATAAATGCTCATGTTTTTAATAGAGAATTTGGAGCTTATACTTGGAGATTTGAAGATTTAGTTTTGCTTGCATATGGAGCTTCTTCACTTGCCATCCTCATACACCATTGGAATGGCCATCTAATGATTGTGAGATTTAATTGCTTTTATAGATTAAAGTTTATTTGTTTTCTTAGTATTAGTTTTAGAATGAATGTGTAATCTTTGTTTTTCTAAAAACAATTCAATAAGGAAGATTTATGTATTTTCTAATTGGATTAAGTTTGTTGCAAGGACTCATAGTTATTTAGTTTCCTTTCATGATCTGTCATTTACTTTCTTAGATCAAACCATTAATTCATTATATAATTGAATAAAGGATCAGGCCAAGAAGGTGACTTCAAACTGGGTGATTGAATGTTCAACCTATGCAATCGTTGAGCTTTAGTTTTTCATTCTTTTATACTTTCTTTTAAGATCTTCATTTAATTGCATTCACTGATATTCCTAAAGATCATTCTAAGAAATTGATTTAATCATATTTCAATATTGAATGGTTGAATATTTAATACATGAAATTACTGAGTTATTTTCTGCACACTTTACTTGCTTTTCTAGGACATTATAAGTTAAAGTATAAATAGTTGCTTACACATCATCTCAAGAAGGTAAAACTTCATAATTGAATGTTGGAGTAACTAAGCATACATTAGTTATTTTTTATTTCACAGGTTAGTTGATTCTCATTTTCATTATTTGATTTCATAGATTAGATGAACTAGTTTTCATTATTTTGTAGTTAGATTGATCTAAACTGAAAGACAATTTCTAGCACATACAGTGCACGCATGCTTCACAAGTTTATGAAACCGTTGGGTTGACAAATTAAATGATAGACAATCACTTTGCCCCAACATTTTGGCACCGTTGCCAAGGAATTGTGCATAGGAACTAATATCCAGTTTAAAGTGTATTTTATTTGTTTTTATTTTTACTAACCATTTATGGACATAAGATCTAGAATGCAGCCCAAAGACTACATTGAAGAATGGTATCAAAAAGTAGTTATGCCACAATATTCATCAATTCTTCAAGAGATCATTGCGGAAAATTGAAAGGTCAAGTCGATTTCGCATATCCTTACAAACAATCAGGTACATTTTTCAAGTTGGGATATGAGCATTTCAAAAATTCTAATCCGTAAATGGCTTCATGGGAAGCATGAATATACTAAAAATAAAAATAAAAATAGTTTTTAGATAGATAGGAAAAATAAAAATAATTTTTTTATTTATAATTTTTAGGATAGATTTGATGTTTTATGGTGCAGTAAGAACCACCCATCTACTAACCCTTGGTAGGAAAAATTTGTAATAAAACAAATGGTTGAGAACAAAGAGCGCAAGCAAAGATCACAAACGATAATTTAAGGTATCAGATCAAGCCATTTTATTTTATTTTTGCAAAATTTACAGAGTAATCGATTGACAAAATCTTGACTATGCTAACAAAATAAATCTCTCAAGTATGCTCTCCTTCTACACTTCGTGTGACCTGGAAGAGTAGAAAAAGAAATTGTTTTGTTAGTATATCATAAAAATTATTAAGCTGTTGTAAGACTTGAAAATCCATGTGCAAAAATCCTTACCTCTGTAATGCAAGAGTTAGATCTTCTCTTTTCCTTTGTTAGAATACATTCATGTAGACACAAGCCCAACCTTCAAAACCCGCAAATCAAAAATCATGGGAATATATCTAGAAAACGTAGCAGCATAGACACTTGATTTTAAAACGAATTTTCTGAGCAAACCAGGGCGAATCTGAAAAAACTGATATATGGGTTTTCTCTGGAACAGGGGAAATTTTTAATAGGGGCAATTAGGTAACTTGTGAATGGTTTCCTCGATTTTGCAACCGTTTAGGAGAAATCCGAAATTGATTTTTGCAGAAAACGTAATTGCCAGAAAGCGTAAACTATCTTGATATCATATTTTGAAACAAATTTTCTGAGCAAACCGGGGTGAATCTAAAAAACATGGGACATGGGTTATTTCAGGAATGGGATTAATTTAATAACCCAGAAACAGTTTCCTCAGATTCCTAATCATTTGGGAGAAATTTAGGGTTTTTCAGAGCTCCGTTTTGCAGATTTCATGAGGGAAAAACTATTTGTTTTGAACTATTTTAACATGGAAAGTTGAAAGAAGAAAAATCCAAGTGAATAACAAACTTTGCTCCACATGGCATGATGTCTAAGAGTGCAATTAGATTTAATAAATTTGATTTTAAAAGAATCCAAGTGAATAAAAAACTCTGCTCCACATGGCATGATGTCTAAGAGTCCAATCTGATTTAATAAAGTTGATTTTAGACACATTTGTGTCTCATGATTAAAAACAAAATACAAAAAAAAAAAAAACATTTTCTTTATTATAATTTCTTTTTGATAAAGAAAAATTAAAAAAAATAATAATTAAAATATATATATTGAAAGAGGCATTGCAATTATCACTGGATTTTGGCTCCAGTAAACCACAACATTGTTTCTTACTCTTTGAATTCATTTTTGGTTATTTACTGACTTGGGTTGTTTGTTCAGGATTTTAGCTATAGAAATTGTGCACATTCTGCAGCTATGCATTTAACTCAATGATTTATTTGTCAAACAATGAATTCTAACCAGAAATTCATGATCAACATGCCATTTCATCTACTTACATCATCTTTCATTGTAGCATCATGTTCCCATGCCACATTTTTCATGACAATTTTCACTATTTCATAAAAATTTCAAATAGTCTAACTTTCTCATACAACATCGAAATTTGATGATTCAAGCATCGTTGGAAAGATCTCGACCAGATATACAAAAGGAGGAAGCTATTATCAGATTTTGAAACAGTAAAGAATGAATAAATTTCTAGAAAAAAAAAACAACACGTAACTTGAGGCACTACTTTCGACACACGTATAAACTCTTTTGGTTTTCTTTCATGAACTTGTTTAATAGTACTGATTCTTTTTTTTTATGTAAATGTCATTAACAAAGAAAGTGATCACCTCTCTATTTTTTATAACTTTACAATCCCTTGGAGAAGAAGTACTATTTTTTGCAGGTTCCCGGAGGAATAACAGATGACCATAAGCAAATAGTGTCTCTCAAAGACCACATTTATTTCACAAGAAAATTATCAGAGTAGCAAAAAATATGAAACATCAATGCATGAGCACATGCTAATGTATATCAGATCTAGCAGTTGCAAGCCTTTCAGATGATAGTGTTTCCATTGCATCCATACTCCTTCAGTCAATAAAACCTTCATCTCATTTCCTTTGCAGTCGCATTGCATTTCACTTAGTCAGCCAATAAAATTCTCATCTCATTTTCCTTCACTACTCATTTTTATTCATAGAAACTATATTTTCCTGCCTTTCTTTCACTAACTCATAACCCATTTTCATAAAGACATTCATCATGCTTACATGCTGATTTGTCCTTTTACTTTCCATTCACTTGTCATTTTCCTTTCCATTAAATAAACTTTGATCCACAACAAAATTTTCCATTCATAGTCCTTCAAAATCATTGTTTCATGCTCACATTAGATGATGGAGGATTCCTTAAGGCTTTCCTTCTAACAAGCCTTGGCCTCTCGACATTGACACATTATCTAGGTTCAGGGCTAGAGTGCTCATTTGTACCTTAACGCTAGTATGCCTTAATGACAGGCTCTCTCGCCAACAATCATGGGAATACATCAATGTCCCTTGATTGTTGGATCTTGAAAGTGGCTTGACATCGGCTCATTTATTCGCCCTTTGCAAGACGTACTTAGGTACCTTGGCACTCGTTGACATTAATGGTGAGTTTGCCTCACATTGGTTAACGACATTCATCAATGGTTGGTAATCCAATGACCTCTCTTCATGCTCGACACCGACACATTTATTCGCATGACTAGAGTTGTACCATCAGTTTAATAGCGAATGAAGACTATATCATTTCAGCATTTTGCAGCAGATACAACAGATTTAGCAACAGAAATAAAAAATCCACTTCACAACCTCATCCACCATTTATGCAACCAAGAAGCAGATGAATTCTACATTTCATTCCATGATCCAGAAGCAGCAACACTCTTCAATTTCCATAATTCATGCACATTGAAGGTAAATGAAGGTATGTTGTTTTCTAATTTTTAGTCATGCAATTCCTTAAAACACTAAAATTGTAACTTTGGGGAATTCCTCACTTCCTCTTTCACATTGTCATATCTTTAGTTGTGGGGAAGGGACATCATTTCATATTCATATATCATACACCATCACACATTTTCATTTCATCCTAACATACTTGTCCTAATCAATTATGATTGCATTATGGTTCAAAAAGTTATATGCTTTGCAAATAATGTCTAAATTAAGAGCACACTATATGGTTGATTTTAAAGATGCATTCTTAAATATGTTCAATGAATCTTGTTGCAACAAAAAGAAACAAGGTATTGAAACACAAGAACCAATACCAATTAGAATTTGTTTGAAACACAAGAACCAACCAAACATGTTGCAATTCAATGTATGACAAGGAATACTTTGCAAAAATAAATAAAATTGTCAAATGCAAAGTTTAAGGACATATGATATAAGCCAAGCTTATTCAAAAGCAAAGATGTTATGAGAAAATCAAAGGAATTAATGCAATATTTGCATGAGGACATGCAATTACTCTAGTTGGGGGGTATGTTGGGCCTCCAAAATGTCTTCAAAATGACATCCACTTTCACCTTTATCGCCACCATTTTACTCACATGTCGCAAATCCATAACCATATAACCTTTCATTAGACACCATTTTCATAAATATATGGGTTAGGATCCTTATTTACCAAAGTTATTTATTTTATGTGTTTAAAGTGAATTTATGATTAAAAACTAGGAAATTAACATAGTTTCATGTATCTATATATGTTGCTTGAGTTTCATGACATGTGTAGGTTATTTGGAAGCTTCCAAAGCACCCTTATGTGGCCTCCAATGCTCAAATTCGAATTCCCTTCAAAAGAGATTTGGATAAAGGTCAAAGAAGGATATGTGTCCTATTTGGATTTTAACTCTATGAGGTGTCTCATAATTTCATATTTGGATTAGAACTCTATGAAATTCCTAGGGGATATGTGTCTCATTATGAGCTATTTAGTTGTAACTATATGAGATTTTAGTGGATCCTCATTAAATAGGGTAGCTTCTTATGTTTTTGTATAAACAGGAGAGCCTTTTCCTTTGAAGGCATGTGTAAAGTTGGATAAATGTTCGTGTTTTTAATAGAGAATTTGGAGCTTATACTTGGAGGTTTGAAGATTTAGTTTGGCTTACATATGGAGCTTCTTCACTTGCCATTCTCATACACCATTGGAATGGCCATCTAATGATTGTGAGATTTAATTGCTTTTATAAATTAAAGTTTATTTGCTTTCTTAGTATTAGTTTTAGAATGACTGTGTAATCTTTGCTTTTCTAAAAACATTTCAATAAGGAAGATTTATCTATTTTCTAATTGGATTAAGTTTGAGGCAAGGGCTCATAGTTATTTAGTTTCCTTACATGTTCTGTCATTTACTTTCTTAGATCAAACCATCAATTCATTATATAATTGAATAAAGGATCAGGCCAAGAAGGTGACTTCAAATTGGGTGATTGAATGTTCAACCTATTCAATCATTGAGCTTTACCTTTTCATGATTTTATACTTGCTTTTAAGATCCCCATTTATTTGCATTAACTGATATTCCTAAAGATCATTCTAAGAAATTGATTTAATCATATTTCAAGATTGAATGGTTGAATATTTGATATATGAAATTGCTGAGTTATTTTCTGCACACTTTACTTGTTTTTCTAGGAAATTAGAAGTTAAAGTATAAATAGTTGCTTACACATCATCTCAAGAAAGTAAAACTTCATAATTGAATGTTGGAGTAATTAAGCATACATTAGTTGTTTTTATTTCACAGGTTAGTTGAATCTCATTTTCATTATTTGATTTCATAGATTAGATGAACTAGTTTTCATTATTTTGTAGTTAGATTGATCTAAACTGAAAGACAATTCTAGCACATACAGTGCACGCATGCTTCACAAGTTTACGAAACCCCGGGTTGACAAATTAAATGATAGGCAATCACTTTGCCCCAACACACATCTTCATAGCTCCTCATTCTCCTGTGTAACACAACTTTTAGCTCGTATATATGGTCTCTACCCAAAAAAAGAAAATTGTCTCTAGCCAAAAAGGGAATGCACATAATTATGTAAAAATTCTTTTAGGAAATCAAATATCATTGCACTATTTTTTTTGGGAAGACTCGTGGTAGAAACTCTCCACGCTCTATGACCATCAACTATTGGAAAATATGCAAGTGCGGGTGACTACTCAAATTTTAACAAAAAATTAAAATTATGGGATCAACATAGATATGAGCCAACAATGGCAATAATGACTACCACCAAAAACCTAGTAGCCCAAGCCAGTGGAAGAACTGTGGAAATAATTTTGGGGGAATCTTCAACAAAGTCTTATCCTCTTTTTATCTCAACAAGATAATCTTTAATGGGGTTACACCACAAAAGACACATTTACATATGTGAAGCTTATCATCTAGAAGAAAGGAATCAAGCACTACTAATCAATGAGGTCTAGACCAAAATTTAGAAGTCTAATACCTAGCAAAAAATATCCTCTTTTCTATGGCTCCTAATTTGTAACAGAACTCTATAATGTGATAGCATGCGAAAATGAAACTATTGAGGGTTGTGATGCAGGAAAGTGTTCCCTCTGCGGACAGAGGCAACCCCTTTAGCCCTAGAGTGGGTCTAGTCACAAACAAGGACAGATCAACAATAGTTTTCCTTAAACAGTCATAGTTGGAGGCCTACCTCAACCGATGGTCGATGGAGTTCTGTTGCGCTGCTCCAGCTTCTGCTTCCTTCTCCTAATTAGTAATCAACCTGAAACAATGCAAAGGAAATACAACAAAGCACGTAACAGGAACAACAATGATCTATTTACTCACAAAGTCAAGAAGTCATGAGCTATCAAGTACATTACAAACAAGACATAGGAAAAAATCATTGATTGCATTAATTATGAAATAAGAGTAAGCTTACAACCAAAGTCTTGACGTCACAAGCCTTCTCAGAGGGATCCAGCCAGCATGTTCCTCAAGCATTCACTCTTTGAAGATGGATCTCCCAACATACAAGTCTCTCTCACTCACAAGTTTTACACAAGATCAAGGGCACTTCACAGCCTTCCTCAAGATATCAACAATCCCACACTTGTCACACTCACACTAGCTATCTAACAAACTCACAAACACTAACAGCACTATTAGCAACCATTCCAAAGACTAAGAACTCCAAAACTAGCAGCACATAGCAATGGTGGGAGTTTAAATAGGAGAAGGAGTCTCCATGAAAGGTGGGAGGATGAGCTTATCTCCAAGGAAGGTAGCAAAAATGACGGAATAGCCACACCAGAGAAAGGAGGGCGACATGAACTATGCCAACAACCAGGTCTGGAGTCATCTGGAAGGCCGACTGTTCGAACAAATTCGCCCAATCTAGATCATCGCGGGCACATAACTGGTCTTCCGCGCTGACATCGCTATTGAATAACGTAGCTAGTCAGATCATCGCTCAGGATTACAAGCGATAGTCACACTGGCACATAAAATTTGACCATCGCAGGAATCAGGTGTACTTCCACGATGGCAGTGCTTCTGGACTATTTTGGAGTGCCCTTCAGCACGTTTATTTAGCCAACAAATGTGATGAGGTAGAAACCTTTGGAAAAGTGGGTCATTTGGCAACATCAGAGAGCATTTGTCTAACATGAGCATGAATGACTTGGACACATGACACAGTAGGAAGACTGGAGTGAAGATAGTGACAAATTACTGTGTAACAGATGCCCCCTAAAGTATGAAGCTCGAGAGAGTGGGAGGGGTGAAATGCTTTACGAAACTGACTAGGCTGTAACACCATCTGGAAGAACCTACACGCAGGTATAACTGATATCTCTGATAATGAAGTACATGTCATCTAGGAATGGGCACAGCCATCCAGAAGACATACGAAATAGGTTTGTGGTATGGACGCAGCCATCCAGCTAATGAGACCATGATGATGATAAAGGTATGGTCGCAGCCATCCATCGATGAGTCATGTAATCATAAAACCAATCCACGCAACTCGAACATGTGTAATATGATTTCAGGGTCTTGAACCCATCCGATCATAGTACAAATTATAGCATGTGAATAGATGTGCTGAGGTCGAGCATGATAGAACATCGCTTAATTACCGGTCAATGATGAAAACCATTAACAATCGCGATAGAAACCACAAATAATTCCAATGGATCTTAAGGTACTGTCTAGCACAATCCACGAAGTGTGAAGAAGGAGCTGAAGTCAAACACTCGTGGAATCACCCAATCGATGACCAATGATGAGAGTCGATCGTCAGGTGCGAAGAACTTGCCATTGAGGCATGCAAGATCTAAGGTAACAAAGGGGATCTCTAAATCAATCTCCTAGATAATAAGCTGATGTCGACAGGAGACGACTCGTCGCAGAAGGGCCATAATGTTTCCCCCATCAACGACACGAGATAAGGAACAAGAGGCAAATGGAGAAATAGAGTATCAGAGGAGAAGGCGAGGGTGTAAACTGTAGAAGGATTATACTCTTGAACATGTCGGCGACATGACTCCGGAGGGGGGGTGGCAGCATTCAGGCACCAAGGGATCAGAGGCTCGAAGGAGATGGCATGAATCAGATGGAATGAGGCTAGAATGATAACCCAAACCCGCAGAAGGCCAAATGACGATGTATGGATGTCCCAACCCGACAAGAAGCAAAAGTGTCGATGTTCAAGAGTGACTAGCTACCATAGACAATCAATGATAAACCTGTTGTTGAGTCCAACCTAGTAATAATTTAACGAGCCCTAGGAAGGAGAAGCTCGAGTCTCGTCATGGTGACGAGTCCAATGTCGTCAAGGTTTAACGAGTCCAACATAGGTAAAACTTGGAGTCTTTTTCATGTTTAGAGAGTTTGAAAAGGACACGAAAAATAAAACTCCAGGTGGGTCCTTTTTCGTAAATTTGTGTCTCTCGAGCCCGAAAAAGTATAAAACGATACTCGAAAGAACTGCCCGACCATTACGATCGAGGAGTACTTTTCGTAACTAGTGACTTCGACCCGAAAAGGTAGAAAAGTGGTTGGAAGCAAGTTTTTCGTAATTGATAACAAGCTTGAAATGACAAAGACCCGACAATCTTTTTGTGTTTAAACGGTCGGAAAAGAGCTTAAAGGTGACTGCCTCTCGTTTCTGTTAACGAGTCAAGAGGAAAACTTAGCTATCTTTTCATTTTTCAAGACGAAAAAGAGCTTAAAGATGACTTTTCAGATCAAGTGTTCACGAAGCTAGCATCATTCCACTACCTGAAGCTCTACACAAAAACACGTCACACGTAAACCCATTCGAGATAATATGAACAATATACATAAAAACATAGGTAAAAACCATATTTTGACTATCCATATGGCAAAACAATGAGAAAAAACCCACATTTATAAAATATAATTTTTAATTTCCAAAAATTACTATAAAAGGAGGTTAATCCAACCATTTTTACCATAGTTACTGTTCATTTCACTGTGGAGCACTTTGGAGCACTAAAGTTGGTGAGCTAAATTCGGCTTCAATCATCCATCATTCTCCCCGAAACTTGTTCCAGGTAAGTAGTCCTTGTCCTGCACTTCAATTCCATACCCTTTTCACGCATTTGAATGTTTAAATGTGTTAATTTGGGCGGTTTTTTGAACCGAGTTCCATCGCTCGGTCATCGTGGCTATGGCCTTCGGGTCCGCGATGACCAAAAAAATTGACACATAGCGTGCTCCGGTCATCGTGGAAAAGTGGTGTACTTCCACGATGACCGCGAAAAAAATGAACTAGAGACCTCGCGTCATCGCATCTATTTTTAAAACAAACGCGATGACGACGCGAACTTATGTTTTTTGCAAATTATGCATCAAAATTTGATAACCGAAGCACTAATTCAATTTTTTCTGTCATGCAGGTGACAATGGCATTTGTTTGGCAAGAGCGGATGCATGATGACAACGATATAGAAGCTTTCACTGATGTGGGGTGCCAAAACGCATTACGGGCATGCGGATTGCTCAAATTCTTCCTAACTCCGCATCTCTGATCACAACCTGATTTGCTAGAGCTACTGATTAGGACCTGGAATCCCACAGATGGGAAATTCATCATCCGAGGCCGGGATATCGACTTTGATGCTACAGACATATATTTTTTGACCAGGCTGTCCTGTTGAGGTGAGAGGCCCATTCTGGAGGGGTAGCGACCCGGGGGTGATTCCTTAGAGATGCTAATGGCTCAAGTGTGCCCACGGGCACGCAAGATGAGGAGTGGGAAGGTGGAAATCCCAACAGTAGATGACGTAGTCCTTCATGCTATGTTTTTCATAGTGACACGGGCAGCGGGCTCCCAAGCCCAACATGAGGCTTCGAAGACCCATCTCCGGCTGGCTCTCGAGTGTCTCAATCCCACCATGTTTAACTGGGCAGAGACAGTGAAGGCGAACATGAAGAGGAAACTCAACAATTGTTGTCAAGGAGAGACAAAGCAGTTTGGTTATGGATCCATCTTAGTCCCGCTCATGCTGGAGTAGGTTTTGGCACTGCAGTTACAGGACATGGATTTGGATTTACCTAGGCCACGTGAGACCAGGGCCACACGATGGGCTCACATCATGCCACGAGGAGGTGGCAGATGACCGGTGGCATGGGGGACATTGTTCTAAGAGTGGTTGGAGCGCTAGACGATCTTCGTGGAGGATTGGCCATATGCCGGCATGGACTTCCGTGGAGATCCTGACATGCAGTTGCCCGTTAGAGAGCAGTGGGATGACGATGGTAAGACACTTGATCATACATTTTTCATTTTTATTTTTATGATGTTTTTTTATTTTTTCATGTATATGTCCTAATGATGAATGCTATGGTATGCAGATGTAGGACCAGTGAGACCCGTTAGGCTGGCTCCAGAGGCGCGGAGGGATGCGCAGGGCATTGCAGCACTAGCCTTGGCTCCTCCAGCTGATGATACAATGGAGACAATGATTCAGAACCTTGAGGGCCTGTTAGCAGGGATTCCAGATTACATGGGGATCGAGGAGGTCCCCAGAGCGTCCCAGATCCACACAGTAGGAGTGGAACCCAGGATGCACCGCCTGTTGAGGCGGGTGACACGAGTGGCAGCGTACTATAGGGAGCACAACCCACCGCAGTAGACACCTAGGTTTTTATTTCCTGCTGGTGATTTTTTGAGAGACATGTGTCTCAGATGTACGGAGAACACAAACTCTATTTGGACATGTACACTTATTTTTTGAGCGCCTTGGTGCGCCACAAGATATATATCTATATATATCTATATATATATATATATATATATATATATATATATATATATAATATATATATTATATATATATATATATACATATTCCTATGGTCTGTTATTGTGCTTTGCATGCTTCTTGTATGATGTTTTGATTACATGTTACGTAAATGTCTATCTAATACATGATTAGCCAATGCATCAGATAATGTGTTTAATCGTCGTGGAATATGTTGATATGTAATGAAATCAAAATTCCTCTCTAACAATTTAACATGTAAATACAACCTTAAAATCTGATGGTCTCTGATGGAATATCGCCCATTGAGCTGGTGGACGACAAGTTGAGAGTCTAGGTTCACAACCAATGGATGAATACCGAGATTAATCGCCTTGGCCAGTAACTCAATCACAGCGCTATATTCAACGACATTGTTTGTGGTACAACCTAAACAAACAGCTTGAAGGTCTATCAACTCACCATGAGGATCGTAGATCACCCACGCCGCAGAGGACAAGTTACAGGTACTGTGGCAGGCACCATCGGCGAAACCAACGTAAGGTGCACCAGACATCTGCACAAGAAGCAAGAAACATAATAAACGGCAATCATGCCTTCACACCAAGCCAAAAACATGAAAACACACACACAACACACCTGCTAAAACACACGTATGTACAAACCAAAGTGCATGGGATTCACGCATAGTACTTTTTCAAGTAAAGCCCATTTTGGGGCTTATTGAGAGGATTCCCTTCATAATCAATTACCTCGTAGGCCCCTTTCTGTAAAACTCTCTTTACAATATAAGGCCCATGCCACATGGGCTCGAGTTTGCCCACTCCTAGCTTATGATTCGCTTGATCATAGAGCAGGACTAAATCTCCCTCAACAAAAGAACGAGGATGGATAGTATGATCAAAGTGAGTTTTCACTCTCTTCTTCTGTGCTTCAATAGCTAGAGAGGCTAGCCGACGGGTCTCATCCAACCGTTCTAGGTAAAGAAGGAGTTCTTCTACCGGAGTAGTGTTGGGGAGTAATCCGACCGCCAATTTCAAAGAAGGGATCTTGCATTCGATGGGAAGGGTAGCCTCTAGTCCATAAAATAATTGAAATGGAGTGAAACCGGTGGCATCCTTCACAGAAGTTCGGTAGGCCCACAAGGCGGAGAACAACATCAAGTGCTAGTTAGACTTGTGCATGCCAACGGTACATTGAATCATCGTAACTAGAACCTTGTTGATGCCTTCTACTTGGCCATTGGCCTGAGGATAGTATGGAGTCGAACTATCATGCTGCAAGACTTGCTGGGTTGTTAGCTCAGTCATCATGTGATTATGGAAATGCTTCCCGTGATCAGTGACGATAGCCTGAGGGACTCCGAACCGTGAAATAACATGATTAAACAAAAATTGTGCCGCTGTGTGACTGTCTTCAGATAATGTGGGCATCGCCTTGACCCATTTTGTGAAGTAATCAACAAAAACGATGTTATACCCATGCCCCCTGGCTGAGTGAGGGTTACAGGTCATATAATCAATGCCCCATTTTGCAAAAGGGCCGACGGTAACAACAGGGTGCAATGGAGTAGGAGGTACCCACATCTTCCGCTAGTAGATCTAGAACTTGTGACAGGAGCGGACGACAAGAATGAAATCCTAAAAGATTGAGGGCCAAAAATAACCGGCGCGAAGGATTTTTTGAGTAGTAGCATATCTGGACATGTGACCACCACAGGCGCCAAAATGGCAGTCATTCAAAACTCGCTCGGCTTCCTCGAATGTTAGGCATCGGTGGAGAACAAAGTCGGCACCGAGATTGTACAGGGTGTCCCCATTAATATGATAGGGCTGAGACTGATGATGAATCCGTCACCAAGCATCCTTAGAGACATCGGGACAAAAAGAGGACGTCTGCAGATATACAATGATATCCCCGTACCAGGGATCGAGGGTGCTAATTAGGAACAAAGTGTCGTCTGGGATATGGTCCTCTAATCGAGAGGGTACGGTAGGAGATGGCAAAGAGCAAAGTAACTCAGCAAAGACAAGGGATTTCTTAGACTTGGCGGTGGTGAATTTCAAGTCGAACTCTTGGAGGATAACGATCCACTTCGAGTACTTTCGCCCCAGCAACTGACGTGACAGGATGTATGTCATCAGGTTGCAATCGGAAACCACTGTCGTAGTGTGCAACAAGATATAATGGCAAAAACATTGGACGACACAAACGGCGACTAATGCCAACTTCTCGTCGTAAGCATATCGAGTTTCTGTATCTAGAAGATTGCGGCTGAGATAATATATGACATGCTCAATGTCATCATCATCATCTTGAACAAGAACCATGCCAATAGTGGTATCGGCAGTAGCCAAATACAGAGTGTAGTCGCGATGGTAATTTGGAGGATGCAACAATGGAGCAGAAACAAGGAGACCCTTGAGATGCTCGAAGGACTCTTGAGCAGTGGCATCCCAATGAAAAGGGGTATCTTGCTTTAAAAAATTCACTTTGCCCTGCAAACTCTGCAATTGCTGCAAGGAAGCAGGGGGAGTAAGATTCAGAATAGCCTCGACTTTAAGGGGATCCAAACGGATGCCCTCTCGGGAGATGTTAAACTCAAGAAGTCTGCCTGACTCAACGCAGAACACACACTTATGACGATTAAGCCTGATGTGGTAGTGTCGACAGCGGAGAAAAATTTCGCGAAGTTGAGCGGGATGGTCCTGGCGTTTTGCTGAATGAGCTGGTAGATCATCCAGGTACAGTTTTATAATGTATAATGTGTCGAATGTCGTGAAATGCATAATACATTGCACATTGGAAGGTAGGACCAGCATTCTTCAAACCAAAAGGGAGCTTTTTGTAGGCGAAAGTGCCCCACGGGCAGATAAAGGTAGTCTTGTGCTGATCTACGGGCGCAATATTGATCTGGTTATACCCAGAAAAACCATCCATGAATGAATATTTTGCTCCTAGCACACTCATTAATGAGCAGGTCAATGAAGGGTGTGGGGAAGTTATCTTTGGGACAGGCCCAGTTAATATCATGATAATCAACATAGACTCGAATGGTACCTTGTTTTTTAGTCACGGCGACGATATTAGAGACCCAATATGTGAGTGAGATGGGGTAAATAAATCCAGCCTGAAGAAGCTTTTCAACTTCCTCTTTAATAGCCGCAGCCTTTCAGGGGTGCACAGGGCATAGAGGCTGGCAAACAGGCTTAGCACCCGGATACGTAGGTATCTCATGCACCACTATGCTAGGATCAATGTTGGGCATTTCTTTGTAGGACCAAGCAAAGACATCATGAAATTAGTGAAAAAGATGAGTATAGAGCTGAATTTCCTCCGGAGTACAAGTGACTCCGACATGGATATGCTCAACAATCCCTGGTTTCACAGAGATGTCAAAGGGTTGGGTCTGCCTGATGTTTCCCATATTTCCTTCAGAAGACACTTGATAAACTTGAATGGGTGTCTGAAGGGGTTGGGATAGGAGACAAGGAGCAAACCGCTCGAGACAGGTAAGAATTTCCTGATGGGCAGGGAGAAACGAGGAACGATGGTGATGATCAGACCAAGGGGGTTCCTCGAGAGACATGGTCTCGATAATGGCTTCATCAGAAGGAAATATCTCCTTTAAAGGATCCGAAGAAGCGTCATCTCCAAGCCAAGGGGAATGAGCATACGTGTCGGGAGCCCTGCTCGAAGGAGCAGGTTTAGAAGGTGGAGCTAATGCAGAAACAATTTCGACGTAGTTGAGCTTGGCAGGATTCAACGCCATCTCATTGCCCCAAGATTCTACTTGATCAACGGGGGGAATAACCCACGGATCAGAGCGAACGGAAATCATATTGATAGGAGCGACATTAGGAGGTGGGAGTGAAAAAACACCCATCACGGCAGGATCTTTAAAAAGTCCAGCTCCCACACTCTCATATGGGATGGAGGTATGCTCCACAAAGGGCACGTTTCCTTCGGAAGAGGAGGCAAATAAGGACAGCTGGTCTATGGTGACGATCTTCCCCTGATGAGGGAAACGAATAACACGAAATAGAGATGAAGCCACGGCTCGCATGGCGTATGTCCAGCTACGTCCCAGAAGGAGGTTGTAGGTAAGATTAGCATCAACAACTTCAACTTCTACTTCGACCATCTTCCATTCCAAAGTAATGGGCAAACATTGGAGTATACCATAAGGGCGAGACTCTCTCCCATCAAAGGCTTCCAAGGTCGTAGGAGACTGGCTCATTATCCAAGAGATTTATTTAGAGATCCCCTTTGGTACCTTAGAGCTTGCATGCCTCAATGGCATGTTCTTCGCACCTGATGGTCGACTCTCATCATTGGTCGTCGATTGGGTGATTCCACGAGTGTTCGACTTCATCTCCTTCTCCACACTTCGTGGATTGTGCTAGACAGTACCTTGAGAGCCATTGGCATTATTGGTGGTTTCTCTTGCGATTGTTAATGGTTTTCATCATTGACTGGTAATCAAGCGATGTTCTATCATGCTCGACCTCAGCACATCTATTCGCATGTTAGAATTTGTACTATGATCGGATGGGTTCAAGACCCCGAACTCAGATTACACATGTTCAGGTTGCGTGGATTGGTTTTATGATTACATGACTCATTGATGGATGGCTGCGACCATACCTGAGTCTTCATGGATGGTTGTGACCATACCTTTATCATCATCATGGTCTCATTCGCTGGATCGTTGTGCCCATACCACAGACCTATTTCATATGTCTTCTGGATGGATGTGCCCATGCCTAGACTACATATACTTCATTATCAGAGATATCAGTTATACTTGCATGCAGGTTCTTCCAGATGGTGTTACAGCCCAGTCAGTTTCGTAAAGCATTTCACCCCTCCCACTCTCTCGAGCTTCATACTTTAGGAGGCATCTGTTACACAGTAATTTGTAGTAATTTGTCACTATCTTCACTCCAGTCTTCCTACTGTGTCATGTGTCTAAGTCATTCATGCTCATGTTAGACAAATGCTCTCTGATGTTGCCAAATGACCCACTTTTCCAAAGGTTTCTGCCTCATCGCGTCTGTTGGCTAAATAAATGCACTGAAGGGCACTCCAAAACAATCCATAAGCGCTACCATCGCGGAAGTACACCTGATTCCCGCGATGGTCGGATTTTATGTGCCAGCGCGACTGTCGCTTGTAATCCTGAGCGATGATATGACTAGCTACGTTATTCAATAGCGATGTTAGCGCAGAAGGCCAGTTATGTGCCCGCGATGATCCAGATTGGGCGAATTTGTTCCAACATTTGGCCTTCTAGATGACTCCAGACCTGGTTGTTGGCCTAGTTCATGTTGCCCTCCTTTCTCTGGTGTGGCTATTCTGTCATTTGTGCTACCTTCCTTGGAGATAAGCTCATCCTCCCACCTTTCATGGAGACTCCTTCTCCTATTTAAACTCCCACCATTGCTATGTGCTACTAGTTTTGGAGTTCTTAGTCTTTGGAATGGTTGATGATAGTGTTGTTAGTGTTTGTGAGTTTGCTAGATAGCTAGTGTGAGTGTGACAAGTGTGGGATTGTTGATAGCTTGACGAAGGTTGTGAAGTGCCCTTGATCTTGTGTAAAACTTGTGAGTGAGAGAGACTTGTATGTTAGGAGATCCATCTTCAAAGAGTGAATGCTTGAGGAACATGCTGGCTAGATCCCTCTGAGAAGGCTTGTGACATCAAGACTTTGGTTGTAAGCTTACTCATCCTTGTTTGTGACTAGACCCGCTCTAGTGCTAGAGGGGTTGCCTCTGTCCGCAGAGGGAACACTTTCCTGCATCACAAATTGGCGACTCCACTAGGGACAGATCAACAATAGCTTTCTTTAAATAGTCATAGTTGGAGGCCTACCTCAACCGGTGGTCGATGGAGTTCCATTGTGCTGCTCTAGCTCCCGCTTCCTTCTCCTAATGAGTAATTAACCTAAAACAATGCAAAGGAAATACAACAAAGCACGTAACTGGAACAACAATGATATATTTACTCACAAAGTCAAGAAGTCATGAGCTATCAAGTACATTACATACAAGACATAGGAAAACATCATTGATTGCATTAATTATGAAATAATAGTAAGCTTACAACCAAAGTCTTGGCGTCACAAGCCTTCTCAGAGGGATCCAGCCAACATGTTCCTCAAGCATTCACTCTTTGAAGATGGATCTCCCAACATACAAGTCTCTCTCACTCAAAAGTTTTACACAAGATCAAGGGCACTTCATAGCCTTCCTCAAGCTATCAACAATCCCACACTTGTCACACTCACACCAGCTATCTAGCAAACTCACAAACACTAACAACACTATCAGCAACCATTCCAAAGACTAAGAACTCCAAAACTAGCAGCACATAGCAATGGTGGGAGTTTAAATAGGAGAATTGTCTCCATGAAATGTGGGAGGATGAGCTTATCTCCAAGGAAGGTAGCACAAATGACGAAACAGTGACACCAGAGAAAGGAGGGCGACATGAACTAGGCCAACAACCAAGTCTGGAGTCATCTGGAAGGCCGACTGTTGGAACAAATTCGCCCAATTTGGATCATCGCGGGCACATAACTGGTATTTCGCACTGACATCGCTATTGATAATGTAGCTAGTTATATCATCGCTCAGGATTACAAGCGAGAGTCGCGCTGGCACATAAAATCCAACCATTGCGGGAATCAGGTGTACTTCCGTGATGGTAGTGCTTCTGGACTATTTTGGAGTGCCCTTCAGCACGTTTATTTAGCCAACAGACGCGATGAGGAAGAAACCTTTGGAAAAGTGGGTCATTTGGCAACATCAGAGAGCATTTTTCTAACATGAGCATGAATGACTTGGACACATGACAGAGTAGGAAGACTGGAGTGAAGAAAGTGACAAATTATTGTGTAACAAGGGCCATCCATATGACCTCTCTTCCTTCTCCATTCAAAAATTGTTAAACATCTCTTTAGTAGCCTTGGTTTCTCTCTTTCCCATAGACTCGAATGAAATCTCTCCTTTCCCACTTATATAGAGATCCTCTCAACATACCCAACATTATCTCAAATTGGTTAAAATATGCCTTCTCTAACTCTATCCTTAATCACATCTAGATGTTATATCCATGTTTCCTTCTTTGGGAAATATGGAAAGAGTGCAACCCTAAAATATTTAAGGGCTCTTCCATTCCCTTGGACTCTCTTTGGAACTCTATTCTCAATAATATCAAAGGATTCGTTCTTGTCCTCTACTGGTCCCCCCTTGGTCAGTAGGCTTATGGTCAAGAAGCTGGGATTCTTCAATGTTGTCACCTTGTCCCTTATCTCCCTATATTTTCCTTGGGTCCCACATCCCTCTCCTACTTTCCATTCCTTTTGCATGGTCTCCTTACCCCCATATTTCCGCAACATGAATTTTGACAGTGCCTTGGAAGGGAATCTGGGCTCAATTGTTTTTTGCAATATATTTTCAGACCATGGAGGCCTCGTCTTCTACATATACTCAAACACATTAGGAATTAATAGAAACAATGCACCAGAACTCACTACCCTCATCACAAGACTGGAATTTTCATAGGAACAAGGATTCTTGAAGATCTTTGTGGAAGGAGACTCCCAACTCATTATCAACATGCCTCTCAAGCTTCAAAATGGGTCTTTGGTGCATAAAGTATCTAAAATCTAGTAGTTAGAAACACTTCTATGAAACGTTTCTTCCCTAATCACTAACATCCTAGTCATCACCTCCTCCCATGTCCAAAGTATACGAAATAGAGTCGTTGATATATTGGTTAATCATGGAAGCCTAGCCACCTCACCAACATTGTTCTCCACCTGGAACCTTTTACAAGACTTCTCTCTCAAGGATGTGTGTCAGTAGTTCCTCCATAATAGTACATCTACCCTGAATAAGATTTTTTAAGAGAAAAATGGTGGGGTGGTGGTGCGGTGGGGCACAGGCTATCATTGCCCCACCTAGCCAAGACATTGGGGACATGGTATGATGCCCCTATAGAGAATGTTTTAGGTCCAAAAATCCTAAGGAACTAGCACAAGTAAAATGCAATCACAATACTTAATCTCCTAAAAATTCCACACTCATGCCTTTATTTCCAGTTGATCCCCCATATGGTTTGTTGAGATCCCACTCACATGAAGGATTAACCAATATTATTGTGGCTTACTAAATTCCTTATTATGGCTCAAATTTCATATTATTCCATCATCAATGGCTGCTAGAGCTTTATGTTTACTACACAAGCCTTGGCTCTTGACAACTACAATTGGGGTCTGATGTTGGCCAACACTTTCAAGCCTAAGCCTAGTATTTTCCTGTTATCCTTGAAAAACCTTTGTGACACTATGAAATAAAATCTCTCCCTTACTAACTGGAGCTACAATGGTGACGGTAGTTCCCATTTGATGACTTGGAAGATAGGTTATATCAAGTTATTTCTTTCTCATTGTAGGTTCAATGTGTTTGTCATAGATTTCAATTTTGGTTTCTATTACATGCAATTCTATAATTCTCTTCACTACATAATGCCTTTTTAGGTGCTCAGCCAATTGATTGTGGTTTGATTGGAGCCTCTTGGTTTCTAGTCCCTATTTCCATTTTAATATTTTATTTTGGCTCTCCTGTATGCTGCATTCTGGTTTGGTTTGACTATATTAGCTTTTGGCTTGCTTCAAAGGCTAAAATACCTCCCTCTAGTCTGACCTTTTTTATTTCTCTCCTCCATAGATTCTCTCCCCAACTATCTCTATGTCACCCCCTATGTGATCTTCTAAGCCACATCATCCCTTTATCTCCATATTGGTTATGCATATCAATCTATGGTATAGGAAATCTTAGACACATGGTCACCATTCCCTGAGTTTCTTACATGTGTCTTACTACTTGGCACCTAATTCTTACATTTCTCCTCTCTTTTCCCTTTGTTTCATCTTCTTTCTTTGTCTCTCTACAATTCCTTGTCAATGCACCTATGTTCATAGAGGAACAACCTACTATCAAGAACAAGCCAATTGAGGAAATACACGTATACAACACCTTCTGGATGAAAATGCTACCTGATTCTACTAGCTTTCCCTAGGCCCCATCTAGGATGATCCTACCCACACCGAGAGAGAAGGAACCTCCCACAGGCACCAACTCTCGAACACAAAATTTCTTGCTGAGATGATAGGTAATGGCGAGAAAATTTCCCTAAGGTAAGGGTTGAAAATCTCAAAAATGCATAAGAATATAATCAACAAAGAGTAGTCAAGAAAGCATGTAAAACATATGAATTACTAAATGTGGACTTGGAAACATACCCAGAGGTCCTATGTTTGATGATTTTCCCATAGGGTCCAAACCCTCTGCTTCCTCCAGAACAAATAGGCCTGCAAGTCAATTCACAGAAGCATATACGTGATAGATAATTCAATGTGCATACATAAAATATTTGTTATATCATCATATATAAGCATAAAAATTACTATTCATGAGACAATAACATATCAGGAACAAGACATGAGATCCTTTATTAATTAACAGAAATAGGTATGGGGAAGGTACAACCTCATCCAAGGCAAAGCACTGGCGAAGCCTTCCTCTAGATCCGTCTAGCATAAGCCACAAAGACAACCTCTCTAAAAAATGGATGGAGATGTTATAAAGATGTTGAACATCTCTGCAAAGGAAATCGTTTCCGTAGAGACTGGGAGTGCACGAGGCATTGGAAAATCAAACTTGATCTAGGAGAAAAATGGGCATAATGTCGATAGCCCTTCTCTTATGTTTTTTAGGCCTACCAAAGGGGTGTATATATACTACCTGAAATTAGTTAATTCAATTTTTCTATGGCCTTTTGTAGGTGGGCGATTGGTAAAACCTGTGAACCCAGCCCGAAAAATAACATATTATTTTATTTTTTCATATTTTAAAAGGTATACACGCGTATAGAGTTATATAACCCACATATGTACGTGTTTTAATTTGGGCAGAGTTGCTATGGAATTTGATTTTATTTTTTTTAACATGAGATCAAGTATGCATGGGAAAATGTTGCACAAGGCCATATAAGAGAATAAAGTCTAAAAGAGTTCTCAATGATGTTATAACAAGTTCCCCCAATATATGAGGTTAGAAGGGGTACATGATGATTGAAATATATTAAGAATAGAGAGTGGAATCATCTGAAAACCCAAGAGCATATCACCAGATTCGAGCTCATCGAATACCTATGGAAGGAGTCAAAAAGAAAACTCATCTCTGAGGAGGGCATACCCATGCTCAGAAGTAATAAATCATGTCCACTAATCAAGTATAAAGTGGATCTAGAATGTAACATAAGTGAACAGAACTAGTTGTAGAATACATAATGGATCATATGATCATAGCCACAAAATAACACAATAGAGTTATGTCTCAGTATCAGATATAGAAGAATATATGATCAATGATGCTAGAAGATTGTTTGATCAATGATGCTGCATAACTGATCCTCATAAAATTACCAAGTCATATAGGTGCAATAATGGTACTGCATAAAGTCAAGTGCCAACATATAAGATGTTGTTGTGAAGGAGTGCAACTTATAAAGGTGGGAGGTATCACTAGAGGAAAATTGAAGGAGTTTTCAAGTGATAAAAGATGTTGACACAACCCGAGGTCTTCACCAACTATAGATGGTACATTTCTAAACTATGTGAATAAATGAGTTGAATTCGACCATGTGAGAAATCATTTGATTACCATTTATTGATGTATACTGTTAACAAACGCGAGACAATTCACCAATAATGATAATGAGTGTTAAGGTACCCTAGTACAATCTAACAAGTGGGAATAAATGTGTTGAAGTTGAACACTTGAAAGAATCTACCAATCAAGAGACATTGATTTATTATCATTTTTGATAGTGAAGGAGTCAGCTAGTAATGAATGAAAACCTTAAGGTACTGAAAAAGGAACTTTATACCTTATTCCCATAGCAATGAGTCAGATTCGATGGGAAAAGATTCACTAGAAGGAAGGCATTAAGGAATCCCACATCAACCTGCATGAGTGTAACCCATAGGCCAATAATTTGGAAGATCTCAGACAAAGAGAAATGAACTAACCATTCTGAAGTACATTTCTAGTGTACACAAGATGTGGCTAGTGCACAGGAAAAATTCTATGAACCAACCAATAATGAAATTTGACATACAGGTGAGGAATCTACCAATCAGGTCAAATGGAAACCAAGGTACTGCATGAATCCCAATGTGTGATAATGTAAGCTCACATTGAACACAAAGGAAACCACTCAGTCAAAGACCCATGATACCAATCGATGATAAGCACAAGGTCACCTACCAATGATGCAAATAGGGCCAGGGTGTGACTCTAGGTCTACTCTCAAAGAAATTTGTCGAAGTCAATAAGAGTAGACCCGCTAGTAAGGTGTCAATGGAGACCTCCTTAACCAACAAGAGTGAAGGACCAAATAGCTTATGTGATAATGAAGATAAGTTGACAGACTAGGTATGGCTGACATAAATGATTCAAGGGACACCGCAAAATGGTCGACAACAGTTTTACTTCCCTTAAACAAAAGCACGAGTTGATGTGTATTTATGTCGGACAATATAATTTTGTATAAGTTTGCAATGTAGTAGGCATTAACATACTCTCCATATGATTGGAAGAGATGACCAACTGGAGGAGGATTGACTCGTGAAAAAGGTTATGGCTTCCCTAAAGCTAGACTAAGTCCCATCCCGATGGAGGAAAGACTCATTTTAAGTGCTTTGTTCAAGGGAGAGATGA